>CM063513.1:49737238-50337238 GCA_032199755.1 Ambrosia artemisiifolia
CATAAGAACTATTGAATGGAAATGGAAAAGAGATGGAACTCTAGTTCCTTCGGAAATGGTAAGATCTTTGGCGCAAAAAAAGGGGTTGACCCGTATCATCTTGACTTGGTTCGGCTTCCTCTATTATTTTAGTAACCGGGTCGGGTTCTTCTCCTACCTGTATCGAATAGAACACGCTGAGCCAAATCTTCTTCATGTAAATATTCAATCCATAAAGAATCATTACAAATCTTTATACATGAAAAAGTTTCTTACTTCTACATCGTGATTTGAGTCAAGTTTTATAGTAAAGACTCCATTTGATTTGAATATCATAAGAAATTTCATTTTCGAATGGAATTGTCAATGATATAAAGCAAATAATCTAAATAGATTGAACAAGAAAAAGAAATCTCATTGTTAAATATTTAAATTTGAATATTTTAGTGATGCAAATTCTTTTTCACAAAAATGGAAAGACTTATTGTCACTCAAATAGTATAACAATACATACCTATAGGCTAAGCACTTCCTCTTTTATATGTATTTTCATATTTTATTTAACCCGAGGTTAAGCAACCTTTCTATAGCTCTATGTCCCATCTTATCTTTATCTGGATCACAAAAGGGTTTAGTTACTTTTGCTCCTTTTTGACTCCGGACCATTCATTCTACTATTATTAGTGAGCAATAATGAAATAATTCTATCATAGAGATAAGGGACATCATTCACATTGATATAGTAAGTCTCGCTTGGGTTGCTTTAATGGTAGTCTTTACATTTTCCCTTTCACTTGTAGTATTGGGAAGAAGTGGACTTTAGAAGCACTCCTAATTTAGTTGAGGAATGAAACGGTATCAATTGTTTATAGATCGTTCTGCAACACATTTTTTATTTGGATTACCACATCCCCAAGGGTTAGGCCCACTTTTTACAGGTCAGTGGAATCTTTATGCTCAAAATCCCGATTCTCAGATAAAGACGATCAAAAAATTCCCAACCATGGTCCTTGCAGATCGGATCATCCCTATATTATACAAAGACAAACTCCATATATTTGAGATTTTTCTCTTTGAATAATATCTCAATTCCAGCGACGGTTTCATTAGATATCTTACAAATAGAATCGCTCTTTTTTCCGGTCCAGTCCCTCCTCCACCGCGAACCGCCGTTAGATTCAGGCATGCTACACTTTTTAGTTATTAGGAGAACCCAAGTACTCTCTTTCGGATTCAGGAAAGAACTTTCATAGATCTTTTTTCCTTTTAGAAGATACAGGAGCGAAACAATCAACCTATTGATATTGGAAGACCCAATTTTTTTTTCTTATCAATCAATAGATCTCTTTACTTGTATGACTTAGATGTCTCGTATTTCTCAAAAATTTAATTCGATTGATGGGATTTGGTATGATACTTATGAGATCGATGATATCGATGAGATTGATATTCAAATATTTCTTCTTAGAGCGTATTAATTTGACCTCATAAGCGGGACCACCACCCAATAGCATGTTGCCACCTAGAGAATATCCTAATTGTTTCAATTTTATTCACCGATTGACCAAACGAAAACATTATTAAATAATAAATTGTATTAACTTAGATAAATAAAATCAATTTCTATGCAACGATTCACCCCAATCAATTTATCCATTAATTATCTTATCAATTTAGGTTGCAGGATAATGAGAAAAATGATAAAGAAGGGGAGAGGGAAAGGATATTTTATAAAAAGCGGGGTTCATAAATGGTTAGTCGGGAGGAGGTCGATGGAATTCAATGGCTATAAGTTAACTCTTGTCAAGGGATAGACGCATCCTTATCAAATTGAATTGAAGATAAAGGAAGAGTTGGTTTACATTGTGGAAGAAAGACATGTATATGTGATATTAGATATTGACTGGTTATATACGAGCTAAAGATATATCTAATTTTCCCTACTAATCGAATGTGAATGTAGATGGGGATTCTTTAGAAGTCCTTCTGTCTCATCTGTGTCTGTGAGTTGAATACGGATGAAGTCAATAAAAAACTCGAAGAATTCAAAGAGCGATTCAAGACAAAGAAATGGAAAAACTAAAGTTGTATGGATTCACAAATACTTTATTGAGAGAAACTAAAAAAGAGACAACAAAGTCATTTTGATGATTCAAGAATGTTACTACTTGAATTCGAAGTTCGTAGTTACTTCGACTTGATGAATCGTAGCACTAGGATAATTAAGTCTTAGAAATATTATCAGGATAAGCCTTGCTTAAATTTTATTTCTTTTATAACTTTTAAGCCATGTTTTAGGAAGACTTTTTCCTCTTAAAATTGATTCTCTTCTTACAAAAAGGAATTTAGACTTCCATGACTTTTCAGCTTTAACTACATTACGAGTGCCTCGGATATAACATGTCAAATCGACTGACACGCTGACATCAGCACTCGAGTGTTTATCAGGAAAAATTATAACCATTGTCTTTTAAATGCCTAACATTATAATTTTAGGGACAATTGTGGGTGTTGAATAATTTTAGGGATGTATTTATTGTGTATTACGAGTGTACATTCCCGGGTTAACTAGATTACTATTATGTTCATGATATGTCTATATAATGTTAGTTTGATATATTCTGAGTATAACTAATCGTCCTTGTTGAATTAAATCCTTTATGCAGGTCCGATTCAACTAACTAGCTAAAGAGTTGATCTTGCTTGACTCTCGAAGGATTATTTGATAAACGTTAGAATACGTGTGAACATAGAAGGACTTGCAACGGCTACTTGGACCTAGTATATGCAACTCGGATATTTCGGGATGCTAGTTAATTCATTTTTTAGCATAAAAGGGACTTTAGTCTATCACATAGGACACTGACAACTTTCTACTTTCAGCTATTACTCATTTTCTTTTACTCACAACACACTTACCTATTGTGACACTTAGTCATCGATCCTAGTTTCTAAAGTTGTATTCATTAATTTCTTTTGATAAAACATCAAGCCAGGGGACTTTTGTCCGCTCCAGAGGTTTTATGCCGGAGATCTACACTGATCAAGAGCTTTCCACATACATCTCGTGTCCTAATTGCTATTTTAGCTTTATTCTTGCTTGTTTCATGTTTAGGTTTTCACTGTCTTAATACATTTTATTACAGTGATATCATGAGCATATAAGTCGTTAGTAGTCAAATATTTGTCTTTATATCTACACAAATCAGTTTTCTTAAGATATTACTAATTCAATCATAACAAGTTTACAAAACCATTTTAGCACTCTACCTTACATAACTAATTTGGAATACAAAATTTGCTTGTTAATTTTTGACTAAAACAGTATCATTCTTCTAGCTTGGTGGGTTTTTTGGGGATTTGGAACAAGGTCGTCTTTTCACTAGAAGATTGCAGCTCCTAAATTTTTGTATTGGTCGGTTTGTATTAGAGTTAGACAATGGATTTAAAGTCATCTTCTTGTCATGTAATTGATTCTTGTTTCGCTTGCTAGCATTTTGCTAGTTTATATATATGCATGTTCTTCAAATAAACAAACTTATTATAATTAAATAAGGACCAAGTAATAAAAAATTCCCATTGTATTGATATGGTAGCAACAATGTCTGAACAGACAAAAACACATATTTCAAAAAGTCAAACAGATCAACTAGTATGACAAATTCAATCCACAAGATTTATCTCCTCTGTTCTTTAACTATGGAATTGATACGAAATAACCGGTCAGTTTTAAGGTAAACCAGAAAATACAAAGAGGGAGAATTGAAGTAAAACCAATAAAAAACAACACTTGCGTGTTGCTTTCCTTTGGTGGCTGATTTTTAAGCTTTGAAGTGGCCTGCTTAACTAGTAAAGAACTCTAGACACACATCTTAATTTCACAACCCATACAGGTTTCAAACATCACCAAAGTTTAAGCACATATGTACAAACAAATATACTAGAGATCACAGACACTTTAAAATCCATAATTTAAATCCAAATATTATTATGAGTGATCCTTTATTCATATGATATTCTATATAACAATAATTGAAGCATATAAGAAACACTTAACACACAAATTTATACACTTGATCATTTCTTTTATTATTATTACTACTACTACTATTATTACTATCATTATTATATATTATATTTATTATAAATATTTTTTTTTCTAAGGTACAGATATTTCAATTTTCATCTTAGCACAATGACCGGGAAAACTACAAATGAAGTGAAAAAGACCCCTTCGAAGGGTAATTGAGTCATTTCCACTTGTGTACACCTGGTCGTATTTGGTAGTGGTACACGCATCATAATTTTTCTTGCTCACTTGCACAACGTTATGTTGTCCTTTTGGGTAGTAAAACACTGTTCGCATCAAAGAATAAATAATCAATTAAACAACACAAGAAACCAATTACTTAAATATTACACTAAGTTAATTGGATAGTAAATATAAAAAATGTAAGAAAACAAAGTAGGGATATGTTGAGAGGATACCAAGGACGTCGCCAACCGTGAACGTCTTGCCCTTTCCCCAGCCAGGGGCAATATTCATGGTCCACTAGGCGCCATCACCCACGGTATAATTAATTGCCTTGCATTGAAGTGCTAATTCTATTAGATAGATTACTGTTATTGCCACTACTACACAACCTCTTCCTTTAGCCATGTTCTAACAAATAAGAAGATGCGAAGGGTATGGTAGTTTCTTATTTTATGATTATTGTTGGATATGAAACCTATTTATAGAAAAAATAACTCATAGGTTTTGAAAACATATATCCCGGGAGAGTCTCGGGGTTGAGAAATCTATTATGACACATCAGTTTTACATATGAAACAGACTGATTCGCTTTACAGTTACATGCAGGAAACCTTCAGGTAGCACCTAACCTAAAACAATTAACAATGTATCTACAATGTTAACGCCTAGCCTTAAACAATGTATAATTCTAATGTTAACATCTAACCTAAAACAGAGTATAACTCTATTATTAATACCTAATCTAAAACAATGTACAACCCCAATGCTAACACCTAACCTAAAACAATATATAACTCCAATGTAACTCTAAAATTAACACCTATCGTAAAGGCAAAAAAATGTACAACTCTAACATACTAATATTGATACCTAACCTAAAACAATGTATAACTCTAGTAACCTATTTTGATATGGTTAAAAATAAAATTCATATTTACTGGTTTGAACATAATTAGTAACTTGCCTATACATGATTAATGAATTACCTGAACACGTGTTTTTTTCCTGTATGAACAAAACCCCACAAAAAATAGTCGTTTTTTTCTCCGTTTCTTATATAGCACTATGGTACTCGTTGGAAAGATAATAAAACGCTAGTTAATTTGGTGTAATTTTTTTCTTTAAAAAAGTCTTGTAGATAAAAGATACTAACGTTTAAAAATTATGGGAGGAAACATGAGAGAAAAAAATCCAATTTTGATTTTAAACATTTTTCCTAAAATTACTTAATGCCACATGGCATCCCTAAAATTACTTAATGTCATATCACATCCTAAATGGCACTCTCAATGGGGAAAATGGCTATATGAGTGCCATGTTAGCCCTTGGGAATATATATATATATATATATATATATCTTCAATTTTGATAAAAGGATCAATTACCGGAGAATAGGTTAGTATCATACATACATGTGAACGTGTTTTCTAACATTGTTTAATTTGGTATCAATGGATAACGATAACTTGTCAGCATAAAATCATTTCCACAATACTTAGGTGTTTTCAAGAGAGAGATGTTATGAGAAGAATACAATGTTATTGTTATTTTAGTTTTATGTCACTGTTTTGTAAAGGTCAATATTATATTACTAGATTATACCCCGGGAACGTCCCGAGTTTGAGAAATCCAATATGATATATCAATTTTATATATGAAATAAAATGATGCGCTTTACAGTTACATGCAGGAAAGCTTCGGGTAACACCTAACCAAAAACAATTAACAATGTATCTTCAATATTAACACCTAATCTTAAACAATGTATAACTCTAATATTAATACCTAACCTGAAACAATGTACAACTCCAATGCTAACGCATGTTGAAAATAGAATTGATATTTACTGATTTGAACATAATTAGTGACTCGTCTATCCATGACTAATGAATTATCTGAACACTTTGTGTTTTTTTTCCTGTATGAACAAAACCCCACAAAAAAAATTGTCATATTTTTTCTCTTTTTTCATATAGCACTATGGTACTTGTTGGAAAGATAATAAAACACTCGTTAATTTGGTGTTATTTTTCTTTAAAAATCTCGTATATAAAAGATATTAACGTTTAAAATTATGGAAGGAAACATGAGAGAGAAAAATCCAATTTTGTTTTTAATTTTTTTTCTAAAATCAATTAATTCCACATGGCACACTCAAGGGGGAGGATGCCCTCTTTGAATGCCATGTGAGATTTATTGCTTTCAATTATTATAATAGATAGATTAGGATGTTTTTATCATTGCTATTACATATCTCTCATGTTGGTGTTTTATTGAACATGGTTGGTTATACGTTGTTTTATTTGATGAGCATGTTCACCTAGAATAGGTTTAGCTTCATGTCATTATTGATAAAGTAGAGATGTTTCTCTCTCTCTCTCTCTCACACACACACTCTCTCTCTCTCTCATAATTATAATAAACAAGTAGGTTTTGCTGCGTGATCTGACGGTTGTCATCAAGAAGTTTTTGTAGAGTATAATCTAACCCAACTTGTCTTAAACCCTTAAATCTTTTGTAATTATATACTGTATTATTATTATTATTATTATTATTATTATTATTATTATTATTTTGTTATTATTATAACAACCTAACCCCGACCCATTTTCGGCCTATGTGAGTCCCACCCTCCAAATATGAAACCTATTTATAGAAAAAAATAACTCAAAGGTTTTGAAAATAATTGTTTATCAAAGTTCCCCTTTTATGATTTTCAACATAATCCTTAATAATGTTAAGCGGTTAAAACATATACTACGATATTCCGTTAATTTAAAACCAAGTCTCAAACTTATCCTAGAAATCAATATGAAATACGGAATACTAGACTACATAAAATGTGACACCCGTCGAAATTACAGGTCATATCCGTACACTTAGTTACATGAATACAGTGTGCATAGTATTACATGTCATCTATCTTATCATAATTGCGCCATACAGGGTTCCAACGAGTCAATCCTGAGACGTGCAGTCTAATAGTAGACACACTGGTCAGTACAAGGCCTCAGTTAGTTAAATATTTCATGCTAGACTATAGGAAATCCATGCAATTGAACAAGAATTCCAACTTGTTACCCCGACAAGAACAAAAACAAAAAATGTTCATCTCCATGAATTATACACATACATTGTCCAACAAAGGTGAGTAAACTTGTATACAGAGGACATTAGTTGCAATACGTATACATATGTACTCCCATAGACAAGTTAATATCAAGCAAGATTAAAAATGATATCCTTATGTATATATATATATATATATATATATATATATATATATATATATATATATATGCGATACATATACATGTGTGTATGAATTTTTATTATAACAAAAGAATCCATTCCCACACATACACACATATACACGATCACACACACACATAGATACAATACCTTGCTTGCACAACTCATCCTACCTATGCATACATAGTACTCGAAAAACATACACACATCTTACACCAACATGGAAGGTGGCTTTCATTCCAACATACTCCCATACACCTTGACTTTCCTAAACTACCTACACTTCTTCCCACCTTGTTTTCATCGATTCCCCATAACCAATCATAGATAGTCAACCCTTAAGCTTGCAAGACATACACCAAGATAGAAGCACAACATTCTAGTACCATAATCTAGTAAGATTGACTTTCCAAAACCATCCATAACCTTCCAAAAATCAGCCCCAAGGAAGCAACAACAAACAAACAAAAACCTTGGTTTCTACCTTATACCAACATGGAACCAACATAAGCCCTCAAAATCTCCAAGCCAAGTTGACTAGCTACAAAAACCTTTCTTGTCCTATTATTTTCGGCTTCCAAGGGTTCCAAGAAGGTGTGCACACAAACACTAATCAACTCTTTATATTAATATGGCAAAACATAAATCACATGAACCATATTACCTTGTCAACCTTGCCACAAAAAGACTTGCCCATTCCCCATAAAATGTGGCTGCTACATACCCCTTACATGCCAAACCAAAGCTTCAAAGTCAACTATTTTCACTCTTAGGGTCTCTAGTAGAATGCACTCCATGAAAGTAAACATTTGACCTTCTACAATTATGCACCAATGAAACCCTTGGCCTCATCCTCTTTCTTGGCTATATATAGAGCCAAGAAGCACCTTAGAATCACACGACAATCTCTCAAAGTCACACTAACACTTGAACATTTCCTTTCCTTTGGTTAACCACTCGGCCGAAGGGAATCCACACACAAAGGGCTCGGTTCGATCAACCACCATCGCCATTTAGGAGTTCCAAGCCACTAGCAAGCCTTTAGGAGCCATTTGGAAGGAAGTTGGCTAATTTTCTTAATTATTCTCGGCTATACACTCAAGGTATCATAACCGAACAATTTTCCTTCTTTATATATCTTTCGGCTACATGTAGTGATCACCCAAACCCACACACACTCGAACACATCACCAAGTCACTAGTTATCAAGTGAAATAAACTTAGACACTTAAGTTCTATGTTAAAAGTTCAATGTTTCCACTTAAAGATACACACACACACACACACATATATATATATATATATACGATTACATCCACCTTAAGACACATATATGAACAAATGTGTACACCTACGCATACATACGAGTGTATGCGTGTGTGTATAGGGCCGAAGCCGACCCAAGATAACCCAATCTTGGTTAGTTTTAAGGGTTATACCATGACTTGTTTTATAAACATGCGGTAAGACCTTAAGGTTCAGGATCCATTAAGCCCTCTTGTCATACATCATACCATAACCATTAGCTATGGACTTAGACATGAAACACCGAGATAGATCTATTGGGTTGACACCCCCACCCTCGATCAGTCGCTCTGACCGGATGACATATATCAAAAGAGTGCTTGTATTTCACATTATCCATTGTCTTTAGTGTACAATGGGCAAGGCACAACATGCCAAGGTTTGGTTACGGGTTCATGTCAGATCACGTATTGATTATTGCCCTAGCTAGGCAATGATTTATTTGGTTTTGGATTACATGTGCACAATATAGAAAACCCGTGAACTCACTAACTTTGTGTTGACCCATATATTTTACATGCATGTTTTTCAGGAAATTAGCATGGATAATGGAACTTGCAGGGTCGTGTGCGAGCATTTGTGGGATATCTTCTTTTGGACCGTTGTGCTGTCATAATAATTTTAGACATTTACATACAATGGTTTTAGTATTAAACAATTAACTAATGTCGAACAGATTTGATTTTTTAATGAAAGTTCCCGCTTTATTTTAATCAATACTCGTGTGACCTTTGTGCATGGAAATCTTTCGAAGTCGCACCTCGCGGTTCCGCCTTGGCGGGGTGTGACAGATTGGTATCAGAGCACGAGGTTATAGCGAACTAAGATTCTTTCGAGTCAAACTATAATCCAAACAAAAATTGATTTTGAAATGTTTACGCCTAACCTTAAACAATGTATAATTCTAATGTTAATATCTAACCTAAAACAGAGTATAACTCTATTATTAATACCTAACCTAAACAATGTACAACTCCAATGCTAACTCCTAACCTAAAACAATATATAACTCCAATGTAACTCTAATATTAACACTTATCCTAAAGGCAAAAAAAGGTACAACTCTAACATACTAATATTGATACCTAACCTAAAAGAATGTATAACTCTAGTAACCTATTTTGATATGGTTAAAAATAAAATTCATATTTACTGGTTTGAACATAATTAGTAACTTGCCTATACATGATTAATGAATTACCTGAACACGTGTTTTTTTCCTGTATGAACAAAACCCCACAAAAATAGTCGTTTTTTTTCTCCGTTTCTTATATAGCACTATGGTACTCGTTGGAAAGATAATAAAACGCTCGTTAATTTGGTGTAATTTTTTTCTTTAAAAAAGTCTCGTAGATAAAAGATACTAACGTTTAAAAATTATGGGAGGAAACATGAGAGAGAAAAATCTAATTTTATTTTTAAACATTTTTTGTAAAATTACTTAATGCCACATGACATCCCTAAAATTACTTAATGTCACATGACATCCTACATGGCACTCTCAAGGGGGGAGAATGGCTATATGAGTGCCATGTAGGATTTAGCCCTTTGGAATATATATATATATATATATATATATATATATATATATATATATTATAGGGTAAGTATCCCTTAAAAACCCACTTGAGTTGTGCAAACTCTAGAAACCCATCCAATGGTTGTCATGCTTCCACATCCCCCTTTTTATCATTTAGCAAAAGGGCAAGATGGTAACTTCTACCATCTCATTTGTAGACCACCTTTTTAAATAAACATCTCATTTTACCACCTCTCATTTGTCTATCTCTCACACTCCTGTCTCTCTCTCTCTCTCTCTCTCAGACACACACTACTTTCTCTCTCTCACACACACTCCTCTCTCTCTCTCTCTCTCTCTCTCGAAACAAGATCTGATACAGATCTCAATTGATACAGATCTCGACATGGAGATTGTTATTATTATTATTATTGTTACAGATCTCGATTGATACAGATCTGATACAGATCTCGATTGTTATTATTATTATTGTTATTATTTGATACAGATCTGGACATGGAGATCTTGGAGATCTTGGATCGGCTATTATTTGGGGGGTTCTAGATGGTGGTAGTTTCGTGGCTGCGGTGGAGACAGTAGGAGCAGATCCAGATTTTTGGTGGAGAAATTGACGATGGAGAAAGGTTTGGGGATGGATCGGCTGTTACGTGATTGTGCATCAGCACCATGTAAGTCACAGTTATTTTGATACAGGTATTTTTCAAAACATGAAACTTAACTCAGTTTACAATAAAATAATCTAATTTGTGGATGAAAAACATGTTTTTTTAATTGCATATTGTGTATGGTGAGACACTAAATCATGGGTGAGCATTATGTTTCAGATCCAACATACATCATTTCTTTTAACTTTGTTATATTTGGGTTTCGGATCTTATTATTATTATTATTATTATTATTATTATTATTATTATTATGTTTCAGATCTTAAGATTATTATTATTATTATTATTATTATTATTATTATTATTATTATTATTATGTTTCAGATCTTAGGATATTTGTGTTGAATGAAAAAGATGTTTGAAAATATGTGTTGTTGGGTGCAGAGAATTAGCTGCAGAGTCTATTTTATAAAGAGAGATGTGGTGACTTGCACTGATTTGGTGTCAATTGTTCGTTTGAGGAACAAAACAGGGGCGGTGAAGGTTTGATGCTGAATTTGAGGTGGTTCGTTTGAAGAACAAAACAGGGGAGGTACGAGGTAGAGTTTGAGACGAGCTTACAGGTCTATAGCATCATTTTTTTTTTGGGTATGAATGTTCAGTTTTTATTTTTGTTGAAGTTTGAAATTGTTGGATTTGTGTTGTTTATAAATGTCAAAAGTTTGAATTTTTTTGGGTATGAATGTAACGTATAGCGTGTTTTGTGAATTTTTACATGTTTATGAAATGAAATTCCAAATCTCTTTTACTGGTTTAAATAGTTACATATGCACCATTAACTACGATACGTATGTAAATATGTAAAATTGTTCTTTTTACAGTGTAACCGGTTTAAAAATGTAACAATGTAACAATGTAAATACATACAAATGACACACGTAACAATGTAAATACACAAACTGTAACAACGTAACACATAAGTTGTTACAAACAAATCTGACTTATTGTTACCTATTAAAAGGTTTAGAAAATTGAAAAAATGTAAAAGCAAGGAAAAGAGAGGAGAGAGGAGAGAGAGTCAGGAGAGAGAAGAAAGATGAGAGAGATTTAGGAGAGAGAAGATAGAGGGTCACGAGAGAGAAGAGATTCAAGAGAGAGGAGAGAGAAAACTTTTTTTGTCTTTGACTTATTTAAAAGTGAGTTATGTAAAATACCCATAATACCCTTTTGCTACTTATCAACAAAAAGGACATGTACCTTTTATTAATAAAATAAGTTGGATGAATCTTGACCTTTGATGATGCTTAATCAATGGCTCATATAGGGTTACTAGGGTTTGCACAACTCAAGTGGGTTTTTATTTTAGCCAAACCCTATATATATATATATATATATATATATAGTGTAAGTATTGGGAGAAAACCCTTCAAATTGAGTAAACTATGGAAACTCTAACTTCCCGAGCTTTTTTTCATCTGAAAAAAAATTAGGACATGTAATATACATGTTTTTAAGAGTTTTGAGCCAAAAAAATCAGAAAAGCTCCGAAGGGTTTTTTTAAAAAAAATAAAATAAGGTGTGCATCATAACATATGTTAGCTTATTTTTTCCTGGTAATATATGTTATGAAGAAAAATTATTTAAAAAAAAACTGATCGGTGCTATTTTGATTTTTTGGCTCAAAACTCTTAAAAACATGTATATTACATGCCCTAATTTTTTCAGATGATAAAAAGCTCGGGAAGTTAGAGTTTCCAGAGTTTACTCAAATATTTAGGGTTTTCTACCAAATCTTACCCTATATATATATATATATGTGTATATATATATATATATATATATACTTTCAATAATAGGAGAGTCATGAGTGACTTCAGAAAGCTGATGTGTCAACAGCTTAGGCAGGCCACCAATGCATGCGTGATGCAAAACCTGACGTCACTAACCCTCTTAAAATATTCACAAATAATACGTGGGCCATGTTAAAGCACCGCTGTTGACTTTAAAACCATCTGTTTGGTACCCACTTGCCTGAACAGCGGTAAGAATCGCACTTGTCTCAACAGCTGGTGTGAACATCTGTTTAGTAGATATTCAGCCCTTAACTTTTTGAAGTTTTAATAGGGAAATTTTGAATTAACATTGGGAAGTGTGATTTGTGCAGCTATATAATGATTATTATCTCAGATGCTTTCCTTATACCAACCATTTTCGTTCACAAATTAATTAATTCATAAAATCTTCTCGATAGATCTTCATAACAAAATTCATACTTTTGTTTCTGATCTGAATCCATCCAAAGATATCTGGTTTTTGAAGGTTCGTATCATACGAAAGTGTAAAGAAAGTTTTAAGATAGAAATGACATTGATTGATGAGCAGGTAATTGTCACAGCCCCCGGACCACACCCCGGGCGGGGACGCTGCGAGCGCGAGCGGTGGTATCGGTGTTTATATATTTATTTTGCAGCGGAAAAATTTCATCAGGATCGAAATTAGGAAAAGTCTTCAACACCATTATTTTATTGATAAACGGAGGGTCCAGCCCTCTAATGTACAAAAGATTTACATAGGGATACTACCCTATATTTTACATGCGAAATTCATAAAAACATATTTCAGATTTAATATCATCTGACGAGCCACTTATTTAAACGGGGTGCTTCACCAAACCTCTTGTTCGCAACGACACCATCTTGTATTATTTATTTGGCAAATCACCTGAAAAATGTTTTAAAAAGATTTGATCAGCCGAAAATGCTGGTGAGAACATTCCTTTAAAAATGACACATTTACATTACAGTATTAAGGGTTTTCACACTTGGCTTTAATTACTATTACCTCCACTGTACTTGCCACTCGACCGGATCTATGGCTGTGGTCATACCATTTTAGGGACTTGCTCCCCAAAATGACGTGTCGTGATATACCAAAGTATAAAGTAATGTGCATAGAACCCCACAATACTGGTGGTAATTAATTAGCAATTTAGCAAGCAACTTAATCCCTGTAATGTAGCTAAAACCTTTGCTAAAACACTTTTAAATAATTTATACTATCACATTGTAGCAGGTTTAAAATGTTAAAAACTCCCACTAACAATGTTATAACATTTAGCCCACACACGTGGAAAAACGTGAATGAACTCACCTTAAAAGAAGTTCTTGGTGTATGTGTGGCCTTCTGGTAAGCAACCCTAATTTTTATCTAAAAAGAACCCAATATGTTAGCATATCCCATTGTATTTAATACGAACATCACGAGATAGACTATCAATACTCGGGTCCGACTCTTGTTCAGTGTCAGGACCGTCTCGCTCTTATTCAGTGCAAGACTGTAGTATCGACATTCACTCAATCAGATATCGTCGTATAAACGTAACGTAGGTAGGCTAACATACCGGTAGGTAGCTCCATTGGTTCTTTTAAGTGTATAAGGGTTAAATAGAATTTTGAAGTTGGACGAGTGAAACACTCTTGACAATGTTCCTTTTATACTGCATCTGAAAGAGGCGTGGCCTCCAAGTATTCTACAAACTTTATCTCAAAATCACTATCTAGTATTCTATCTCAAGTCCACGTGTTCTGCTTATCTAAATTTTATTATTATTATTATTATTATTATTATTATTATTATTATTATTATTATTATTATTATTATTATTATTATTTAATTTAAGCATCTTAACTCGTTTTTCTCTTATAACTTTTAACCTATGATATTTTAGTACATTCCGAATATATTGCTAAGACGAGCTAATTTTTATCTACGTGTCAACCTAAGTTTCATTAAAAACGGAATAGGGTTCAAATAATATATAATATTATTATTACTATATGGTCTCCTATTACACTAAATACTCCTCTTGATCTCATATACTAGCCATGACTCGTCTAGCTATCTCTTATTTAATTATATCTTTTAAGCGATATTCAACAACGAGCGTTCGTTCAAATGCCTCTTATTTAAATGAGTCATTTTACCCGCTATCTAATCATTTAATAATATTTAAAATACAAGTATCAAATATTTTATTTATTTATTTATTTATTTTACGACGTGTTGTTACATTCTCCCCACCTTGTTTTAAATCTCGTCCTCGAGATTATTGGAATAAGTATGGGTATTTTGCCCTCATTTCGGATTCTAACTCTCACGTATACTCGGGCCCTCGTCTAGAGTCTCATTTCACTTTGACCAATTTGAGTCTTCTATGCTTAAGATTCTTAGTCTTTCGATCTTCGATTTGTAAGGTCTCTCGACTTTTATGTATTGAAGAGGAACTTTTAATGATTCGTCAGCTAAACATTTTCTTAGGTTGCTTACATGAAATACATCATGTATACCAATCATTTCTTCTGGTAAATTTAGCTGATAGGCAACTGGTCCGATTTGTTTAACGATTTCAAATGGTCCAACAAATCTTGGACTTAACTTTCCTTTCTTACCGAATCGAACTACTCCTTTCCAAGGAGATACTTTTAATAGTACTTGTCACCGACTTTGAACTCTAAAGGCCTGCGACGGTGATCAGCATAACTCTTTTGTCGATCACGTGCTACTTTTAGTCTTTCCTTTGAATGACTTTGTCGGTTGTTTCTTGAACTATGTCAGGACCAGATAACGGTTTCTCTCCGATTTCCGCCTAACACACCGGTGTTCTACACTTTCTTCCATACAGTGCTTCGAACGGTGTGGCATTAATGCTCAAATGAAAGCTATTATTATAGGATAATTCTATTATTGGTAAGTGGTCGTCCCAACTTTCACTAAAATCTATGATACATGCTCTTAGCATGTCTTCTAATGTTTGTATGGTCCTTTCATTCTGATTATCAGTTTGTGGATGATAAGTCGTACTAAGATTTAGCTGTCTCCCCATGGCTATCTGGAAACTCTTCCAAAAGTGGGAAGTAAAACGGCTATCTCTATCTAATACTGTGGATAATGGAACACCACGCAATGAAACTATTCAGTCTACATAGAGCTTAGCGAGTTGTTCCATTTTAAACGTTTCCTTCATGGGTAGTAAATGTGCTAATTTGGTTAGTCTATCCACAATTTCTCAAATAGTATCATTATCTTTCCTTGTCTTGGGTAATTTGGTAATGAAATCCATGGTTATAAGTTCCCAGTTCCATTCAGGTATTTCTAACCGCTGGAGCAGTCCTACTTGTCTTTGATGTACAGCCTTAACTTGAGAACAAGTTAAGCATTTTGAGATATAATTGCTTATATCCTTTTTCATTCCCATCCACCAATATGTTTCTTTCAAGTCGTGATAGATCTTATCTTTCCCTAGATGCATCATATACTTAGACTTATGGGGTTCTTCGAGAATCTTTTCTCGTAAATTTCCTTGTTTAGGTACCCATATTCTTTTCTTTTGAAATTTCCAGATCCCTCTTCGTCTTTTTCCAACTCCTTGGTTATTCGTTATAGCCCTTCGCTATCGTTGTTGATGGCGGTTCTTGAGTACTTTTCAATTGATCCATTAAGTGGACTTGTAGATTTAATCTAAGAGCTCACACCCTTTTTTTTGTTCCTCATGATACTTACAACATAAGGCATTAGCTACAATGTTAGCTTTACCTTCGTGATATTGATTATCACAGTCGGAGTCACTGAGGGTTTCCATCCAACGTCTTTGCCTCATATTCAGTTCTTTCTGATTAAAGATGTTCTTAAGGCTCTTATGATCTGTAAACACAGTGAACTTACTGCCATACAGATAATGTCTCCAAATCTTTAGAGCAAAGATGATGGCTCCAAGTTCTAAGTCATGAGTCGTATAATTCACCTCATGC
The DNA here is from genome assembly GCA_032199755.1 of Ambrosia artemisiifolia. Taxonomy (NCBI): domain Eukaryota; kingdom Viridiplantae; phylum Streptophyta; class Magnoliopsida; order Asterales; family Asteraceae; genus Ambrosia; species Ambrosia artemisiifolia. The sequence continues at coordinate 49,753,982 of CM063513.1, forward strand.
TTTTTGAGTTGTCTGGATGCGTAAGCAATTACTTTCTCATGTTGCATTAACACACATCCCATTCCTAATTTAGAAGCATCACATTAAACGATGAAGTCTTTTGTCCCTTCTGGCAGGGCCAGTATGGGTGCATGTGATAATCTTTGCTTCAAGGTTTGAAATGCTTCTTCTTGCGTGTGTCCCCATTTATACTTAGCAGACTTACACGTTAACTTGGTTAACGGTATTGCTATTTGGGAAAAATCCTTGATAAATCTTCTATAGTATCCGGCTAATCCTAAGAAACTCCGAATTTCAGTAGGATTCTTTGGAACTTCCCATGTTGTAATGGCTTCTATTTTGGCTGGGTCTACATGAATACCTTTGTGGTTAATCAAGTGACCTAAGAATTTCACTTCTTGCAACCAAAACTCACATTTTGAGAACTTAGCGTAAAGCTGTTCATTTCTCAAAAGTGTTAGAAGCAGATGTAGATGCTGAGCATGGTCTTCCTCAGTTTTTGAATAAATAAATATATCATCGATGAAGACGATCACGAATTTATCCAGGTATGGTTTACAGATTCTATTCATCATGTCCATAAATGCGGCTAGGGCATTCGCTAGACCAAATGGCATTACTGTAAACTCGTAGCGACCATACCTCGTTCTAAAAGCAGTCTTAGGAATATCTTCTTCCTGTACTTTCAGTTGATGATAGCCAGAGTGCAAATCGATTTTAGAGAAATAACTAGCTCCTTGCAGTTGATCGAACAAATCATCAATTTATTCCATTCGCGGTAGTCGATGCACATACGCATCGAACCATCTTTCTTCCGCAAGTAGCTGGCGGCCTTCATTGCGGAAATGAACTTAGTTGGCTTAGGAGTTTTGTCAGCATGGACAATGATAATTTTCCCTGTTGGCATACAGATCTCAACAAAGTTGTTATCGCCCAAAATTCGTGCATGGTTGGCGGCTAACCAATCCATTCTCTATACTATATCAAATCCAGCAAGACATATTGGTAAAAGGTTTGCTTTTAATTTATGTCCTAATATATCTATATTGTTATCGATTAATACATCGCGAATGTAGGTGGGGTTTCCGTCTGCGGTTTCTATCGTACAGACTTGACTAAGTCGAGTCAATGGTAGATCAAAGGTTTCTAACGACTACACATAAAGCACGTAAAGTTATGTAAATAACACATATTTTGTCAAAATCGTTGACTTTGCGACATTTATTCTGTTCCTATTGTTATATTAACATGTGTCATACAAGCCTATTTACAATGAGTATTCTACACTACCACACATACCTATCCATATTCAAATATTCATTTATCATATTAGTGTTGTCATCCATGCTTTAAGCAAGGTGACAATATGCAACAAGAACATGCAATTAGACTAAAACAAATAATATAGAATCAGTTATTTCCTAACTTGCTAGTTTAAACTTAAGTACGGACAAATACTTAATTGCTTAAACCAGTGGCTCTGATACCACTTCTGTCACAGCCCCCGGCCCACACCCCGGGCGGGGACGCTGCGAGCGCGAGCGGTGGTATCGGTGTTTATATATTTATTTTGCAGCGGAAAAATTTCATCAGGATCGAAGTTAGGAAAAGTCTTCAACACCATTATTTTATTGATAAAACGGAGGGTCCAGCCCTCTAATGTACGAAAGATTTACATAGGGATACTACCCTATATTTTACATGCGAAATTCACAAAAACATATTTCAGATTTAATATCATCTGACGAGCCACTTATTTAAACGGGGTGCTTCACCACACCTCTTGTTCGCAACGACACCATCTTGTATTATTTATTTGGCAAATCACCTGAAAAATGTTTTAAAAAGATTTGATCAGCGGAAAATGCTGGTGAGAACATTCCTTTAAAAATGACACATTTACATTACAGTATTAAGGGTTTTCACACTTGGCTTTAATTACTATTACCTCCACTGTACTTGCCACTCGACCGGATCTATGGTTGTGGTCATACCATTTTAGGGAATTGCTCCCCAAAATGACGTGTCGTGATATACCAAAGTATAAAGTAATGTGCACAGAACCCCACAATACTGGTGGTAATTAATTAGCAATTTAGCAAGCAACTTAATCCCTGTAATGTAGCTAAAACCTTTGCTAAAACACTTTTAAATAATTTATACTATCACATTGTAGCAGGTTTAAAATGTTAAAAACTCCCACTAACAATGTTATAACATTTAGCCCACACACGTGGAAAAACGTGAATGAACTCACCTTAAAAGAAGTTCTTGGTGTATGTGTGGCCTTCTGGTAAGCAACTCTAGTTTTTATCTAAAAAGAACCCAATATGTTAGCATATCCCATTGTATTTAATACGAACATCACGAGATAGACTATCAATACTCGGTCCGACTCTTATTAAGTGTCAGGACCGTCTCGCTCTTATTCAGTGCAAGACTGTAGTATCGACATTCACTCAATCAGATATCGTCGTATAAACGTAATGTAGGTAGGCTAACATACCGTTAGGTAGCTCCATTGTTTCTTTTAAGTGTATAAGGGTTAAATAGAATTTTGAAGTTGGACGAGTGAAACACTCTTGACAATGTTCCTTTTATACTGCATCTGAAAGAGGCGTGGCCTCCAAGCATTCTACAAACTTTATCTCAAAATCACTATCTAGTATTCTATCTCAAGTCCACGTGTTCTGCTTATCCAAATTTTATTATTATTATTATTATTATTATTATTATTATTATTATTATTATTATTATTATTATTATTATTATTATTTAATTTAAGCAGCTTAACTCGTTTTTCTCTTATAACTTTTAACCTATGATATTTTAGTACATTCCGAATATATTGCTAAGACGAGCAAATTTTTATCTACGCGTCAACCTAAGTTTCATTAAAAACGGAATAGGGTTCAAATAATATATAATATTATTATTACTATATGGTCTCCTATTACACTAAATACTCCTCTTGATCTCATATACTAGCCATGACTCGTCTAGCTATCTCTTATTTAGTTATATCTTTTAAGCGATATTCAACAACGAGCGTTCGTTCAAATGCCTCTTATTTAAATGAGTCATTTTACCCGCTATCTAATCATTTAATAATATTTAAAATACAAGTATCAAATATTTTATTTATTTATTTATTTATTTTACGACGTGTTGTTACAGTAATGTAATTTTTTTTCTCAGGTTTTTTATAAGTTTTCATGATATAAATACAAATTGTTTCTGTGATGTTTTTTCTCTTACTTTATGTTATGTTATTTGTGTTCATTCGTTGATGTTTAGTGGAAATAATTTTTTAACATGGAAATGGTATTTATTGATGAGTAGGTAGTGTAATTTTTCTCTAACCTTATTTTCCTTGATGTTTTCTTATGTTTTTCGGTTACCTTATTTTATTAAAGCTCTTGTCGTTGATATTTTGTTTTATATTTATTTTCAGGGTGATAAGATTCAGGCGTTCATAAAGAGTCATTTGATCTACCTTTTTGACCATCAACTTCAAGAGGATGATGTCGTTATTCTATCTAAGTTTGGTGTCGGCGAAAACAAGGATCCATACAAAGTTGTAGCACATGATTATAAGATCAACTTTTATCTGTGTACGACTGTTAGCCGTATTGTTGGTTGGCAAGGTGTTGAGTATGGATTTAATTTCATTGGTTTTGAAGATATTCTTAAAGGCGAAGCGAAGGAACTTTTGTCTGTTGGTTTGTTTCTTACTTTAAATTTAATATTGAGTATATTAAAAATTGTGTGTTTATGTTCTGAATTATGTGTACATTTTATAGATGTTGCCGGTTGTCTCATTTGGTGTGGATCTCTGGATGTGTTTGGACAACCTCTTAAAGAAACTAAAAGGATGAATTTTAATATTCAAGACTTGGAGAAAGCATTTCCCTGTTTTTTGTTTGTAAATTATTGTTGTTACTTTCATTTTTTTTTTGTTTAATTTGTTTAGTTGTGATCTAATAAATCAACCAAATCATTATTTAATTCTTATATTTTTTTATATATATTTAACTATGTTTGTGTATTGATTCTATGTAGTGACACGATATTGCGATATACTATGTGGAATGTTTATGCAGAGCAGTTTAACAAATTCATTTCTTAAAACGCTGGTACTGAACATATAATGGTTGTTATAGAACATGGTAAAGTTAAGGAATCAAAAGGTAATTTATTTTATACTCCTGTTATTAAACATTTGTTAGTTCATTGTGGTTTAATATACATATATATGTATATGTATATGTATGTATTTAGATCAATTTATAGTTGAAAGTGACAACTTTGAAACCCGGATATTTCTGAATGTAGATTTAATTGAGGTGAAGGAGTTAAGAAGGAGGTACAGTGTCATTTTTTTATGGATTTATAATTAAATTAAAATATTTTGTTGTGTTTTATTAATTCTAGCTATTTTTTAGTCTTATATTGAAGCAAGGACAGGATGCTGCTTCTACTTCTCAAACATATGTTTCAGAACACTCTGTTTACCCATTGCTTCAGGAATTTATTGTTGGTTCTGAAAAGAAATGTGTTGACGAGCTTATGGAGATTGATATGGTTTTAATATTTATTGATTATGATTAATATTTGTTCACCTTATTAGAGCTTTTTATTTAAGTAATATAGTCTTTATTTCTATTTTTGTGCAGCCAATGTGTTGTGTTGTAGTTGCGACAATTAAAATTTTGCAAGAAGGCTATGGTTGGTTTATGATGCGTGTCCCAGATGTTTTAGCAATGTGATTACTAAATCAGAATTCTTGCAGCTTCATGAAAATGTTACTGAAGAAACTCTCATATTGCCTGCTTTTGCTTTGTTTTGTTCCAAGTGTGAATATCATTGTACCTCCGTTACTACAATGTAGTTAGATCTAATTAAGTACAATTTGTTTTTTATATAAGCTGATTGCTTTTTATGAAGCTGTATGTATGTTATTAGATAATCTTTTCATCTATGTGTTTCAGGTTCAAGGTGCATGTCAGGGTTCAGGATGAGACTGGTAGTGTATCCTTTGTTATGTTTGACCGAGATGTTACGAGAGTTGTCGAATCATCCGCAAGTCGTATAAGAGAAATGCAGTTGAAGCTTGGTGATAGTGAAAGTTTGCCTCAAGAATTGTTTCGCTTACTTGATAAGATGCTGGTTTTTAAAATTGATGTTTCTGAATATAATCTTACAAACGACTGCAATGTCTATACAGTCATGAGTTAATTGATGTTCATAGTAATGGATATTGTAATGTTGATGAGGTATTAAATTAAACGCATTTTTAGGAATTGCTTACTATCTTTTACCTTTGAATGTTGTCTTAACAGTTTAGCTTGTATGTTTAGTTTGTATGTACAATGTTTAGGGCAGCCAGGTAGATTGTGATTTTAAATATGTTAAGCAAGCAGAATATGAGGAGGCTGGTAGCCAACTGATGTTAAAGGTGAGTATTTTCTTGTAACTTGATTAAGATGTTTTTAAGTTTTTGTTCTTATTTAACATATCATTATTTGTTTTTTTGAATTATTTGAAGAATGTTGTGTCTGTTACTGGTGATTCTTCTGCCGTCGATGCTGGAATGGATTGTACTATAACTCCCAATGGAAAAAGAGTTTTTGAAGATTCTGATAAACTAAATGTTGGTGACTTATCCTCTTCATGCATAGGACCCCGGAAGGAGCGATCTAAGCCTAAGGTAGCGTTTGGTATGATGGAATGAAAGGGGGAATGGAATGGACCATTACGAGGTAATGAAAAATACTGTGTTTGGTTGGTTAAAGGAATGGAATCACCCATTCCACAAGGCATTCCATTCCCTCAAAACCATTCCATCCACCCCCATGTTTTTTTTTTCATTCCATCCCTCATTCACCCTTTACTAACAAAACCTTAACCCACCACCACCACCACCAACCACCGCTATCGCCACCACCACTGTCATCACCCACCACCGCCGCCACCACCACCCACCACCGCCATCACCACCCACCACCGTCGTCACTACCCACCCACCACCGCCACCGCCCTCCACCGTCACCCACCCACCACTGCCGCCATCCAACACCGCCCACCGCCGCCCACCACCATCATCCATCAACCGCCGCCACCCACCACCCATCACCGCCGTATCCTCCACCCACCACGGCCACTACTCACCATCGTCACCGACCCACCATCACCGCCATCCACCTCCACCCATCGCCACCGTTGCCGCCACCCACCACCGTCGTCGCCACCACCTATCATCGCTGTCGCCATCCACCACCACGCTACCGCCACACACCACCATCTACCATCACCACCAACCACCGCCACCCACCACCGCCACTACTCACCATCGTCACCCACCCACCATTACGGCCATCCACCTCCACCTTCCACCATCGCCTCCACCACCACCACCGACCACCACCACCCACTACCGCCGCTACCCGCCACATATCGCCACCCACCATCACCATCACCGCCACTGACCACCACCCACCACCGCCACTAACCACCGATTTTATTCCTTCGTCTTTTCTTGTCTATCTAACAAGATAAAGTAATGTTTTGTTTCATTCCTACATGGTGTAACGCCCGAAAATTTTTGTAATTCGATTACATCCTTTGTATATTTGTTTTAATGGAGGATGATATGTTTTAACAAGGGTAAGGCCCTTTAGTCATTTTAGATCGTCATTTTAGAATCTCCATGTAAACTATTTTGAGAACTTAATGTTTTAACATGGAGACGTGCCGACTAAGCTTCACTATCAGAATATCTACCTTGTGGTATAACTTGGAGAATCTATCGATAAACATTATGGCACCGTGGGAATAGCTCGAGGACCGTTTTCATTTAGCATCAAAACTAAATGACATAATTGTGTTTCGCTATGAAGTTCGAGGTCCTAATTGTAAATGGGAAACTTTGTATAAAAATCAATAGATGGAGGGCCATGCGGATCATCATCACCAACATAAACCCTACAGCCGCATCTACAACTACAAAACTTCTTGTGCTCGACAACCACAACTAGGCGAGATTGTAGATTTTCTTCGAGAACAACCATCTAGTCCACGGTGTGTGCATGGTTCAGATAACGGATTGCTTTCGGTTTGATGCTTCCTCCTCGAGCAAACCCACAATGGTTCACCGTCATTTCATTGAAGCCTTCACCATCAAAACTCGTGGACAAGAAGTGAGATTTTTTCTCCACATGACTCAGGTATAATTATGAGGCCCTTGTTTATTTCGAGTCTCGGGTACCGATTCGTGCTGATACGAGATTCAACGAACTCATCATACATGAGGTTCAACGAACTCATCTTTCGTATTGGCGAGAAGCAGGCCCTAAAACTCGAAGTACCAAGTTTGAGAAGTTGTCGGAACCGTGGTGAGGAAAAAAAAAGAAAGGTTTTGATCATAGGCTTCCCAACACTATCGATCACGAAACCAATCCTATAGTCATATCCACGTTTTGATCAACTATCCATATATATAAGAACCGGTTCGTTGGCGAACCATGGCGATGGTGTGTTGTAGTTTTTCTTTATTGGGACTAATGTGATTGTCGTCGGGTTGTTTGTGGGTCGAAGTTGAGACCATGGCGATGGTATATTCCACGCATTAGATATCCAGGTAAACTATCAATGTGAACTCGGTTTTGATCGTGTTCGAGTTGGTTATGGAGTCGTGTTTGAGCTAGTTATGAGCTCATGTTCGAGCATGGTGGGTCACGGCTTAGTGATCAGTAAAAACTCATGTAGGTCTTTGCTATGATGGTATTAATTGGGAAGCAATTATGTACTTGATTAAACATGGAGAGCCTACAAATTTTGGTCTTAATGGAACAAGATAATTATGGGAACGGACAGTAGGAGAATATGACTTGGTTTAAGTGTTCGAATATTAATGACGGTGATGAAATTTCATTGTCATTTGTATCAGCATGTTTTGGATACTTGGGCATGTTTATAGTTCTTCAGCTAACCGTGACGCGAGCTTTTTAGTAAGGTGAGTTCTTGCGCCCACTCTTTTAGTTATTGTTTTACTAAATATTTTTGGGCTGACGTGCATGCTAAATTAGCAAAATTATTTTTATAAAGTCGCAAAATATTTTTATGAGTTATAAATATTTTGTGTACGATTAAAATCCATATTTACTCATACATATTATTTTGGCATGAAACATAAGTGGGTGGAATGCGCCTAATGTGTCATTATATGGTTTGAGTTATATGTGTCATTAGAAGTGGGATAGGCCTGCTATGATTTATGGCATAGTTTTTGTCATGGTTGTCACATAGTTTATCTTATGTGTTATTAGAAGTGGGATAGGCCTGCTCTGATTTATGTTATAGTTTTTGCTATGGTTGTCACACAGTTTATGGCTAATGTGTTATTCTATGGTTTGAGTTATATGTGTTATTATATATATGAATAGACTGCGGCTTAAGTTTTTATTTAATAAGCGGAATGCGCTTAATGTCTTGGCCTCGTATTTGAAACCTTACTTGGTAGATCAAGTTTTATCTTGATTGTTACTTGTTTAGGTTATATATATAAATTGAGTATGCCAGTTATCAGGAATATAAACTGAGATATAATAGCATGTGATATGCCTGCTATGAATTATAGTTAGGGTTTGAGTCGAGCAGGCGGAATGCGCTTATGCAGACTTGGTATTGTTGTGCTAAATAGGCGGGATGCGCTTATTATGGATTGTAACTAAAGTCTTGGGTAGAATAGGCGGATTGCGCTTATCCTAGACTTTAAATATTGCTTAGGGAACAGTTAGGCGGATTGCGCGTATTGTTGACTCTAAGGTTATAGTATTTTGTTATTGTATATTTTAACAACTTACTTATTATTGAAAAGTTATAAAACTTGAACTCACTCAACGTAGCTGACTTTTGCATACACGTTAGATTGATTTCAGGTTGTTGATGAATAAAGGACGCCTTGGCATGCAGTGGAGCTACTCAGTTGCGGTTGACATTTCAATTAAGAAGACGTCTACGAGATTGCTCGAACGTTATTTACATTATTTTTCCAAATTTTATTAATTATTCTTTTGCTCCGTCTCGGGAAAACAATGTTTAGAAATTTAATAACTTCTTTGACATTCCGCTGCGTATTTTCTGAAATAAAATGAGATTCTTTTGAATGGTTACTAAAGTTTTAGTCTTTGAATGCCAACTGTTTGACCTGTCGGTTTTGAGAGTCTTACACATGGCAACCAAACAAGACATGGATGGTAATGATCCATTCCATTACCTTGTCCATTCCATTACCTCGTCCATTCCATTCCCCCCATCCATTCCATTACCCCATACCAAACAAACCCTAAGAGTTATCAACTTTTTGATTCTAAAATTTCAATTTAGTAGACAACAATTTATTTCTAATAATATTATGATTGTATTATAGTTGGTTGTATATTAGTTGGAATGGAACTACACTATCAAATATAATTGGTGCTATTTAATATTATTTGTGGCTATAACAAATGCTATTCAATATCATCATTAGGAGAACATCATCAGAAATATAACAGATGGTATAAAAACAGATCATATATTCATTTTTAGTCAATAGCAACAGAAATATAGCAGATGCTATTTAAACAAATATTATATTTAATTATCAGTGTTTACAACCTGTTGTTATCAGCCTCTTCCTTTTCTGTTCTTGATTTTGATGGATTACTTTGCCTGATCATTTCCCCGAATCTGCCTGTCATAATATCATCTATTAGGAACAGAGTTTTTTGTTTTTTGTTGTTTCGAGCTGGTTGGTCACCATCATCATCATAATTTGGCTTTCTTTGTAGAGTTGGATTAACTTTTCTTCGTTCCTGTAGCTTTTTTGTAGCAATTCATCAATTCAAATTCCTTCCAATGCCGAATTTGTGTTATCTTTCCCAAACCAGCAGCCACCAACTCCTTTCTTATTCTTTTTAACTTTTCCCTTCTTTTAGTGTCAGTTTCTTTTCCCTTCTTCCAGTTTGGTGGAGTTTGTTTGCGATTAGGTTCTTTAGCCATCTCTTTTATTCTGTTAAGTTCACTCTCCAGTTCCTTAGAATCCCAACCAGCAAATTGACTTCTCTTGGTTGTGTAACTTTTGGTTTTCATTATCTCATGAAGATATCCTTCTCTCAAAATGTTTTCTATATCAGAGTCAGGTTGGCTGTTAGACACTGTCTTCGACAGGTTACTTGAGTATTTTTCTAAAATTCTTACTTTGCTATATAAATCTTGTAAAATTAGTTGTGCTTCCCAGTTAGTTTTTCCAACACTTTTCTGCTTTGAAAGCATGTCAGCCTGTTCTCCTTTCAACTCTAAATACTTCTTAATATTGTTAGGCTTTTGAAAACCTTCAAGAGACTTGAAAGACAGTGACAATGGATCACGTGTTGAGTAGAAAGAGTCTATCTCAGGTTTTACTACTTCTAAGTCAAGGACAAGATCTGAAAGTCCTTCTGGTGTTCTGAAAATAGATGTTTCATCTGTGGTGGTAACACTAGTTTGCACATTTTAGACTTGGATAGATGTTGTTTGGATTGTTGTTTTGTCTGGTATTTTTGTGGTTTCTTGGGTATCAGTATTTGTAGGTAATGTTAGATTTTCTTGAGCATGTGTTCTTTGTACTTTTCTTCTGTTTGAGGAGCCTATATCCTCGTCTTGCATTTGCTGCTCTTTTCTTTTTTTAATCAATGCGACAGCATTTGCTTCTCACTCCTTTTTCGCCTTCAACTTAAGTAACAGCTCTTTCTCTGCCTTTTGGTTTACACTTTCATCAACTCTCTTACCTAAAGACACTGTGGATTGATCTTCAACAGTTGTTATGACTGGAACAGATCCTGGATTATCAGCTGTTTGCACATTAAAAGGCTTTGGTGTCTTTGGTTGTGATTCCTTCTCAGGTGGCAGGTTTCTTAATTTCTGTTGTGTTTTGTTCTTCTTTTCGGCTTCATTATTATTTTCTTGATCTTGCTCATAAATTGTTGTTGGGGCAGAGCCAGTGGTCTTTAGTAGATGGTTTTTGATGGCTTTGATGTCAGCTTGAGTATCTTTGTATCTAGCGTCCACCATGTTTATTATCAATGCCATGTGTGAATTATGATTAAGGTCAGCCATTTGTTTGTGAGTTTGGATAATTGGGACAACGTGTTCCCATATCTTACTCGCAATAGATGCTGGTGACCCATTGTATAGTTCAATCAATGCTTCCATTGAAGATTCAAGTTTGCTGACTCTTTCCGTCAATTCTTGATATTCGAAGTCATCAGATTCAATAATAGGATTATCGGAAATCCTACCAGATGTGGTTATGGTATTTGTTTCAATCATGTCAGTTGAGTCACTGTCAAAGGAGGTGAATGCTTTTTTTGTTGGTCTTTCGGGCTTCCAGCCGGTACAGAGTCCACAATTATAGTGTCAACAGTTGTTACCATCGCAGTTTTAGTTTCTTTTGGTTGTGCATTCTCAGTTGTAGGAAGTGGGGAGGAAATGGTATCTGTCTCAGTTTCTGAAGCAGCTTGAAACAAGGGTTCAAAACCAATTGCAATTCTAGAAGTAGGCAGTTTAGGAGAAGGTTGTGGTTTTGTTGCAACAGTTGTTTTAATTCTTTTTGGTTGTTTGGATTTAGCTTTATTTCTTGACTTACCTCTTGTGTTTTCTACACCAGTTGTTGTAGTATCTTGGACAACAGTAGTAGCAGTTGTTTCAGAAACAGGTGTTAAAGTTTTTAAATTGCAGATGTTGAAACTTCACTTTCTTTGCTTTTAAATTGCAACATTTTTGTTAAAGTTTTATCTGACCAGCTTTTAATTTTCTTTGGTTCACCTTTTTTAAAATTCTCTTCAGTCAAAAGGTTTTTCAAGTAGAAGCTTACCAGTCTTGGATACAGTAGGAATAACTTACTTTGACTTGAGTTTATGCCTTTGAAATTGCGAATTATATCTGAGAATACAGCCTTGGATAAATTGTAATCATTGTTTGATAAAATTGCATAACCAAGATACTGTATGTTCAAAGGTATTTCATTAAAAGAAGTTGTCTTTGCGGATAGACAAATAAGAAGGGTATGGAAGAAAACCTTCATTGGTGGGGGAAAATCAGGTTTCATTATTGTCGCCCCAGTCGCTGTTCCTACATACCCTCTTTTAGTGAACTCTTCGTTGAGTTCATCTTTCAAAAAAGAGACTTTACCTTGCAAGTCGTTCATTAAGAATGTTGTGGAGATGGATTCTTCGGTGATCTGAATATCTGTATCTCCAATCTTTGAAACAATCTTTTTTTCTTTATCTAAAAGTTTCGCGTTCAACCAGAATTCTTATAGAGTTTTGACATATATTGGAGCGTCGGCGGTGAGAATGGGTAGGTATTTAGAATTTGTGAGAATATCGATTATTGAGTGAAATTGTGTGTTACGTTCAGTTTTAACCAAGTATGGTAGATTGTTATGAGGGCTGTTTAATTGAAGATCCATGCAGAAGATTGCAGAAGATGATGTGAAATCTATTTAAGGTGTGGAAGAGAGAAAACCATCTTTGTGTATTTAAAAGTCAATAAGACAGTGTTACGTTTATTTTTTAGGGCAGAAGGAATGAAAAAGGGTTGCTGATATGGCAAAAAATCTGTGACAACCGGCAACTTCCGATTAATACCGATGTGATTTTAAATAATCATTTATTATAAATATTGTTAATTTTTGAGTTTCGGAAGTTTACAGATCGTTTTAACAACGGAAACTGCGACCGATTTAAATAATGCGATTTAAATGCATGTTCTGAAAACACGCGTTGGACATCGGAAATATTTATATTTTTGCTCGTTTTATTTTTGTTTTCAATTACGAACAAAACCGAGTAAATTTTTATATTTTATTATTGAACCAGAATAAAAACCGAAGCTCGAAACGTTTAGAACGGGTTTGGATACGCGGTATACTCCACCTAACATAACCCTAGCTATAAAAGCATAATATTCTTGCTTCCTCCTTCATTATTCAGCAGACACCAAGAAAACCCTAACACTCTCTCACTCTAAACCTCTCTCTCTCTCTCTCTCTCTCTCTCTACCCTCCCCTTCATTCTCTCGGCTCTCTTTCTCTCTTGCCTCACGAGCAGCTGGCCGACCACCACTCTCCTCAGTGGTGGCGGCGTAGTGGTTACAAAACACGGGAAGCTAGGGGTGGCCGTGTTGCGATTGGCGTCGGGTATAGAGGTGGGTGCCGGGTCGGAGATCTGTTGGTGGTAGACGAGCAGAGGTGATGGCGGCGCTGATAGGTCTCGGGTTCAGGTCAAAGGAGCAGTAAACTCAGTGGGTTTTAGCTTAGATGGGGTTTAGGTGATGGTTTTCGGTCGTGGTGGAGGGTAACAGTGGAGGTGGTGATAGTCGTGGCTGTGGCGGTGGTTCGATGGTTGGTAGTTAGCGGCTGGTTATGGTGGTCTCGTGGTGAGCGACGACCGGTGGTACTTATGGGGTCTGGTCAGACAGGTTGTTGGTTCGTTCCGGTTGTGGTGCTGGTTCAAGGATGGAGACGAGGGCGGTGGTGGTTTCGGGTTAAGGTGGTTTTCGGTGGTGGTGACACATTTCCGGTGGTCTGGTCTTTGGGTTTGGTTCGGTTGGTCGGAATGGTTCGGTCACAGCGATGGTTTTGGGTTTTTGGTTCGGGTCTGGTTCGAGTCAAGTGGACTCAGGTCAGATCTGGGTCAGACATGGTTCGGTTGGTTTTGGGTCAGGCCTTGGCTCGTGGTTGTGGCTGGGTTCGGGTCGGGTCAACTATTTGGTCAGATCTGGTTAATCTGGCCAGCTTCCGGTTTGGGTTCATTTTGGATCTCGGGGCTCGGGTCAAGGGTAGAGCGGTCAATCAGTCAACCTTGGTCTCGTGGTTCAGTTTGGTCAGCGAGCAGTCAAGTTGGTCAACGGGTCAAACGTTCCAGTATACACGTAGTTCGAGGTGGCTTCGGGTTACGCGCGTATGATTTGGTATAACTTACACTCGTATTTATTATTAATTATAGATATCGTATATTTATAAATTTATGTATTTATAAATATTATTATGTTTATGAATATTATAAATTCATAAATATATTGATATGGACAAATTAGTTTTAACTTGCGGACGGACCGAATAAAAATAATGAACGGTAACTGTATTATATCAGACGATTTGGTAAATGGTTAATTTGACGTAACTTATATCGGATATCGGACTAGATAACATTGAACTATATTGTCGGACTATATATATATATATATAAATATTGCTATATATATACAAATAAGTATACATAGGTGTCGAAACGTATAGTCTCGTAAATCGGAATTTTGGATAAAAGGACTTGTTGACTTAAATTTGAAAGTTGTTTTTGGAGAAAATTGTAGACAACGGGTGTTGTCTGGTTTGTACAATAACAGAGGAAACTCTGCCCGAATTTTTTATAAAATCAAAGCGTAACGAACTGCTATTTCTATAAATAAATTTCTCTAAGTGTTTTGGACCAGTGCATTATATACGAAATCGAATGTTTTCTAAGGACTAATTATTTGTGACAATAAAGATGATTTTCAAACAATACTTGAGAAAAAGTAACAATTGTTATTAATTGGTTTTAATAACTAAACCTGTATTTCTTTAAAGAGTATTTTCTAAATATATTTATATGAATTACGAGACGAGCTACGATTAAGGATTGTAATTGAAAGATTTTAACTACAACAGGAAGATATGATCATACAAGTAACAAATCTAGGTGCGGAAACCCTAGATATGAACAAACTGATAAAACTCGGATCAAAACACAGAAAACATCATTTCAAAGGCTTTTTCATAGATTAACTTTGATAAAAACGTATTACAATCAATCACCTAGTCAATCTATTGAACATACACACTATCACAAATTAACCTTGAACCTGACCACAATACACACTCGAACTAAAACTCTCTCTAACACGAAAACACACAAAAACTATATATAGGCTCTGCACATTCGCCCAGTTGTGAGGTGCGAATGTGGAACTTTTCCACATTCGCCCACAACATGGTACGAATGTGAGTCTTCTGTAGTCAGTCTTCTACCTTCGCCCATGAACTACTCCACCTTCGCCCATAAACTTCACCTTCGCCCCTTTCTTCCACTTTCAACCCATCAGCAAAACATTCTAACATATGTTAATTATACTAATCCAATCAGTAGTCGCACTTCGTGCATCTACAAACTCCCCCTCGACTATTGATTGGATCGTTTTCGATCTTCGTCCATCGCCTTGTTCAACAAATAAATCCTCAGCTGCTTCTTTGCTCTTTTGTCATTTCAGGTTCCAACTTTCTTTTCACCGGGTTTGGCACATCGGCCATCTTCACCATCTTACCAAGTTTGGCATCCAAGTTGCTACCAGAGTTTATGTCATATGCAAAGCAAACTCCGACAACTTGAGTATACTTCTTAGCCTGTTCAGCATCATTGGGATCATGATGAATCGGATTGTAGAAAAGCATGATGATGTCTTCAAAAGTACAGTTAATCAACCACATAGGATCAAATACATGAACATGCTTGTATTTGTCCTTTCCATCTCTCAGCACTATCACTGCTTCTGCCTTCCTCCAATCGTAATACCAAAAGATAAAGTCAGCACTGAAATGTTGTGGCATAGGCATCAAAGGTATTTTCTTCATCACTTCAGGTGCCTTATATATCAAAGTCACCCTCTTCAATCCAGTTTTAGGATCAATATCCCTGTGAACTTTTCTTCTGGGATATTGAGGCTTAAACCTGTTCCACTTCGTCCTGCTCTCCCAGACTAACTTATCAGCACACCAACCAACATGAGTATTATTCACTGAGGCTCCAGACATAGTGAATCTGCAAATGTCTCTGACCGCCCAATACGGTAGAGTTAGCAAATCAATGAATCTGTAGAAGTACAAAATTCCTGATTCCTATTTAACAGCTAAACACTTCAATCTACCCAAATATGTCCAGCCGAGAGCTCTGCCTTTGAACTTCGCATTGTGAAATCTATAAAAACTTCCTTGAGCTTCAGGCTTTGGTCGGTTTTCATCCATTTCCTTCAACTTCTGCAAGTAAGTCTTCAATTCATCAGTCTGACTTGAAGATTGTTGCTTATCAGCACCAAACACCGTCTCAACAAACTCTTCACTTCTTTTCTTAGCTTTCTTCTTAGCTGAAGTGTTTGGTATTTCTGTGAAGTCTGGAAAAACTAAATCTTCATCATTTTGTCTAAAGTATTATGGATATTCCTCGTGAGTAATATCCTCAATATCCACTTCATCCATCTCTGGAGTATTCTTATCATCAGAGTGATTTCCAATATCCTTTTCAGGAATATTTGGAATCGACTCATCCATCATAAACTCCTCAAATGATTTCCCTACTCGCTGTGCAAGTCCATCAAGAATTTCTTTGGCAACAGCAGTAGGTACTTCACCTTCCTCTAAGTCAGGATCATTATACTCCAGCTCATATCTCATATCATCAGTCTGGAAGATCTCAGCAAATCTGCCTGTAAACTCTATAGTCCATTCTCTCTTCTCCAACATATCTCTATATACTTTCTTCGCGTCATCATTCAGAGATCTCCCCTTTTCATTCCAGAAGATGCTTTCATCTGAATCTGTATTTCCACCTTTCTTCTTTTTAGAACTAGATTCTCCAGCATCCTTCTTCGGTGTTCTCTTCTCGAATGTGAACTTACTCGTGTCATCTCCCCCTTCATCATCATCACTGTCACTACTACCATCATCATCTTTACTACCCGATCCCTCAGCATCATCATCATCTTTATCGCTTTTCTTGCTTTCTTCATCATCGCTTTTCTCAGAATCATCATCTTCCTCATCATCCTTTTCTTCTTCAGAATCAGAAGGCTCAAAATCTACCTGTTCCTCCTCTTTTTCTTTATCCTCTTCACCTTCTTTCAGCTTTGGTGCTTCATTATACAAACTATCCAACAAATCACTAAGGCGTTTATTTTCAGCCTTTAGTTCTTTGTTGTCATCTTTAATCACCTTAATCATACTCCGATTCCTGGAACACTTAACCTCAAGATTCTTGTTATCAGCTTCAAGTTTCTTCACTTTCTGCTCAATCTCATCTTGATTATTCTTTGAAGCAACCACTATCTGAAGCATCTTTTCTTCATTCTGCTTGAACTTAGCAATCTCTGCCTGCTGAGCTATAATCATTTTTATCATATCATCCATCTTTTTGTTAACCTGCTTCATCACATCGTCTGAAACAGTAACTTTCTTCGACTTGGATGGCTCAGCTTCTTTGGCTTTCTCCTTCTGAGGTTTCCTAAACATATCTAAAACATTATCCAGAGCAACATTGAACTCATCAACTGGTAATGTTTCAGCCTCTTTACTCTTTTTCTGCTTCTTGGCAACTGGTGAAGATAGCTTCGATGATGTACCTGCATCAGGTATCTTTTTGCCCTTCAGCAACTGAGCTATTTCCTTCTCTCTCAACTGCTTAGTGCTGGATTTCTTTGCCATAGATTTGTGCTTCGGTTTAGGCAAATTTACTACAACAGTTTCACCTGCTTCCAATTCATCCAGGTTAACACCCAAATCTCCTTCATCAACATCAACAGACTTCTTCTTCTGTGTCACTTCTTCAATCGTCTTTTTAAGAGATTCAGACTCACCAACCATAGTGGCCTTACGTTTGGTAGTCTTAACTCTTTCTTCATCAGAATCCCACTGCTCATCAACCTCTGTCTCTTCTGAGTCAACTGAATCTTCATCAACTAAACTTGTTCCCTTCTTTGCAGTAGTTTTCTTCCTAACAACTTGTTGCTTAGAACTCCCCTGATCAGTCTTTGCCTTGCCCTTCCCTTTGGCTCCAGCATTGACTACCTGCCTTTTCCTCTTAGTGTTTGCATCAGCATACACCAAGGGATCATCATTATCAGAATCACTTTCAGCATGTCTAGCTTTGTTCTTTCCAGGATCAGTGTAATCCTGTTTAGCCAAAGCTCCAAACAGTCTCTTATATGGTGGCTTTTCCTCATCTGGCACACCCTTATACCCTTTCATTCTCACCAATGTACGAATGTTCATGTGATCTTGACCTATGATCTTTGTTGGATCCTTCCTCAATTCAGGATATTTATGGTCAAAGATCATCATAAGAAACCTCGGGTATAGCATAAATTGTTTCTTCTTCAACCCCTTTAACATTTCAAGTATGTGATCTAATATCATCCCGGATACATTGAATGGTTTGTTGAGAGTCAACGCAACCATCAATGAGCTCAAACTTCTCCTCATCACGTCGTATCCACCGCTCACACATCCAAATACATGAATAATGACATGTGCAAAATACTTGAACTGCACACTCAGCTTCCCTTTATGCATAGATCCATCAGTGATCGGACCTTTGTACTTCATCCTCAGAAAACAAGCTTTCTGTTCAGTCCATGATAACTCTCTGGGATCCTCACTGACTTCAAACTTAATCTGTAAAGCTTCTCTGATGTCTGATTCTGTCAGAAACATCTCCATGCCTTGAATCTTGCTCCTTATAATAGTCTGATTCTCCCAAAAATCATACTTAGCATTCTTGTAGAAATCTTCAACTATATCTTTGTAGATGATTGTTGGTGTAGCTAAAGCATGAACAATTCTGCTTCTCCTTAAAAACTCAACAATCCCAGCAAACTCTGTATTCTTTTCCACATCTCCAAGAAACGCACAGCAATTGTGAGACGGTTCGAATGGCCATCTACTAGGAACAGATGCTTCAGCCTCCTGAACAGGATCTGGTACGACATTTTCCACTTGTGCTTCAATGTTTTCGGGTTGTTCAGCCATCTGTACATCAAAATCAGACAAACACGTCAAAAAATATGAAAACGACAAAAATTGAAAATTTTAAAGATTTACAAATTCCACATTCGCCCCTTTTTATCAGGTCGAATGTATCAATTTTGGTACGATTGTGCAAGATTTGGTACGAATGTGAACAAATATAAAGTAAAAATTACATTCGCCCATCTTAAAGTTTCATTCGCCCGTTAATTTACACATTCGTCCGTTTATTTCACATTCGCCCTTTCTTGTATGGACGAATGTACAACTTGTTTATCCCCAAAATTCAAATTTTTGTCAAAGTTGTTTTTACATATTGATTTTGATTCAAACAAGTACTAACATGGCCGATTACCATTCATAAACCCTCAATTGTAAGAATTATTCAATTTACATTAGTTTTTAAGGTGGAATTAGGGTTCGAAGCTTCAATCTATCAATCAAACTTCTAAACATTGTTTTTAACCTAATTCTTTAATATATCTCCCCCTAAAACTAATGTAGATTGAAATGTCAACAAAAATAAGCATCAAAATCAGGTCGTTCAACCCAGATGAAAAACCCTAGGTCGAAGAACAAAAATAACGATTATGATCTGGTTTCTGCTCCATTACCAGTGAATTAGAGCTTAAAATGATCAGTATTTATCAAGGAACAATAACCACAATCAAAGAAAATTCCAGCAACAAGTCTTGGTTAGGTTGAAAAATTTTGAGAAAAAATGAATGAGTGGTCGAATCTGATCATTGGCATTTATAGGAGGTCCACTTTCGCCCGTTTAGCTGGTCGAACGTAGGTTAGTTCCACTTTCGCCCCAAGCAAATGGCCCGAAGGTGGATACTGTTCACCCGAAAGTGGATTTGGTTTTAAAAATCCCACATTCGCCCAGACCAAAACGCCCGAATGTGAAGATTTTTCCACATTCGACCCAATTAAGGGGCGAATGTGAAATGGAAAAATCTGAAAATTTTGCCAAATCACGAATTCGAATCCCGTTCAACATTTTTCAATCCGTTAAACTTCAAAAACTCATATTTTCACTTTTTGAATGATACAAAGCCCAGATGGTTTCATCAAATCTCAGAAATTGACCATCAAGCACCGTCGGTTATCTAAAATAAAGCATAATGCAAAAACTTTGGTTTTTCTGAAATTTTAGCAAAACACACCTAAAATCTTTTTGGATTTTGTATCTTTTTGACAATAAATGTAAAATGCATCAAAGTAAATGAAAGTAGTAAATATTTTGTGATATCCGGTAAGAGGATCATATCAGTTTTCTGAGAAATCTGATCACAGCGTTGATCTTGATGTTTAATATTATCATTAGAAACAGTATGTGACACGGCAATTGCTGATATATTGGTCCACTTAAGCTCACATGCAGACTATTACGCAATGATTTAAAATGATACGAGTTAGGTGTATTAGACTAACACGTTGTGGTGCCCACACACACGACATACTCCCGTATCAAGTAATTGCGCAAAGCTTCGTCGTAACGCGTGATTATGCCAGAGTTATCCGTTAAAGTTACAAAGTATATAGCACAGAGGTGTACAGGTCAGCAAACGAATGCAGCAGAGTAACATGTGCATATACACTAGGTTGAGGCTGATATCAACTACTGATTTGCATCAGTAAGTCAATAAGATGTAATAGTGATCTTTAATCAATAAAACATATAGTTCCTCAATTCGGTAACTTGCGGTTTTGGCATTTAAGCTCTTTTAGCAAATATTCTGATGAAACTAGGTCCGTAAATCAATACGACAAAAGTTTAATCAGAATATCCCGGATAACCATAACATAACGACCCGAAACCTCAGATTTTGGCAATCCTATCAAACGAAATTACGGTACTAAGACCATATGCCCATGAGGTGTTCAGCCACGAACGCGTAGTTCGTTATGTTTGTATCACTAACGCACGCAATTTTAGTCTACGAAGCCTATCAGCATATCACACGTAATCAACACACGCCTCATATTACTATACAATTCTTTAGCCTGTGTCAGATCCCCACTGATGTACTATCATTTCCTCTTTTTATCCAGGAAATCATTTTTGGTTTTTCTAATTTTTAGGTCTTTTTGACTTTTTCAATGTTTTTGGTTTTTCTGAGAAAATGACTCCCCCTAAAATAAAGAACATATTTTTGGATTTTTAATTTTTCTGAAAAACAATAAAAACTTTAACAAAAATTTTAAACAATCCACTCAAAAGCATCAACTTCTTTGAGGATTACGATAGTAAAGAGAAATTCCCAATTAGCAAAGATCAGAAAATTTAAACTAAAAAGCGATAAACCGAGATGCCGATTAGTCCTGTTTTTCCTTTATGTTATTGACTATTAAAAGATATTCAAAGCGGGATCTGTCAAAAGCTTTTGTAAACAAATCTGCACGTTGGTAGTCAGTATGGATTTTGACCATATCTATCAATTCTTTAGCGTAACAATCACGGATAAAATGGTATTTGATCCGGATATGTTTCGCTTTAGAATGATTTTCAGTATTTTTAGTTAATGCGATAGCGGCTTCGTTGTCACAGTGTATAGGGGTTTTAAGAAACTGCAAACCGTAATCCACCATCTGCTGTTGGATCCAGAGCACTTGCGAACAGCAACTCGAGGCTGCAATGTACTCGGCTTCACAGGTAGACAGCGCCACGGAAGTTTGTTTCTTACACTGCCAGGTAACTAACCTGCTCCCTAAAAACTGGCAACCAGCTGTAGTAGATTTGCTATCTTTGTCACAGCCGCCCCAATCTGCATCACTAAAAGCAATGAAATCAAAATCATCATCATTAGGGTACCAAAGTCCTTTGGAGGGACAACCCTTCAGATATCTAAGGATACGCTTGACCGCCGTCAGATGACTTTGTTTCGGCTTCGATTGATAGCGGGCACAGAGACACGTTGCATACATAATATCTGGTCGAGATGCCGTCAAATACATCAGAGATCCGATGATTGCTCTGTATGTAAATGGGTCCGTCAGCTCCCCCTTAGCGTCCACTCCAATCCCGTGATTGGGTTGAATCGGGGTATCCATCGGCTTGGAATCCTCCATCTGGAACCGGCTCAAGACTTCAGATACGTATTTCGTCTGGTGAATGAAGATCCCCGTGGGTCTTTGGTCCACCTGCAAGCTTAGGAAAAACTGCATCTCCCCCATTGCGCTCATCTCAAACTTTTCTTGCATGACAGTTTCGAACTCCCTGCATAAAAGCTCGTTAGTTGAACCAAATTTTATATCATCAACGTAAATCTGCACCAGAAGCAAATCATCCCCTGATTTCTTCGTGAATAGGGTGCAGTCGACGAGTCCGCGCTTAAATCCTTTTGTCATGAGGTATGTACTTAGCTCCTCGTACCACTGTCTCGGAGCCTGGTGCAAGCCATATAAAGCTTTGTTTAGCACGTAGACCTTATCCCGGTGGATTGGGTCCTCAAAGCCTGGTGGCTGCCCGACATAAACCTCTTCTTTGACTTTCCCGTACAGAAATGCGCTCTTGACGTCCATTTGATATACTTTGAACTTCTTATAGGAAGCAAACGCAAGAAACATCCGAATAGCTTCAATACGTGCTACAGGAGCATAGATTTCGTTATAATCAATCCCTTCGATTTGATGGAATCCCTGCACGACCAATCTGGCTTTGTTACGAACTATAACCCCACGATCATCCTTCTTGCACTTAAACACCCATTTAGTGCCAATCTTCTTTCTTCCAGGCGGTAAATCAGTGAGCGTCCAAACCCCCAATTTCTGAAATTGTAATAACTCCTCCTGCATTGCCTCAACCCAGGCGTCCTCCAGCAAAGCGTCCTTGTATGTCCTTGGCTCTACCTGCGACACATAACACGCAAACGACCAATCATTTTGACTACCAGATTTTTGTATTTTGGCATATAAAGCTAAAGCACCAAAACTCTCTGGCGAATTAACACTTCGCAGCTGCCCTCTGGTCATCACACTGCTACCAGGATCACCGATAACTTGTTCCAACGGGTGAATACGATGAATCCGAGATTCCGAATGTTCAGGTACAGTAACTCCCGTCTGAATAGTCAAGTTTTCTACAGCATCCAGATCATGACCCGTGTTAGACGATGAAGCAACATCTGGAGTTGGAGTTGGGTTCACTGGCGGTGCCTCTGGTTCTTCTGCATGTTCAGGAATAACTTCTTCAAATTGTTCATCTTCAGATTCTGAAGAGTCTAACGAAGTAGAAGCCTCCTGAAACACTTCTTCCTCTTGTACAGGAACATTGGTATCATTAGAAGCTGGTAGGGGGTTCACAGTGATCGGACGCACCAATGGTGAAATTGCCGCGTTCTCACACTCGTAAAGTAATCTGATAACAGCTTCTTCAACCAAGCTATCTAGATTGAATGATTCAAAGAAGTCTTTGTAATCAAACATCCAATCAGGACCCATCCCTTGCACATTTTGAGTATATCGTTGAACTTCCACATTAGCCCAATCCTCCACCCGACGAGTTCGCTTGTTGTATACCCGTTTGAGCGGGGTTGCATAACCAACAAAGTATCCCTCTTCAGCTTTAGGACTAAACTTCTCGCTTGGATTCAACATCGTGCATGGTGCCCCAAAAGGTTCTAGATACTCTAAGTTCGGCTTTCGTCGGTGTAACAGTTCATAAGATGTTTTACCAAACTTCTTCACTGTTAAAACCCGATTGAGTGTATAATTTGCTGCATAGATCGCCTCGTTCCAGAACATTACTGGAAGATTTGAATCAGCAAGCATTGTCCTAGCCGCTTCAATTAGAGTCCTATTCTTGCGTTCAGCAACACCGTTCTGTTGTGGGGTGTACGGAGCCGAATATTCATGATGAATTCCTTTGTTTTCACAAAGTTCATCCATCTTGGCATTTTTGAACTCCGTCCCATTATCACTCCGAATTCTCTTTATCTTCAAGTTGTAGAGATTCTCCAATCGAGTGAACAGAACTTTCAAGTTGTTAAAGGTGTCACTTTTATTCTGCAAACACATCACCCATGAAAAACGCGAATAGTCGTCAGTGACAACTAAACAGTAAAGCTCCCCAAGATGACTTTTGCGCTTGACCGGTCCGAATAGATCCATATGCAATCGCTCAAGTGGCATCTCAACAGAGTTAACTTTCTTCACTTTGTGGGACTGTCTGTGCTGCTTCCCCTTCTTACAACTTACACACTTGTCATTCAGATGGAAATGTTTCACGTTTACTCCATCGACAAGCCCATTCATCACAAAATGATTCATTTTTCTCAGATGAATGTGCCCCATTCTTCGGTGCCACATTATCGATTCCTTCTCGGTCGCCTTGGATAGAAAACATGTTATTTGCCCCTGTGATGTCATCGCCTTGGACATATCAAGAATATAGAGGTTGTTGATGCGAGGTGCCTTCAACATTACCCACTCCTTTGGAATTTTGAAGCCCGGTTTGAGAATATAGCAGGATTTGTCATCAAAATGAACAGTGAATTGTTTATCACAGATTTGACTGACACTCAACAGATTATAATCGATCTGCTTCACATATGATATCCTCTCAAAGCTCACAATCCCATTACTCACGCTCCCCTCCATAGTGATATATCCGCCTTTATTTCCAGCGAATGCAACATATCCACCATTAATATTCTTCACGTCGAACAGCAACGCAAGCCCCTGTCATGTGGCCTGAACCTCCACTATCAACAATCCAAAGACTGCTAATAGGGCCAGCTGAAGCTCCCTGCACACATCAAGTAAAACAGTTAGTTCTTTCGGGGGACCCAAGCCTGAGTCTTGGGTCTTGGAATATCATTGTTCAAACACACATTTTCATCAACACCTTGTTTTGGATCAATCTTTTTAGGATTATTCAAAACATTTTCCTTTTTCTCATTGGATTTTGAAGTTGAGGCACCTGGAGAACCATTTGGTGTCCAAGATTGTTCAGTTCTTTTTAAGATACGAATCTGAGATTTTGGGTTCTCAGTCGGTTTCTGAACATTGTTTGCAAAGGAAACTTTCTTGGTTACCTTATCTGATTTAACAGACTTAGGTCCAACATTTGACTTGACAATAGGTTTTGGTGGAACCTTTTGCCTATCATTTGTTGAGTTCACCACTGGTTTTCTCCATGATTGTTCCATAGCAATCCGATTTCTGCGATCATACTGAATTGGACGATTGTTCCTCGTTTGATAAAAATTGTTTTGAGTATAAAACTGTTGTTGTTGAGGAACAACTCGTCTATGTGGTGGAATGTAATGATCAATCGGTTTCCTCATGGAATTCCTCACTTCAACTTCGTGCCTTTTATGCCTTACATACGGGCATTGAGCAAGTAAATGCCCTCTCTCCCCGCATTTAAATCATGCACGGTATTCTTCAAAAACATTTGGAGCATTCGGTTGAGCAAATGATCGAACAGGATATTGATCATTATACTGTTGATTCCTCAAACTCTCAGGGAGTGGCCCTTTTGAGTAAGCAGGCTCATGAAAACCGTTAGCTCTGTTTTTGGGTCTTATGAACTCTGTGACATGAACCTTTGGTTCTTGAGGAACATCCAAATATAATTTCTTTAAAATTGCTGGTGGAATTTCATTTGTTCTCTCATGTTTTGGGAACCAAATGGTGCTTTCTTGCCAGATTTTATCAATTTTAGCATAGTTAGCATTTTTGATTGGAAATTCCTCGTCAGAGATGATCTTATCGGATCCTTCCATCCGATAAAACACCTTGACTGGTTTGTCACACGGTTCATTCTTAACATCTTTCTCAATTTCTTTCTTAACCACATTCTTTTCAGACTTTTTCTCACGATGAGCATTTGCCATCGGATGCACATGCTGAGATGGTGAAACTGGTTCATTAGTAATGATGTGATTTTCTTTTGGAATTTCACATGCATTAGCAGTTTGGTGACAACCAGTATCATCACTCTCAGAGTCTGAATCAACACTCTCAGCAGTAACACCCTCATCATTCAAACCTAAAATCGGCCTCACATCGGAATGTGGATCACCAATACTTGAGGTATTAGATTCATTTTCCGATGATGAGTCTGATTTTACCGAGCTCTCCGGTGTCACTTGATGACAATTATGGTTTTCAAAAAGCACCGGAGATGGCACAGACTTGTAATTAGTGGTTTGATCATCAATGATGTGGTCTACTACATAAGCAATGTGCTTATAACTCTCCAACTTCTTGTTGACTTTTTCAGCAAAGCACTTAATGGCTGCCATTTCCAACTTGGTGTTCTCAATTTCATTTATATAGTTATTAATTGCAAGTTGTTTTAATGAAAGAGTGTTTTTCAAGTCGGAAATGTCCTTTTTATAGCCATCTAATACTTTGTTGAAAGCATTCAACTCTTTGCGAGTAGATTGACAGTTGATGATAGCACTATCACGTTGAACGCGAAGTTCTTTGTTTTCCTCTGTCAATCTATCACAAGTACCACAATATTTATCACTAGTAATATCAGTACTACACTCAGAACTTACAGGTTTTGGAGGATCTGTCATGGCCATCAAAGCAAAATGAGCTTCCTTTCCAGCGAAAAACTTGGAATAATCAATCCTGGTGAAAGTATCATCAGCAATGCACGACTTCCTCGTCTTCAGAAAATCAGCTTCTGCTAGCAACTGATCAATATCATCATCCAGGGATGTAACACTTGCTTCTGTATCTGATTCACTGTCTGAATCTGAGTAAACTGATTCACACTCCTCAGGAACATCAGAAACAGTGTCAATCACCACTCCAGGATTTGCCTCCTCAGCCTTAACCTCCACAGACTCAGTCTCCACTTCCACTTCTGCCTTAGATACATCAACTTCAACCTCAGTTTCTTCCTTCTCATCAACTATCACCGACTCCTCAATATCAACCTGTCGGGCAACACAAGCCACATTTCCACCAGTTGTAATCTCCTCAACACCTATTTGCATTCCCGACCAATCAAACCGTTCATCCTGTTGAATCACCAATGCTTGATTCTGATTGGTATTCTGTTGTGTCTCATTTGATGTGGTAATCGGTATGACTGTTCGGTTAGTGTTGTTTGGTGATTGGTTTTGAGTCTGGTTTGGTGTGTTTGGTTGTCTGTTCTGGTTGTTGTTAGAGTTATTTTGTCGGTTTTGGTAGTTGTTTTGGTTCTGATAGTTGTTGTTATTTTGGTAAGAAACTTGGTTTTGGTTTTTTTTGTTGACGGTTCTGGTAGCTTGCATTGAAAGGGTTTCTGTTACCTTGTTTTGGTGGCTGGGTACATTCCCGTTTGAAGTGACCTTTCCCTCCACAGTTAAAACAAGTAACCTTCTCCTTGTTGAACCCGTAGGTTGTGTTAGGAGAAGTTCCCAAATCAGTTCTACCTGTCTTCTCAATAAACTCCGTTGCCCTTCTCATAATACTAGCAAAAGCCCACTGGATATCAATAAGTTCCATCTCTTCCTTATCAATCTGTGCATAGTCTTCATTGGTCAAATTATTGTTCCCAATTTGACTTGAAACTAACCCATTATAAGATGAAACCATTGCAGAGACTAGTGCAATATGTTGTTGAGCAACTTCAACTGTTACATTTCCCAAGTTAGAAGTCTCTAACACCACTGGTTGCTGACTGGTTTGATTCATTGGGTTCATGTATTGTGTTTGTTGAGGTGGTTGTTGTGATTGGCTAGCAGTATAGAATGCTGCTTGCTGCATTGGAGAGAACGGTGAAATGTAAGAATTGTTGTATTGTTGTTGTGGAGGTGGTGTATATGATGGTTGTGAGTAGGATGAGGTTTGTGCAATGTAGTTGATGGTAGGTTTTGGTGGTTCCATAACATTGGAAATACATGCAACATGTGGTGCCACTACTCCCCCTGAACTTGAGTTACCAACTGGTGCTGAAGTGCCTCCAAAATATTAACTTGGATTCTGAGGAATCTGTGATCTTTTAGCTTTCCTCTTTTCTTCAAGCTCTTTGTTCTCCAGTTTCTGCACAAACTCGTTGATAGTCCAGAATTTAGATGCATCCTTCTCCTTGAGAACTTCCACATGCTGATCCCAATATGGTGGTAGAGCATCTGCAAACTTGTCCACCAAATCTGTCATAGGAATCTGTATACCATAACTAGACAACTCAGTTAGCAAATGACAATATCTAGGAGTTAATTCTTTTAAAGTTTCATTTCCAACATAAGTAAAATTCTCAAACTCCTTTCGCAACTCTTCCATCCTCAACCTTCTAGTCTTCTCATTCCCATCATGCCTATTCTTAAGCACATCCCACAGTTGCTTAGATGTGGTGCAAGTCCCAAACTGATGCAATAAATCGTTTGTGATCGCCTGAGTCAACTGGGAATAGGCTTTCTTCTCCACAGCAAACTTCTTTTTCTCCTCCTCTGACATACTCTCCAATGGAACTGGTTCACCGGTGTTCTCCAAAACCGGTGCAGTGTAACCTCTAGCAATCATCCTCCATGCCTCTGCACCTTCCACTCCCATGCCTTCCAAGTGGATCTTAAACTTTTTCTGCCACTGATTATATTCTTGCATCTCCATGAGCTTAGGTGGCCGATTCCCGCTACCTGAAGATAAGTCATTTATCAGTGTGGAAATAGCATTGGTAGTTTGAGTATTTACCACCGCTGCTGCTACTCCCCAGTAGTCAGGTTGTGGTGCTGGAGGTGCAACACTTTGAGGCATCGAGCTCGTCATCGCTATGTAATTAATCGGTTGCGAAGACTGTGTGCTCGTCTTTTGTGCTGCCATTGTCCATGGGTCCATCACTTGCTGTTGTGGTTGTGTTGTTGCTGGTCTCGGGGTAGTCGGAAAATTCCACATGATGTTCACGAACTTCGAAAAATTCAACACTTAGAAAATTTTCCAAACTTAAGTCTAGATTCGCCCAAACTAATTCTACTTTCGTCCCTTTTGTCCAAGTTCGTCCAAAATGATAACACTCGAATGTAGAACTTCAACAGAATGTAGAATCAGTAAACACCCTTTCCACTTTCCTCCAAAATCCCTCAGGTTCGACCAATCTATTTCCACTTTCGCCCGCCCGACGAATCGAATGCGGAAATTCTTACCCGAAAGTGAAAAATTCAAACACAAATTTCCAGGTTCGCCCAGAATAGCTCTATGTTCGACCAAAAACTACACACTTTCGCCCACTGTTGGTCAGGTTCGCCCACTAGACTGCACGTTCGACCATTTTGAGTTTGAAAAACGGTTACACTTTGAAAAACGGTTATTTTGATCTCTGATTTTCAAAAGTTTATAGATTTGAATGATCTTTAGCAGGTTTTGATTCGGAATTAATTTGGAACAACTTTAATTCTTGGAAAACTTGATTTTATCCACAAATTCAACTCTAACTCAATCAAAAACACTCAAAAACCATTTTTAGTCAAAAACAGATGTATTTTGATCAAAATCATGTCCAAATCAGCTCTGAGTTTATCAAATTTGTTGTTGTATGATCCGTATGGCTCTGATACCACTTTGTAATTGAAAGATTTTAACTAAAACGGGAAGATATGATCCTACAAGTAACAAATCTAGGTGCGGAAACCCTAGATATGAATAAACTGATAAAACTCGGATCAAAACACAGAAAACATCATTTCAAAGGCTTTTTCATAGATTAACTTTGATAAAAACGTATTACAATCAATCACCTAGTCAATCTATTGAACATACACACTATCACAAATTAACCTTGAACCTGACCACAATACACACTCGAACTAAAACTCTCTCTAACACGAAAACACACAAAAACTATATATAGGCTCTGCACATTCGCCCAATTGTGAGGTGCGAATGTGGAACTTTTCCACATTCGCCCACAACATGGTACGAATGTGAGTCTTCTGTAGTCAGTCTTCTACCTTCGCCCATAAACTTCACCATCAGCAAAACATTCTAACATATGTTAGTTATACTAATCCAATCAGTAGTCGCACTTCGTGCATCTACAAGGATAATTATACGTTTCGGGGTGTTAGTCCAACCTGGTTACATACGGATAGCGACTAGTGTGCAACTTGAGTGGTATGTCGAATGCTAATGCGTAATTGAGCTAAGTCATGATCGGTTTGTCGAGTTGAAACGTATTGAGACTTGTGTTGGTACACACGAGTCTAGACAGTCGAGTAGACTATCTTTTAAGCGGTTGATAAGCTAGGCTTATGTGTGATAGACTGTTAAGGGTCCTTTGTTGGTAATTAGGGCACGAGGAAGTCGGTCGAGGTTTCAGGCTTTGTTTGCTAGCTTAGCATGGACATTAAGGTGAGTTCATAACCCCACTCTTTACTGTTTTTGTAAATGTTTTCGGGGGGAAGACATGCTTCTTTTATGAAAAACTGAGGAATTTAAAGCGAAACAAAGTTTTGGAAAATGAAACGGGTTGCGTGAGTTCACGGACCCACTTTCTTTGGTTTTACTTTTGGGGGAGAAAACATGCGTTGAACTATGTTTTGAGAACTGTTGTCATACTATGGGTTATTACCGGTTACTATACGATCTTTTAAAGTCCTGGGGGAAACCATGAATGTGCGGGGATGCACAACGGGGGAAATGTGGATAGATCTATTGGGTCTGACAAACCCCACTCGACGGCTTGTAGGGCCGGGCGGGTGCATATTGTCTCGAACTGGTAACATTGGTAACATTGCAGAACACACTCGGGCTGAACATTGGTAACAGTCTAGTAATGGTTTTCCAATTGTAGTAGTAACAAAACATACGCCTAGCTAGCGTACTTTGGCTTAATCATGCCATAGTATTGACAAGTTTGAACTTGGAACACTTTTGGTAACATTTGGTAACCTTTGGAAACGTTTTTGTTAAACTTATGAACTCACCAGCTTTATGTTGACTTTTTAAGTATGTCTTTCAGGTTTAAACTTTGGTAACGGCACGGTTAGAGTAGGTGGCAGTTTGGGATCGGGGATCCTAGAGGGTTAGAGTTAGCGTTCAGGAAATCAAAGGTCTTAGAAGCATCTTTTCGCTGCGTGGCGAAGCTACCAAACGTCAAAACCGATGTGGGAAAAGTTGGGGTGTGACAGTTTGGTATCAGAGCCATAGGTTTTAGCGAATTAGGTGTCTGTGTAGATATCCAGACTTTAACCTGAGTTTGTTTTGAAGTAGGGAGTGAAATTTCTAAGGCATAATGTTTAGCACGAACGCCTAGGAACTGGAATTCCAACCGTTGCCAAGTATATTACATGACTATTAGTGTGTTAAATCACACTAACTCAGCATATGTTTCTTTGGGGCAAGGAACATTTACTTTTCTTATGTGAATGGTCAGTGTTCTATAATGGTATATATATAAAGGATAATAACACGTGGTGGTTAGGCATACCTCACTAGGGACTGGCGAGTCATCGCTTTAGATATCAGAGTGGTTATTCACATAGAGTTAGCTGAGTCATTGTTTCTTGGTATGAGAAACAATTTACTTGTTTATACACTGTGTGCATTTACTTAAAGTATATATAGTACGTATCGCCAATGGTTGTTGACTCAAGCTTGGACGTATTGGGAATGCACACACGTGTCATGTTAGTTGGACGAGTTGGCAAAGGGATTGTTGCAGCATCTGCAGTCTCTCATCCCGGGTTCGAAGTATACTATGTCGTCAAGGTCGACTTGAGTTAGAAACGTTTTGATGAGGCACCTCGTTTCGCCGATGATACTGCGAAGCTGCAATGCGGTCAGGAGAAGCACTGAGAAAGGCGGCGCACACGACACACATTATATTATGTAATAAGTATACGTGCTATTATGTGAATGTGACGAGCGCTGGTGATACAACTCATGATGGAGGTTAATAGGATGATCTGGTGAGGTAAATTTTCGATAACTCAGACGTCACGTTATCGCAAATTTACAGGCACTTGATAATTCTAAGAATTTCTATCGTGAGGGTATCTATATTGCTATGTGTTGTATGTATATAAATAATGGATAAGGGTTATTCATTTTTTTGTTGTTGCGAACATGATTGCCTATTCTCCCCTGTTCGTGCCATTTGTGACTTTGCTTTTCTTGAACCAGTTTAAGATCTTGAGGATCTTGTTTCTTGAGCTTCTAAGGTTCCTGTTTTAGAACCTAGTTATATCTTTTGGGTATGATTCACTTCTCTCTTCTTTTGTGTTTGTGGTCTTCAACGTTCTATCGTAAAGGATTATAAATTTGTTGATTCCTTATTCTTTTCGCAGAACTAGACACGTGTATTGTACACGTGTCAACCATTGTATGTTTGGATTCTTTAAATTTGTGAAGGTCCATTGTAGGACTTCACATCGAACAAAGGTTTCATTAATGAATTGTTTATCATTACGTTGCTCGTAATGCTTTCTTTCTAGTCTTGATGTGTCAGGTCATTGTGGGCAATGAATCTTTTGATACTTCGTCGATGAGTTTCTTTAAAGTCGACACTTCGGTTGAAACAAATTGTTGGGAATTGATACAGCACCTTGCGGTGAATATTCAATCGACTTGGAATAATGTGTTATCTTTATTGGCATGTCTTACTTTTATCAACTTGTTTGTTATTGCCTTAAATCCAAACACACCTTGCGGTGTGGGATGAGAAAGTTGGTGCACTAGTTGTTTCATTTGAGGTGCTCCAATAGTATTTGTTGACAAAGTTATTGTCTGCACTTTGCATTCAGTTGATCCTGAAACTTTATCTTGTGCCATTTGTACTGACACGTCCGTTGACTTTTTTGTTGTGCTCGCATTGGTTTTTCGGACATATCCTACCTTAAATTTTCAGGACAAAATTTCTGTAACATGGGGAGAATGTGATAACCGGCAACTTCCGATTAATACCGATGTGATTTTAAATAATTATTTATTATAAATATTGTTAATTTTTGAGTTTCGGAAGTTTACAGATCGTTTTAACAACGGAAACTGCGACCGATTTAATTAATGCGATTTAAACGCATGTTCTGAAAACACGCGTCGGACATCGGAAATATTTATATTTTTGCTCGTTTTATTTTTGTTTTCAGTTACGAACAAAACCAAGTAAATTTTTATTTTTTATTATTGAACCAGAATAAAAACCGAAGCTCGAAACGTTTAGAACGGGTTTGGATTCGCGGTATACTCCACCTAACATAACCCTAGCTATAAAAGCATCATATTCTTGCTTCCTCCTTCGTTATTCAGCAGCCACGAAGAAAACCCTAACACTCTCTCACTCTAAACCTCTCTCTCTCCCTACCCTCTCCTTCATTCTCTCGGCTCTCTCTCTCTTGCCTCACGAGCAGCTGGCCGACCACCACTCTCCTCAGTGGTGGCGGCGTGGTGGTTACAAAACACGGGAAGCTAGGGGTGGCCGTGTTGCGATTGGCGTCGGGTATAGAGGTGGGTGCCGGGTCGGAGATCTGTTGGTGGTAGACGAGCAGAGGTGATGGCGGCGCTGATAGGTCTCGGGTTCAGGTCAAAGGAGCAGTAAACTCGGTGGGTTTTAGCTTAGATGGGTTTAGGTGATGGTTTTTGGTCGTGGTGGAGGATAACAGTGGAGGTGGTGATAGTCGTGGCTGTGGCGGTGGTTCGATGGGTGGTAGTTAGCGGCTGGTTATGGTGGTCTTGTGGTGAGCGACGACCGGTGGTACTTATGGGGTCTGGTCCGACAGGTTGTTGGTTCGTTCCGGTTGTGGTGCTGGTTCAAGGATGGAGACGAGGACGGTGGTGGTTTCGGGTTAAGGTGGTTTTCGGTGGTGGTGAAACATTTCCGGTGGTCTGGTCTTCGGGTTTGGTTCGGTTGGTCGGAATAGTTCGGTCACAGCGATGGTTTTGGGTGTTTGGTTCGGGTCTGGTTCGAGTCAAGTTGACTCAGGTCAGATCTGGGTCAGACATGGTTCGGTTGGTTTCGGGTCAGGCCTTGGCTCGTGGTTGTGGCTGTGTTCGGGTCGGGTCAACTATTTGGTCAGATCTGGTTAATCTGGCCAGCTTCCGGTTTGGGTTCATTTTGGATCTCGGGGCTCGGGTCAGGGGTAGAGCGGTCAATCAGTCAACCTTGGTCTCGTGGTTCAGTTCGGTCAACGAGCAGTCAAGTTGGTCAACGGGTCAAACGTTCCAGTATACACGTAGTTCGAGGTGGCTTCGGGTTACGCGCGTATGATTTGGTATAACTTACACTTGTATTTATTATTAATTATAGATATTGTATATTTATAAATTTATGTATTTATAAATATTATTATGTTTATGAATATTATAAATTTATAAATATATTGATATGGACGAATTAGTTTTAACTCACGGACGGACCGAATAAAAATAATGAAAGGTAACTATATTATATCAGACGATCTGGTAAATGGTTTATTTGACGTAACTTATATCGGATATCGGACTAGATAACATTGAACTATATTGTCGGACTATATTATATATATATATATATATATATATATATATTGCTATATATATATATATATAAATAAGTATACATAGGTGTCGAAACGTATAGTCTCGTAAATCAGAATTTTGGATAAAAGGACTTGTTGACTTGTGTTTGAAAGTTGTTTTTGGGAAAAATTGTAGACAACGGGAGTTGTCTGGTTTGTACAAAAACAGAGGAAACTCTGCCCGAATTTTTTATAAAATCAAAGCGTAACAAACTGCTATTTCTATAAATAAATTTCTCTAAGTGTTTTGGACCAGTGCATTATATACGAAATCGAATGTTTTCTAAGGACTAATTATTTGTGACAATAAAGATGATTTTCAAACAATACTTGAGAAAAAGTAACAATTGTTATTAATTGGTTTTAATAACTAAACCTATATTTCTTTAAAGAGTATTTTCTAAATATATTTATATGAATTACGAGACGAGCTACGATTTAGGATAATTATACGTTTCGGGGTGTTAGTCCAACCTGGTTACATACGGATAGCGACTAGTGTGCAACTTGAGTGCTATGTCATATGCTAATGCGTAATTGAGCTAAGTCATGATCGGTTCGTCGAGTTGAAACGTATTGAGACTTGTGTTGGTACACACGAGTCTAGACATTCGAGTAGACTATCTTTTAAGCGGTTGATAAGCTAGGCTTATGTGTGATAGACTGTTAAGGTGTCCTTTGTTGGTAATTAGGGCACGAGGAAGTCGGTCGAG
The DNA here is from genome assembly GCA_032199755.1 of Ambrosia artemisiifolia. Taxonomy (NCBI): domain Eukaryota; kingdom Viridiplantae; phylum Streptophyta; class Magnoliopsida; order Asterales; family Asteraceae; genus Ambrosia; species Ambrosia artemisiifolia. Next base: position 49,788,991 of record CM063513.1, read on the forward strand.
GTTTCAGGCTTTGTTTGCTAGCTTAGCATGGACATTAAGGTGAGTTCATAACCCCACTCTTTACTGTTTATGTAAATGTTTTCGGGGGGAAGACATGCTTCTTTTATGAAAAACTGAGGAATTTAAAGCGAAACAAAGTTTTGGAAAATGAAACGGGTTGCGTGAGTTCACGGCCCCACTTTCTTTGGTTTTACTTTTGGGGGAGAAAACATGCGTTGAACTACGTTTTGAGAACTGTTGTCATACTATGGGTTATTACCGGTTACTATACGATCTTTTAAAGTCCCAGGGGAAACCATGAATGTGCGGGGATGCACAATGGGCGAAATGTGGATAGATCTATTGGGTCTGACAAACCCCACTCGACGGCTTGTAGGGCCGGGCGGGTGCATATTGTCTCGAACTGGTACTTTGGTAACATTGCAGAACACACTCGGGCTGAACATTGGTAACAGTCTAGTAATGGTTTTCCAATCGTAGTAGTAACAAAACATACGCCTAGCTAGCGTACTATGGCTTAATCATGACATAGTATTGACAAGTTTGAACTTGGAACACTTTTGGTAACATTTGGTAACCTTTGGAAACGTTTTTGTTAAACTTATGAACTCACCAGCTTTATGTTGACTTTTTAAGTATGTCTTTCAGGTTTAAACTTTGGTAACGGCACGGTTGGAGTAGGTGGCAGTTTGGGATCGAGGATCTTAGAGGGTTAGAATTGGCGTTCAGGAAACCAAAGGTCTTAGAAGCATCTTTCCGCTGCGTGGCGAAGCTACCAAACGTCACAACCGATGTGGTAAAAGTCGGGGTATGACAAGATACGTTTCAATTGTGGTTGATTTTTGGTCAAGCAGATGGTTATTTATGTAAAAACGTATAAATATGATCTTTTATTAGTAATATTATGTTATTTATACTATATATAAAATTAATCGAAAAAAATATTTATCATATTATAATGTATTGTAAATCTTTCTATTGTTTATCTTATTATTAGAAAATCCTAGGTATTTTATAAACCAATTTTCTAATAAAGATTTTTGATGTTAGGCTTAATTTTAGTTTGTCTGTTAATATATGTTGTAAATACTATACGTTATGAAGTTAATTTGTCGTATATAATGTAATAATAATTATGTTTTACTTGAGTATATATATACATAATTCAACATATGTTCATTCTATTTCAGCAGATGTTCATGTTCAACAGACTTTTAAATATACTTTATCAGATCTTCAACCCAAAATATATTTAAAAATGATGTTTTGGGTTTTCTGACAATATTACTTTATTATAATTATATTATTTAAATTTAATGGTTATTTTCTCTCTATAAAAGTAGAAGAAATTGTAATTTGTTATCATATGTTTTTCCCTTAAGTCATTTTTACATTCTAAATGATTATTTCATTTTGACATTCATAATGATCTTAATAATGATCTTATTTTCAAATGCAATCCAAACACTTCTCAACAAATTATTTCTAATAATTCGATGTTAGTGTTGAAGTTGGAATTGGTGTTCTCAAAAAATGCTTACATACAATCAATATGTATTTGCTGAAGAAGACCGGTGGTTATATAGGAAGCAAATCGGTCATAAACGTAGAATAACGTGTTTTCCCCTTCTTCTTTGTATTGAATTCTGGAAAGGATTCTACCAAAGTATTTGCTGAAGAAGACCGGTGATTATATAGGAAGCAAATCGGTCATAAACGTAGAATAAGATGTTTATACTTTTCCTTCTTTGTTTTGAATTCTGGAAAGGATTCTACCAAAGTTAAAATTTTCGTTTTACTTTATTTAGTCGAATATTGTAAAATGTGTTACTTTGTACTCGATAATATAGTGTTTTGTTTGTATATCTTTCAATATTAGTAGTCTTTCGTGAATAGATGGTTATTTTCTTTCAATATAATTATAGAAATAGTTAGGAGATGTACATTGTTAATTTGGTAATATTTGTAAAATTACTCATTTGGAAATAATAGTTTCATTTGTTTATATTTTTTTTGTGTATTTTTTAATTTTTTTTCATGTAAAAGATTATAAATTTAATGAAGTTGCAATGTTACATTAAAATATTATTCATTGTTTTTACTTTGCAGTATAATGTAATCATCGTGTTAAAGTTGAGCACATACAATTCATGAGATGGTGCATCTATTTCAACAGCTGATAATTTAATGCCAACAGAGTTTTAGATATTCTTTAGCAGATGTTCAGATCAAAATATATTTAAAAATGATTCTTTGGGTTTTATGTCAACAATATTTGATTATTATTATTTCTTTTGTTATTAATACTAATTAATAATATATTTAAGAATGTGTCATTTGTATTTTCATATCTTTTTTTCATAATGCATTTTGATATTCTAATTTTTGACTTCATATTCAACTTAAATTATGTATATGTATTATTATTATTATTATTATTATTATTTAGTAAAAGATGGTTTGTTATATCTATTGTCTGTTCCGAGCCAAATTATATGAATCTTGTCCTGAAAGCTTTTTTCCATGCTTTCAGGAATAGATATATAATCTTACGTTATAAGTTTCCATTATAAGATTCCTTTTATTTAAATGGAAATTTATAATATATTTGTTTAATGAACGTTTGTAAGTAAATTCATTGGAACTCCTACTTTCAATACTTAGGTCTATCTAAGTTTATTTATTTATTCTGCTATAGTTTTTAATTTATAATTATGTAAATTTGTATTGAAAGTATTGGCTTCAATGATGTTTCTTACAAATATTATTCATATTAATTAGTAAGAGTCCTTCTATATTGCACGTGCCGTTTTTCAGTAATTGCTAAATCGATTCTTTTGTAACGAGGGTGAAAAGTATAAAAAGATTGAAGATATTAAATTGTGTAATGAAAAACATATTTCAACAAATATCTGTAATCAATAATTTTCTAAGTTGAGTTTGGATGTTTTTTCTTAATAAACAACTCAAATTGTTTATGATGTTATACCGTACAATGCATCATTGAAATTTTTTTATATCAACATAAGCTCGAGTTCCAAAGTTAATCATTACTATTTGAACTAATTTTATTAAAAATATAATGTTATTATTTTTGGGTTGTAATTGTGTTTTGTCTATAAAAGCTACAATAGTTATTTATTATTGAAAATATAAGTCGACATTATAAATAAAAAAATACACATATTTTTATAAAAATAAAATACTCCAAAGTTAAAAACTTTAATTATAAAATTTAAATTAGTTATTTAATTATATTTTATGGTGTTACTTTAATAACAAATTTAATTTTGTAATAAATGATGTTGTTACAGTTCAAATTTATGCTTGAAAATTGATAAATTGTTTTTTCACCCTATAAATGGAAAGGAAATATGTATATTCATTTCCCAATCTTATATGCCTTCCCCTATTTTCAGTTTCAAACTCCGTATCCTTTAGTCAAAATGATATTACGATCAAATTTCCTTCCACAAATATTCTAAAAGATTCTTACAATCAAAGAAAAAAGGATTATCAACAATCTGTCTGCGGTGAGCTTCGAATTGTTGTTTTTTGACAATTCATACAGTCAAAGAAAAACATCAATCGATAATTACTACATGCAAATCCTGTTTGTGAAATTTAGGCTGGATTGTTAAAGTTCATGATGTTTAGCTAGAAAGGGTTGTTAATATTTGTTTTAATTATATTTAATGCAAGTGCAACAGATCTTAAATACCGTCATTCGTTTTATTTGAGTTGTTGTTTCGAATTCTATGGCAGGAAGATCATTCTTTAGTGTTGTTTGTTAAAAACGTTCTTTGAAGTTTATTGGGATTTTTATTTAGTTTGTTAAATTTGATTTTGTAAATTTGTTAACTGATATCAAAGCAGTTTTTTAAGAATATATGTACTTTTTCTTTTACAAGTGTACCATTTTCTATGTAGATTTATAAATCAGATGGTTGCTTCAATTAAAATTGTCCTTTTGTTTTTAAAATTTATTATCTGCAATATTTCTTTTCAATGTCTCTGATTTATTTGTCGTGGTTGTAATACCCTTAAGTATTAAGAAAATCGTTCGTAGTAACAACGTTTTTTTACAATGTCTGTTAATTTCTGTTGATTTATGTTTTCATTGTTGTAACTGTGACACCCGGCAAACTCAGGTTGATAACATTGGTTAGGTTAAAGTCTACCTTAGCGAGTCACGCGTATATTATACTTAACTGGGTCGGTTGAGTCGTGTTATGGTTCGGGAGTCGTTACTGCGGTCTAAAGGGTCATTAGATGTCGGTCCATAACCATGGGAACAAGAATTGAAGATTCGTAGAATCGTCGGACCTTAGTGAACACACAAGTCTCGAGTCCCGGGAATTGGTGAACGAATGTGAACGTGTTTGTTTCATGATTTATGTGTGCATAATTGCTATGTGACGTGTCGGTATGTGAATACGTGTTTACAAATGTTAAAACGGTGATTACACGTGATTGCATGACATTATAGGTGATTACGCAGTGCTGAAGGCGATTAGGACATGCCTGAAGGTGATTAGCCTTGTAATCGCCTGATGTGAGGGCGATTAGGGGGAAACTGAGGGCGATTAGGCCCTAATCGCCTATAGCTATAGGCGATTAGGAGCCCTAATCGCATGCGCAGCTGCGTAATCGCCTGACGAGTTTTAAACAACTAGAAACGCCTATAAATACCACCCTTGACCTCTAGAACACCATTTGTGCAACCCTAGCCGTCCCATAACCTATCCCAACTCACAAACACCCTCTGTAGCACGTTTTTGCATCAAAACACACATTTCCAAGCTTTACACATCATTTTCCTATAAATCTAAGGTGTGTTCTTCATCCCCAAACCTTTGTACGATTATATTTTGTTCCCTAAAGGTCCAGACCTGATTTCTAAACGTTTTTGTCTTTGAAAACCCATTAAAAACAGTGTCTAAATAAACCCCAACCTTTTGTGCATGTTATATGTGTTATATTCATAAAAGATAGGATTTTTATTGATGGAAAATGATTGTTCTTGTGTTATTGATGTGTCTATAACTTGTATAAGTTAGTATGATGATATCCTAGGAGTTTGGATGGTTTTAGTTGTGTGTTGTTGATATTAGATGTTTAGACCCGTTTGAAGGATTATGTGAAATCCATGATGTTGTGATGCGTTTTGTTGATTGATTATGATTAGGGTTTGCTTTAGGATGATGCTAGAACAGTAGAATATTATCGGACAACGTCATTATGAGTTGAAATCTGGATATTTGCAATTTAGGGCAAACTTTGCATGTTGAAATGACATGTTAAACATACTATTTTGGGAAAACGCTCGCATTCGGGATTGTTAGAATGATGATAACTTAAGGGTTTTGCTTGAAATATGTTTGTTAATGTTTTATGATTGATATTTGGTGTTTCCACACGTTCCGGATCTAATTTGGAGGATTAAACGCGTGAAAAGTCGGAACAGGACTGCAAGGGGCGATTGGGGACCCTAATCGCCTATGCTGAAGGTGATTAGGAGCCTAATCGCCTATAGGGAGGGCGATTGGGGGCCTAATCGCCTTCACTGAGGGTGATTACGATCCTAATCACTAGTTAGACTCTGAGTTGCATACCTTATAGCCCTAATCGCCTATAGTACACTAGAATAGGCCTAATCGCCTATGGTTGAAGGCGATTAGAGCCTAATTGCCTTCAGGGAAGGCGATTACACTGCCTAATCACTAGTTGACTTTCCTAATTGCTAGTTGACTTCTCCTAATCGCATGTACTGCTGCTGTAAGTGCGTTTTGGCATTCCGAGACCTGATTTGACACCTAGGAACATGCTAGGAACCCCGTATCATACCTAGGAACCCCGTAGAGGTGGCCGCACTGGTGGACGTGATGGTGGCAGTGGTCGTGGAGGTGTGAACCTAACGCAGGAAGATCTGAACAACCTGCTGCAAGCTGCCTTCCAGGCAGGACACAATGCTCATGGTGGTAAGTTGATTCTATCAGCTTTGCCTCATTATGAGTATGGTATCTTTCTTTTGTGGTTTTCTTATGTGTTTCATTTCAGGTGGTGTTGTTAACCCACCTCCAGCTATGTGCACATACAAGATGTTTCGGGACTGTAAGCCCCATGATTTCTCTGGCACTGAGGGGGTAGTGGGGTTGCTCAGGTGGCTGGAGAAGGTGGAGTCAGTGTTTTTGATGTGTAACTGCCTTCCTGAAGATCGGGTTAAATATGCTGCCGTGCTCTTCCAGGATGTTGCTTTGACCTGGTGGAACTTTACTACGCGGAACATGGGTCTGGGGGAAGCTTACGCCATGCCATGGGAGAACTTCGTTCAGCTCTTGAAGAGGGAGTACTGTCCTAGGGAGGAGATCCAGAAGTTGGAACTTGAGGTTTGGAACCTCAAGATGGTTGGGTCAGAGATAGGGGAGTACACTGTGAGGCGAAATGAGTTGGCAGTGCTGTGTCCTGATTTGCACGCACCGGAGTACAGGAGGATCGAGCACTATATTTCAGGGCTAGTACCAGAGATAGCGGGGTTGGTGGCTGCAGGAAATCTTCCTACTTATGCAGATGTGGTTCGATTGGCTCATAGGATGACTAATCTGAAGGTGAATGAGGGCGTTTTGCCTGCTCGTGGTTCGACTGTCAAAGTTCCTGAGAGCAACAAGCGCAAGTGGGATAGTGTAGGGAAGGGTTCTGTACCAGCTCCATCTCAGCAGGGTAAGAAATTTGATGTTGGGGTTTCTTCTTCTTCGAGTTCGAAGCAGGGTGGTTATGCTGGGAAACACCCAAAGTGCAACAAGTGTGGGCTTCATCATTAGGGGAACTGCGACCATTCTCGTTGTCATCGCTGCCAACGAGTTGGGCATTATGCTAAGGACTATCGGGCAACACTTCCATTGACTCAAGCCCCTACGGTTGTCCCTACTCCTGCTGCTCAGGGGACTTAAGGGAAACAGGGTTGTTATAACTGTGGAGAGGTTGGGCATTTCAAGAGGGATTGTCCGAAGCTGAAACCGGGCGAGGATGTGAAGGGCAGGAACGGTAACGGGAACAACGGAGGCGGTGGCAGGAACGCACGCGCCTTTGTCATTGGAGCCGTGGAGGCTAAACAGGATCCTGACATAGTTACCGGTACGTTCCTTCTCAATAATCGCCCTGTTACTGTTTTGTTTGATTCCAGTGCCAATAGAAGTTTCATATGTTTGGAAGTTAGCCGATTGCTAGATATAGTGCCCATCCCTTTAGAGGCTATGTATTTGATCGAGTTGGCTGACAGTAAAAAGATTGAAGCGACTTTTGTCCTTCGGGAGTGTCACTTAGAGTTGTCGGGTTTGTCTTTCCCCATCGACCTTATGCCTGTACCCTTGGGTAGCTTTGATGTCGTTGTAGGCATGGATTGGTTATCGTGGTATCGTGTGGAGATTATTTGTTTTGATAAGGTTATTCGGATTCCTCTCCCCGATGGAGAATTTCTTTCGGTGCATGGTGAGAAGAGCGGTACTCCGCTAAGTCTCATCTCTAGCATGAAAGCCCTTAAGTACCTTCGGAAGAGTTATTCGGCTGTCTTGGCACTTCTTTCTGTTTCTTCTACCGATGAGAAGAAGATCGAGGATATCCCAGTGGTTCGCGAATTTCATGATGTTTTTCCCGATGATTTTCCTGGTCTTCCTCCCCATCGTCAGGTTGAGTTTGGTATTGATCTTGTACCAGGAGCCGCTCCTATTGCTCGGGCCCCCCTACCGTCTTGCACCTCCTGAGATGCAGGAATTATCTAGTCAGTTGCAGGAGCTCTTGGATAAGGGTTTTATCAGACCAAGTTTTTCCCCTTGGGGAGTCCCGATTTTGTTCGTGAAGAAGAAAGATGGAAGCCTTCGGATGTGTGTAGATTTCAGGGAGTTGAACAAAGTGACCATCAAGAACCGTTATCCTCTCCCTCGTATAGATGATCTCTTTGACCAGCTCCAGGGTTCTAGCTACTATTCGAAGATTGACTTAAGGTCCGGCTACCACCAGTTGCGCGTGCAGGAAGCTGACATTGTGAAGACTTCCTTTCGTTCACGTTATGGCCATTTTAAGTTCTTGGTCATGCCTTTCGGTCTCACTAACGCACCGGCGGTTTTCATGGATTTGATGAACCGCGTTTGCAAACCTTATCTTGATAAGTTCGTCATCGTGTTTATTGATGACATCCTGGTTTACTCCAAGAACAGAGCCGAACACTAGGAACACTTGCGTTTAGTTTTGGAACTTTTGCGACGGGAACAGCTTTATGCTATGTTCTCGAAGTGTGACTTTTGGTTACGCGAAGTTCAATTCCTAGGGCATGTGGTTAATGAACTAGGGATTCATGTCGATCCGGCTAAGATCGAAGCAATCAAAGACTGGGAAGCACCAAAGACGCCATCCGAGGTGCGGCAATTCCTAGGGCTTACGGGTTACTACCGTCGTTTCATTCATGGGTTTTCGAAGATCGCTCAACCACTCACCTCTCTTACTCAGAAGGACCGAAAATTCGACTGGGGTGAAACGCAAGAATCAGCATTTCAAATGTTGAAGTCAAAACTTTGTTCTGCTCCTATCCTATCTTTACCTGAGGGCACTGAGGATTTTATTGTGTACTGTGACGCTTCTATTCGGGGTCTCGGTTGTGTTGATGCAACGCGAGAAAGTGATTGCCTACGCTTCTCGTCAACTCAAGGTTCACGAGAGGAACTATACCACCCATGACTAGGAGTTGGGTGCAGTGGTGTTTGCGTTGAAAATTTGGAGGCATTACTTGTACGGTACCAAATGCACCATCTACACCGATCACAAGAGTCTCCCGCACATTTTCGACCAACAACACCTGAACATGCGACAGCGTCGCTGGGTTGAACTCATGAACGATTATGACTGCGCCATTAAGTATCATCCTGGCAAGGCGAATGTGGTAGCAGATGCCTTGAGCAGGAAGGAATCCGCAAACCCTCGTCGCATTCGGGCGTTGCAACTTACCATCCATTCCTCTCTGCCTGATCGAATCCGTTCTGCGCAGCTAGAAGCTTTGAAGGAGGAAAACCTTAAAGCTGAAACCATGCACGGTGCTGACAAGCATCTTGAACCTAGGTCTGACAGCCTACACTACTTCACAGAACGTATATGGGTTTCTTTGTTCGGGGGATTACGGGAGCTTGTCTTGGATGAGGCTCACAAATCCCGGTATTCTGTTCATCCTGGTTCGGACAAGATGTATCAAGATCTGAAGGTACTCTACTGGTGGCCAAACATGAAGGCGGATATAGCATCCTACGTGAGCAAATGCTTGACCTGTGCTAAGGTCAAGGTGGAGTATCAGAAGCCTTCTGGTCCCCTGCAGCAACCTGAAATTCCTGAATGGAAGTGGGAACGGATCACGATGGATTTTGTCACGAAACTACCTAAGTCACCAAGTGGGTGTGATATGATTTGGGTGATTGTCGATCGGTTGACAAAATCGGCCCATTTCCTACCTATTAAGGCAACGGACGGACTCGAGCGGTTGGCTCGTATTTACCTTAAGGAGGTAGACTCTCGACACGGGGTGCCTGTTTCTATCATCTCGGATCGTGACCCTCGTTTCGCTTCGCACTTCTGGAGAACTTTGCAAAATGCCTTGGGTACCCAGTTGGATATGAGTACAGCTTACCATCCACAAACTGACGGTCAGAGCGAGCGACGAATTAAAACCTTAGAAGACATGCTTCGGGCGTGTGTGATTGATTTTGGCAAAAGTTGGGAAACTCACCTACCGTTAGTGGAGTTTTCCTACAACAACAGTTACCATTCCAGTATCAAGGCGGCTCCGTTCGAGGCTCTTTACGGGCGGAAATGCCGGTCTCCCCTTTGTTGGGCCGAGGTGGGTGAGAGTCAACTCACTGGGCCTGAGCTGGTATAAGAAACTTCGGAAAAGATCGTACAAATTCGTAACCGTTTGGCGGCGGCACGGGATCGACAGAAGAGTTATGTCAATCGTTGTCGCAAACCATTAGAGTTCCAGGTCAGGGATAGGGTACTTCTGAAAGTTTCACCATGGAAGGGCGTCATACGCTTTGGGAAGCGTGGCAAACTTAACCCTCGATATGTTGGACCGTTTGCAATCCTGGAACTGATTGGACCGGTGGCAAATCGACTCGATTTACCGGCGGAGCTCGGTAATGTGCATAACGTCTTCCATGTGTCTAACTTGAAGAAGTGCTTGGCTAATGAATCTCTTATCGTCCCGCTAGAAGAGATCAACGTTGATGATCGTCTTCGCATCGTGAAGGAACCTGTTGAGATCCTTGATTATAAGATTCGTAGCCTTCGCCGGAGTAAAATCCGCATTGATAAGGTTCGTTGGAACTCGAATCGTGGACCAGAATACACTTGGGAACGGGAGGACCAGATGAAGTCTAAATATCCTCACCTCTTCCCTAAGCGTGCTTTTGAATCGAGACATGTTACCACTGCAGCTGAGTGAATCTCGGGGCGAGATTCCTTTTAACGTGGGGATGATGTGACAACTCGGGTAAATTTTCTCTCCTTTGGGTTCTATCTCTTTGTCGTTTTCTTTTTTTGGAACTTGTGCAATTTTCGGGACGAAAATTCTTTTAACGTGGGGATGATGTGACACCCGGCAAACTCAGGTTGATAACATTGGTAAGGTTAAAGTCTACCTTAGCGAGTCACGCGTATATTATACTTAACTGGGTCGGTTGAGTCGTGTTATGGTTCGGGAGTCGTTACTGCGGTCTAAAGGGCCATTAGAAGTCGGTCCATAACCATGGGAACAAGAATTGACGATTCGTAGAATCGTCGGACCTTAGTGAACACACAAGTCTCGAGTCCCGGGAATTGGTGAACGAATGTGAACGTGTTTGTTTCATGATTTATGTGTGCATAATTGCTATGTGACGTGTCGGTATGTGAATACGTGTTTACATATGTTAAAACGGTGATTACACGTGATTGCATGACATTATAGTTGATTACGCAGTGCTGAAGGCGATTACGACATGCCTGAAGGCGATTAGCCTTGTAATCGCGTGATGTGAGGGCGATTAGGGGGAAACTGAGGGCGATTAGGCCCTAATCGCCTATAGCTATAGGCGATTAGGAGCCCTAATCGCATGCGCTGCTGCGTAATCGCCTGACGAGTTTTAAATGACTAGAAACGCCTATAAATACCACCCTTGACCTCTAAAACTCTATTTGTGCAACCCTAGCCGTCCCATAACCTATCCCAACTCACAAACACCCTCTGTAGCACGTTTTTGCATCAAAACACACATTCCCAAGCTTTACACATCATTTTCCTATAAATCTAAGGTGTGTTCTTCATCCCCAAACCTTTGTACGATTATGTTTTGTTCCCTAAAAGTCCAGACCTGATTTCTAAACGTTTTTGTCTTTGAAAACCCATTAAAAACAGTTTCTAAATAAACCCCAACCTTTTGTGCATGTTATATGTGTTATATTCATAAAAGATAGGATTTTTATTGATGGAAAATGATTGTTCTTGTGTTATTGATGTGTCTATAACTTGTATGAGTTAGTATGATGATATCCTAGGAGTTTGGATGGTTTTAGTTGTGTGTTGTTGATATTAGATGTTTAGACCCGTTTGAAGGATTATGTGAAATCCATGATGTTGTGATGCGTTTTGTTGATTGATTATGATTACGGTTTGCTTTAGGATGATGCTAGAACAGTAGGATATTATCGGACAACGTCATTATGAGTTGAAATCTGGATATTTGCCATTTAGGGCAAACTTTGCATGTTGAAATGATAGTTACATGTTAAACATACTAGTTTGGGAAAACGCTCGCATTCGGGACTGTTAGAATGATGATAACTTAGGGGTTTTGCTTGAAATATGTTTGTTAATGTTTTATGATTGATATTTGGTGTTTCCACACGTTCCGGATCTGATTTGGAGGGTTAAACGCGCGAAAAGTCAGAACAGGACTGCAGGGGGCGATTGGGGACCCTAATCGCCTATGCTGAAGGTGATTAGGAGCCTAATCGCCTATAGGGAGGTTGATTGGGGGCCTAATCGCCTTCATTGAGGGTGATTATGATCCTAATCACTAGTTAGACTCTGAATTGCATACCTTATAGCCCTAATCGGTTAAATAGTCAACACGTTTTCAAATGAACTTGGTTATGGTCTGGACATCTAGGGGCTAACTAACCTACGGGTTATTAGCCTAAGTACTTATAACTGTCATATGTTAGGTCGCCGATATACGGGGCTAGCATAGCTTGCTGATTTTTAATAATTTTCGAGTAATGCAACCTAAGGTGAGTTCACGGCCCCACTTTAACTGGTTTTACTTTTGGGGAAGAAAACATGCGTTAAACTTGTATTTTGGTAACAACTGTCATACTATGGGTTATTTTTGGGTTACTATACGATCTTTGGAAGTCCCGGGGGAAACCATGAATGTGCGAGGTAGCACAACAGGGAAATGTGGATAGATCTATTGAGCGTGACCTGCCCCACTCGTCGGTTGGAGGCCGGGCGGGTGCATATTGTCTCAAACAGTAACAGTATACTATTCGGGCACAAACACTTATGGGTATGCGCGTCAGTAATGGTTCCTAATCGTAGTAGTAATAAAACATACGCCTAGCTAGCGTACTTTGGTATACATTTTACATAGTATGGACAGGGCGAACTTGGTAACTTTCATTGCAAACCTGTGAACTCACCAGCATTTTTGTGCTGACATATTTTTGGCATGTTTTTCTCAGGTCGCTAAGGTAGCATCCCAGGGCTTAGGCGCACGCGTCTGCACAGCGTCTAGTTTAGTGTTCATGGTCTTGGATGTCAAATAAGTTTGGATACTTTTGGATTTCGTTTTGTAAAACAATGCTTCCGCTGTTTTGTCGAATGGTTTAAACTTGTGTTTTAAAATTTCATATGTTTCATATAGTGTTGTTTATTGTGACCGTTGACTTGGATCCTGGTTTGTCACGCGCCTCGCGGTAAAACCCCGCAAGTGGAATTTGAGGGTGTGACAGTAACACCGTTTATTATTTATTAAATATATACTAAATGTGTTTGTAAATGCTGATAGAGTTTTGTTTGATAACATCTGTTAAAATTCAACAAATGTTAAAAAAGACAGAAAACTAATGATTACGATTTTGAATTAGTTTTTTAACAATATTATTTTATTATTATTGTGTTGTTCAATTGTTTTTCTTCTACAATAATAAACCATTAATAAATAAAAACCCCAAAATAATGATTACGTGTTTGAAGTTACTTACTGAAGTAATTAAATATTTTTCAATTAAAGTCAAATTCATAATCCATATACATAAATGATATAATTATTTAAATTTGTACAAATATTGGTAAATACATAAATGATATAATTATTTAATTTTGTTCAAATATTGGTAAATAGTATTTGTGTTTGTTATGAAATTTGATTGTTAAAAAAATAGAATATGAAGAGTTGTTTCAGTGAGAAAGTATCGAAATTCTCATTTATTACACATATTAACATTTTATTTATCAATTTTAAAAATGTTTCTGTATTTTAATTTTGTAACCAAATATGATCTTACACTGAATTTTTTTACGGTTTTTTTCCTTCTACGATTTTACACAATGCGTTCATAAAAATACTGACAGACTTTTTTGTGACAACAATTGTTTTTACTCTCAATAAATTTTATAAAAGGCCGTAAAATAATGATTACGATTTTGAAGTTAGTTTATTAAGATTATTATTTTATATTGGTTTGCTATAATGTAATTTACTTTTTTTAAGTTGTAACATAAATAAGATACTTCATATCATTTATAGATTCAAATCAGTATAAATAAATACTTTTTATTGGGTAATAAAAAAAATAATGATAATATGTAAATTTGTGTCATAGTAAAGTTGTAAGTTCTGGACCTTTTGTAATTGTGAATTTAAAAAGAGTAATATTGTTTAAATTTATAGTATTTAATTATTTGTAACATTATTTTATTATTTTATTTTTTGTATTTGAAAAGACTAATATTTTTTTGACTCTATAAATTGCGAGGAAATCGTCATTTCAGTTTGTAATTTTATTTCTCTTCTTTTCTACGATAATAATAATCAAAGCAAGGGCTGATAAATGCAGCAATATGTTTTTTTTATTAAACTTCTTACCAACAGTCTTTTCAAAAATTCAATTAATGAAAGAAAAATGTATTTCCAATAAACCTTTGATAATCAAGTTGGAATTGGTGTTCTCGGAAGATCCTTACAATTCTTTCAATCAAAAGAAAATATTCATAGTAGTAAGTTATTTATAACATCATTTTGTTATTTTATTTTTTGTGATTGTAATGGTTTCATGTTTATTTGAAAATCCCCACAGCAAATGCAGGTTGATTAGAGAAATTATATTTCTCTGCTTATTGAGTATTCAAATACATTATCCGATAGTTTATTTTGTTTTCGGTTTTGTGTTGTTTTTATTTTTTGTTCATGTTTTGTATGACTTTTGAATTAACTGTTAAGTTCATGGAACAAATTTCATAGTTAGTATCACTTCAGTTTTGTAGGGATAATGGAATTTTTTGTTACAAGACTTCCTTTTTTATGTATGTAAACAATCTTATTTTGTAGTTTTTCTTTATATTTTGTATTTTTAATGTTTGTGTGACTCGGGTATTTTTAGTAAAATTAAGAAATTTCAACAATCGGTTTTTAAAAAACTTGAAAAGTCAATGTATCTCTTTGTAGGATGCTATAAAAATGGCCAAAAGTAATAATTACGATTTTGAAGTTACTTTATTAACACTATTATTTTTATATTTTTATTATTATTGATGTTGCAAAAGTAACTTACAACTTTAAATTTACTTCAAATCTAACTGATAAAGTTGAAAATCAAGTTTACAAATAGTTAATATATTCACTCTATAAATATGTAGGAATTCCCAATATTCATTATCCATCTTTATATTTTCGTTTAACTATTCTCACAATACATCTCTCTATCGCATATGCATAATGATATTACTTTCAAATGTGTTTCCACAAATTTGGAAAGATTATTACAATCAAAAGAAAATAGATTACTAACAATTCGTTGATATGAAAATTGGAATTGTTGTTTTTGCATGATTCATACAATCAAACTGAAACAACAATCCATTATTATTATATATGTACGTAGCAGCAGGTCCCTAATCCAATATTTAGGGCTTTAAGAGTTGAATGACATTTAAATACGAGCTGTGTTCGTGTACTGCTTTTCGTCGTTTTGTTTTTCATTATGTTTCGATGATGCTGACAGGAAAGATCATTCGCTAAGATATTGTATCTTTTTCCTGTATTTTCTATGTATTTTGTTGTCTAATTGGTGAAATGTGGTCGTGTGTATTAATTCACTTTTCTAATAATATTGGAATTTTTTTTATTAGAAGACTTCGATCTTTTATGTTTGTAAAAACTTTTGTTTTGTTGTGTTTTACACATATAGTTGTTGTCATGTACTTCTTTTTAATCTTTTATGTTTCCGATTTTTTTTCCGATGATGCATCTGTGAATTCCAAAGTTAATGATTATAATTTAATTATTGTAACAGTTTTGCTCTATTTTGAAATTAAGAGTGATAATTTAAAATTGTAAGAACATAAGTTAAATTAAAGTTAAAATTAATTTAAATATAATTTGGCAGACGGTTATTAGGTAAGCATTTTAGATAACCGTTGTTAGTGACAACATCGTTTTAACAAACGAAGTTAAACAACCTTTTCACTTTGAATTTACATAAAACAGAACTAAGGCAGAACTTAAACAGTTATTTATAATATGAATGAATAACGTAGAAGATGACATGTTCATATATCTACAAATATTTCTAAATAGTATTTGTGTTTGTATGGAAATTTGTATTTAAAAAAATAAATAATTTAAAGAATTGTTTAAGTGGGAATATTATCTAAACAGTTGAATTTACATCTGTTTCAATCAACAGTTTTTAAAACACAAGTTTTAAAAAAATATGTGTTATCTCAACAGAGCATTAGAGTTAGCCTATTTACGTTTTTTTCATAGCAAACGATTGGTTTTGTCTGTTCGTTTTCTAAAGAACTTGCCTATTTAATGTTTCTCAAGTTGTATATACTCTTCAGATACAATAAACGTTTTCAATATAAATAATCCTTATAACAAAACTTTTCGTTTAACACATTAACTCAAGTATAATAACTATATATTACGGTATGACATTTCATTTCACGCGTTTTAACGTTGATTCTATTTATTTTTCCTTCCACAGATTACACAATCTGTTGGCAAATATATAGAGAAACTTAGTTTGGACAACAACTGTTTATACTCACAACAGATGTTATAAAAAGGCCCAAAAATAATGATTACGATTTTAAACTTACTTTATTATCATTATTATTTTATTTATTATTATTGTGTTTCAATTGTCTTTTATTATATAAAAAATAAATAAATAAAAGGTGCCAAAAGTAACTTAGAATGTTAGATATATTTGAAATCCAACTGATAAAGTTGAAAACCAACTTTACGAATATTTAGTATATTCACGCTATTAAAGGGGAGGATTTCCCAATATTAATTTTTCATCTTTATATATTGTGACACCTGGCAATTTAGCGGATAAGTAACCGTACTTATGTAAAGTCAAGTATATGTTTAAAAATAATATTTGAAGTTAATAAAGTAAATTTTAAGTCCAAAAGCTTATATTATATATAAAAATATGACTAGAGGTGTCATATTTAAAAATCTTGTCGCGTAGCGATTTTGCGCGCTAAAAACGATCGTTGGTGATGACCCGGTAATATTTAAAGTCCGAAATTTGAAATTTAAGCTTAAAATAATATTTCTAATCATATTTAGTTGAAAAATATGGAGAAATAAATTTAGAGTATAAAAATGGTGATTTTAGTCGCAACGCGCGATACCGCGTATTTTGCGTGCCTATATTATGAAAATTCGCCATTTTTACGATGGATAGCACCTAATATTAACTCGACTTACATATTTTTATGTCCGGGGTCAAAAATATTATTTTTAAGGGTGTCGGGTATTTAAAACAGTTAAAGGCTTGTACCGCATTAATTAGTAATATACCCGCTAATTTACACCCAATACCCACTAACTAATAATATTACTACATGTTGACAAGTAATCTAACCTAAGTGTGCATGTGTGTCGTGTGTTGGAGCTGCCAACAAAGGCTATCATGATGATTCATACATAATAGCAATCATTATAAATGCTAGACTTTTCATCTTCTCCACAACTACACACAAACTCTTCCACTCTCCCTCTCTCATCCGTAAACACCCTCTCTCTCTATGATATCATTTTTCCATTAAAACCCATAAAGAAATCAGCCACATTTTGAATCAAAACCATCCAAGAAAGCTTAAGAAATGAAGATTTGATCAAGATTTTAAAGGGTTTTCAAAGCTAGTTTCTTTCTTGTTCCAAAAAGGTATAAACCCTAACCTATTTCATATTATTTTCTATCTTTTATCATTAAATTTGGATGATTCACACAAATAAACATGTAAACATATGGTTTTTATAAAAAAAAATAAAAAATAAAAGAGAGATTGGATGTGTGAGTGTGTGCGTGAGTTTGTATGCATGTATGTATATATGTGTAGTGTGCCGTGTATATATATATGTATGTGTGAGTTTGTATTTCGAAATTTAACTCAAAAACCTTATTGCATGTATGATCTAACACTTGATAAACAAGATTCAAGCAATAAAACATGATTTTATGTAATGAAAGATGATAATGTATGAGTTAAAAGTAGGAAAAACATAACTAGTTATATATATATACATATAGCCGTGAGTGTGTGTGTGTGTGTGTAGTTATAAATTTTTGTTAAATTTCTTGTTATTAGATGATTAAACTAGACTTAGAATGTGGGATTTTGATTCAAGAATGAAAAATAAAAGATATTATATATGTATGTATGCCGTGAGGTGTATGCATGTATGAATAAAAATGGAGTTTTCTTGATTAAACACAAGTTAATGAGTTTTGTACATAATAAAATTGATTTAAAACATGGTTTTGACATATGGAATTTAACTTTGAAAATATTAGTTAAAACAGAAAATTTCATAAAAATAAAAGTCTAGAAAATCCACATTATGGTCTTGGTTTATGGATGACAAGTTATGAACCATTTGGTGAAAATATGGACATAAAACATATGGAAATTTAAAGGTTTTATGGAGATTTTAAAATCTGATTTAGATCAGTAAGTTTGGCTTGTAAATGTGTATAAAATGACCCATGTTTGAAAGAAAATGATTAGATTTTAAAATTATAAGAAAATGGGTAATTTTGGACCTAAAAATGCTTGAATTATGGACTTTAATGAGTGTTTTTAAAAGGAAATTTGAGGTGTGATTATTTATACTAAAAATCACATAAATTTCCATCAAATAACTTGTTTTGACCAAAAAGTTTGAGTATTGGTTCAAAAACTAGGTTTTGATAAAGTCCGGTACAAAACTAGGCGATAAAAAGGCAAAAAACGGCTAAATTTGTAAGAATTGCAAATCTGATTTTGAACAGGTTCTAAAAGTATATTTTTAAGATGAAAACATGTAAATAAAGGTATATTTAAAATACTACATGTTTTTACAAGCCACACGAATTGGAATTTCGAGAAATTGCCAAAATATCGCCTAAAACCGACTAAGTTTTGTAACTAGATAACTTGCATGTTATAGTAGTAGAATTAAATTGTGCATGATACTATAAATATGCTAAGTAAGTATATGTGTGAGATTATAAAATAAAGGTGCTATGTGTTTTGGTATAAAAATAACGGACCAAGAACGAGTCATGATCACCAACGAGTCGTAAATAAGAACAAGTGTTTTGAAAATAAATATTTTCAAAGGATTACATTTTCTATAAGAAAATGTTGTGTGAAAAGTCTAAGTTGGATGAACAACTTAGGAAAAATAAGTAAAACGTGGTCGTTTATACGATTTTCATGATTAGGAAATCGGACCGATCAGAAACAAGCATTTGGAAAATAACTTGAAACTATCACGAGGTGAGTTCACAGCCCCATTTTTATAAAGTTTTTATAAATATTTTCGGGGGAAAAACACGTTGTAAAAATAAATAAGGTTACTAGTGAAAGACATCGGAAAGTGTGGAATGTGTACGAATATATGGGCGGATAATCTCCTTTCGGGACTGGAAGTTGAGAGTAAAAAGAAATCTTAAGATAATGTTCCCAGGGCCATTCATAATCATTAGCCTTGGTATAGAGGGCAAGCGAAGTTTTGGTGGATCCATCGGGTTGACGACCCTAGCCGCGACCAGTCGCTCTGGTCATAGTTCGGAAAACTACTTCAAATTCGGTGTAGTGAAACACCTATTGGGGACCAAATTGTCATGTGTTGATTATGAGCATATAACGTAAACACATACTCATATTCCTAGCTAGTTTATGAATCCACATGATTGTCTTAGTAATCTATAATCAAAATCTATATCTATATCTTGAATCTAAAAGATATACTTTTCGTGGTAAGACGAAAAGAGTATAAAAGATAGACTTTTCATGAATAAACTTGAAAAGGGTTTTAAAAGATAGACTTTTCATGAATAAACTTGAAAAGGGTTTTAAAGATAGACTTTTCATGGATAAAATGAAAAGGGTTATTATTAATTTTTGCAAGAATAGCAAAAATGTTTATTAAAAGAACTCTGTGAATTCTCCAACCTCGTGTTGACAAAATTATTTTAACGTGTTTTTCAGGTACATGAGATTGGCTTCGGGAATTGGCGAAAACAGTGTTTTAGCAATAATGCGTTTGGACATGTATTTAAATAAAGATTTTGGGGACCTATGTATCAATAAGATCCATTTTGGGTCTTAACTTAAAACTTTTATGTAATAAGAAATTTATATAAACTTTGTCCAAATGCTCAATAATTGCTATTACACCATTGATTACCAACCTCCGTTCACCACCATGCTAAGTCTTCCGCTGTGGCATTTTGGGGTGTGACAGAAGTTGGTATCAGAGCCAATGGTTGTAGTGAACTAGAAAGGTTTTTATGAAAATTTCTAGACTACAACTTGAAAAGATTTTGAGAAAAAGTTTTCGAAATCCGCGAAGCAATGATATTATAAACATGGATTTTGTTTATATGTGATGCCAGGATAAAAACGGCATATTAATTATTTTAATAAGGATACATATACTTAGTATACATAAGTTAAGTATTGCCAGTATGTTTACGCTTGTATAATTCTCCTTAAAGCACATTATCTTCCTTATCTTCTCCTCGTAATATCATTAGCCAGCTTCACAAATGACAAAGGGGCGATTACCTGAGTAATAGCTTGAAGCATTATCTTCATCCATGGAAGAGCAAGTGGCTAGAGGACTAACCTATTAGTGCTTTCGTGCAATCGTCTTAAGATTTGTAGCTTGTGGTGAGAATTTTATGAAGCAGTCTCGGAAATTTCATCACTTGACGTTTCATCAATGAATAATGGCTATGTCATTCATAATGTATGAGCCAAAATAGATCATTTGCATCGGTACATGCAATCTAATGAAACGCTTAAGTTCTTTTGATCCAAAACTCAAATGGGGAAGAAATTCGGATGATCATGCAGGGCAAATTATAATTACGGGTGCACACGTAATAATAGCTTGCGGTGCATGAGAATCCTAGTGAATTCTATAGATTGAGTTGAGTGTTCAAATTCGTGTATATCTTTCGATTCGGATATTAGTTAGAGTAACCTTGACAACACCATGTGATACATCGACCTGCTGATGTTCATTTAAAATGTCTTACGGTTCACTCCCTCACCTTAAGTTTGCAAGATTTGATGTCTTTGCTAACTATCCTGCTGAGAACGTTTCTTGATCATTTGGTTGATTATTTTCTTTTGTTCGTGCCTTTAAACCACTATTCTCCTTATATCGCCTTAAATCTATTATTGGGTAATAGTAGAAAGATTAAATGCCGCCTAGAATGAGACAAGGATCCATTCGTAAAGGATCGGGTTTCTCAGGAAAGTTAGAGCAACTAATTTCTTAACATGTTAAGCTACTCTAGGTTAGCATAATGTGAATTGAAATTTAGGCAAGGCTGACATCACGATACTAGTGATAGTGGTAGAACTCCTATTTGGTGCCTCTAAAGATAGGAAAATGACCGATTATGTTTGACAAAATTTCCTCATGTTATTAGCATAGTTAATCAATGGCTGAAATTGATTGGAATAACTATATACCTAGAGGAACTTACAAAACATTTCAGGATTGTAATCCTTGGTCATTTTCTGTAACTGAAGGCCCTCTAGACATCGTTAGATGAATAGAGAAAGTGGAGTCAGTTATAACAATTAGTGATTATACTCTTACGCAAAGAGTATAGTGCACTTCTTGTTTCGTTCGATATAAAGCCCTGATGTGGTGGAATTCAAGAGTCTAATTTAGGAAGATGCTGCCTATAACCTACCCTGGAACGAGCTCCAGAAGATCAAGACTGAATTCAAGAATTTAACCATGAACGGTGCTAATGTTTAGGGTTATAATTTCCGTCCAATGAGTTAACGGAATTGTTTTCTCAATTAGTGACGCCCAAGTATGTCAGGATTTTGAGGTACAACTAGGATTTAGCGCCTGCAATCCTAAGCGTAGTTACCTCTGTAAACCCGACAACTATTTTGGACGTGAGAATCCTAGCCAAATGCTGACCGACGAAGCTCTACGAAAGGGATTTTATATCTAAGAAGGGTGAAATTGGAAAGAAACCCGTAGGGTCTGAGAAGAAGACTCTTGGCGTTGATTATTATGCGAAAGGAAGATCCGTCAGTCGTCACCAAATCGTAAGATTTGCATTGAGATGTTACCTGTCGATCTTGGAAGCTTCGATGTTGTCATTAGTATAGACTGGTTATCGAAAAACCATGTTGGGATCGCATGCTCAGAAAAGCTAGTACGTTTACCATTTCCAAATGGTGAAACTTTAGTAATAAATGGTGATAGATGCGGTTCGGGATTGAAGATTGTTAGTATGATGAAAGCACGCAAGCTCTTGCGTAAAGGTTGCCCGGTGTTTCTTGCTAATGTGGTGGATAGAAAGGCTAAGGAACGTAAATTGAAAGAAATTTCTATAGTACGAGATTATCTAGAAGTTTTTCCTTAAGATCTGCCTGGATTGTCTCCATCAAGGCAGCTTGAGTTCAAAATCAATCTTGTTCCCGGTGCAGCACCGATCGCTCGATCTCCATATAGGATAGCGTCTTCTGAGATGTAGGAGTTGTTGGAAGAACTTCAAGAAATGCTGGATAAGGGAAATCATTAGGCCAAGTCTCCCACCCTGGGGGAAGCATCGGTCCTGTTTATGAAGGACGGATATTTCAGAATGTGCATAGATTATCGAGAGTTGAACAAACTAAACATTAAGAATCGGTACCGACTACCGAGGACTGATGATCGGTTCGAACAACTGCATGGCTCAAGTTACTACTCGATGATCGAAATATGTTCTGATTATCATCAGTTAAAGGTAGCAGAAGAAGTTATACCTACAACTTCTTTCAGGACTCGTTATGGTCATTATGAAATCTCAGTGATGTCATACGGTTTGACTAATGCATCTGCCGTGTTCATGGACCTTATGAAATGGGATATGCAAACCATACTTGGATAAATTCGTGATAAGTATACATCGGTGATATACTTATTTACTCAAAATCCAGGAAGGATCACGAACAACGTCTAAGGCTGATTTTAGAGCTGTTGGGGAATGAGAAGTTGTACGCCAAATTCTCTAAGTGTGAATTCTGGATCCGGGAAGTTCACTTCCTCGGACATGTCATTTATAAGAAATGCGTACATGTCGACCCCTCGAAGATTGAAGCAATCGAAGATTGAAGCAATCGAAGATTGGGAAGCAGTGAAGACTCTGACTAAAGTCCGTCAATTTTTGGGTCTAGCTGGGTATTACCAAAGAATAATCGAGAATTTTTCAAAAATTAGCTCAGCCATCGACGCTATTAACTCAGAAAGACCGAAAGTTTGATTGGACAGTTTTGCAAGAAGAAGTTGTTCAGCAGTTGAAGCTTAAGTTGTGTAGTGCACCCATTTCGTCCCTCCTAGGAGGAACAGATGGATTTGTAGTTTACTGTGACGCGTCATGATTCGGTCTTGGATGAGTGCTCATGCAGAAAGACAAAGTCATGACTTATGCTTCACACTAACTCAAAGTGCACGGGAAGAACTACACGACACATGATCTCGAGATTAGGAGCTGTTGCTTTTGCTCTCAAAATCTGGAGACATTATCTTTATGGTACGAACTGTACAATTTACACTGATCATAAAAGTCTTCAGCATATCTTCGATCAGAAAGAGTTCAATATGAGGCAATGACGTTGGGTGGAAATACTCGATGATTACGATTACGACATTCGTATTCATCCGGATAAAGCTAATGTTGTAGCTGATGCTATGAGCTGAAAGGAAAGAGAAAAGCCTTTATGTGTTCGTGCATTGGGTTTAACGATCCACACAAGTCTTTCCGAGAAGATTCGTGAAGCACAAAGCGAGGCTTTGAAGGAGAAGAACCTCAAGGCTGAACGACTGTGAGGTTTAGAGTGTGATCTAGTGCCCAAAGCTGGGAAAGCAATGTACTTTTTGGATCGAGTTTGGGTATCTCGTTTTGGGAACTTGTGACAACTGGTGATGGACGAAGCGCATGAGTCCATATATTCAGTTCATCCAGGTTCTACCAAGATGTACAAAGATCTCCGGGAATTCTATTGGTGGCCTAATATGAAGGGAGATATTGCGAGGTATGTCAGCAAATGTCTAACTTGTTCCAAAGTTTAAGTAGAGCACCAGAAGCCATTTGGGCTCCTGCAACAACAAGAAATTTCTCAGTGGAAATGGGAGCACATCATTATGGATCTCGTAACCAAATTACCTCGAACAACTAGTGGCCCTGACGCTATTTGGGTAATTGTGGATCGAATAACGAAATCCGCTCACTTTCTACCGACCAGGAAAAATATAAGTTGGAAAAGTTGGCATCATTTTGTCTGAAGGAAATTGTGTCACGACATGGAGTTCCAGTATCAAACGTCTCTGTTAGAGACAGGCATTTTATATCCATATATTGGCAATCACTCCAGGAATCTTTTGGTACTAGGTTAGATATGAGTACAACATATCACCCTCAGACGGATGGTCAGAGCGGGAGAACCATTCAAACTTTGGAGGACATGCTGCGAGCATGCGTGATGGAGTTCGGGGGTAATTGGGATACTCACTTCCTGTTGGTTGAGTTTTCTTATAAGATTAGCTATCACTCCAGTATTAAAGCAGCACCGTTTGCGACTTTATACGGGTGGAAATGTCGATCACCTTCTTGTTGGGCTGAAGTGGGTGAAAAGCAGCTGATTTGACCCGTAATGGTTCAAGCTACCTCTGATAAGATTGTTCATATCAGAGAGAGGCTGAAAGCAGCTGCAGATCGACAAAAGAGCTATGCTGATACTAGAAGAAAACCATTAGAGCTCCAAGTCGGTGACCGCATTCCGTTAAAAATCTCACCCTGGAAAGGTGTGATGAGATTTGGTAAAAGAGGAAAGTTGAGCCCTCGATACATTGGACCATTTGAGATCCTAGCTCGAGTCGGTCCAGTTACATATCGACTCAAATTACCTCAAGATCTGAGTGGGATTCATGACGTTTTCATATATCTAACTTGAAGAAATGTCTATCGGATGAGACATTGATTATTCCGCCTGAAGAAGTTTGTGTTAATGATAAGCTTCGGTTTATTGAAAAACCTGTTCCGGATTGGAAGGTCCATAAACTCGGGCGAAAACGAATCAAGTTATTAAAGGTCAGATGGAATTCCAAGCGTGGACCCGAGTTCACATGGAAACGTCAGGACCAGATGAAGCGTAACTATCCCCATCTTTTCCGTTGGAAGCGTAAACGAACCTTGTAAAGGAATTTCGGGGACGAAATTTCCTAAACGAGGGGAGACTGTGACACCTGGCAATTTAGCGGATAAGTAACCGTACTTATGTAAAGTCAAGTATATGTTTAAAAATAATATTTGAAGTTAATAAAGTAAATTTTAAGTCCAAAAGCTTATATTATATATAAAAATATGACTAGAGGTGTCATATTTAAAAATCTTGTCGCGTAGCGATTTTGCGCGCTAAAAACGATCGTTGGTGATGACCTAGTAATATTTAAAGTCCGAAATTTGAAATTTAAGCTTAAAATAATATTTCTAATCATATTTAGTTGAAAAATATGGAGAAATAAATTTAGAGTATAAAAATGGTGATTTTAGTCGCAACGCGCGATACCGCGTATTTTGCGCGCCTATATTATGAAAATTTGCCATTTTTACGATGGATAGCACCTAATATTAACTCGACTTACATATTTTTATGTCCGGAGTCAAAAATATTATTTTTAAGGGTGTCGGGTATTTAAAACAGTTAAAGGCTTGTACCGCATTAATTAGTAATATACCCGCTAATTTACACCCAATACCCACTAACTAATAATATTACTACATGTTGACAAGTAATCTATCCTAAGTGTGCATGTGTGTCGTGTGTTGGAGCTGCCAACAAAGGCTATCATGATGATTCATACATAATAGCAATCATTATAAATGCTAGACTTTTCATCTTCTCCACAACTACACACAAACTCTTCCACTCTCCCTCTCTCATCCGTAAACACCCTCTCTCTCTATGATATTATTTTTCCATTAAAACCCATAAAGAAATCAGCCACATTTTGAATCAAAACCATCCAAGAAAGCTTAAGAAATGAAGATTTGATCAAGATTTTAAAGGGTTTTCAAAGCTAGTTTCTTTCTTGTTCCAAAAAGGTATAAACCCTAACCTATTTCATATTATTTTCTATCTTTTATCATTAAACTTGGATGATTCACACAAATAAACATGTAAACATATGGTTTTTATAAAAAAAAAATAAAAAATAAAAGAGAGATTGGATGTGTGAGTGTGTGCGTGAGTTTGTATGCATTTATGTATATATGTGTAGTGTGCCGTGTATATATATGTATGTGTGAGTTTGTATTTTGAAATTTAACTCAAAAACCTTATTGCATGTATGATCTAACACTTGATAAACAAGATTCAAGCAATAAAACATGATTTTATGTAATGAAAGATGATAATGTATGAGTTAAAAGTAGGAAAAACATAACTAGTTATATATATATACATATAGCCGTGAGTGTGTGTGTGTGTAGTTATAAATTTTTGTTAAATTTCTTGTTATTAGATGATTAAACTAGACTTAGAATGTGGGATTTTGATTCAAGAATGAAAAATAAAAGATATTATATATGTATGTATGTCGTGAGGTGTATGTATGTATGAATAAAAATGGAGTTTTCTTGATTAAACACAAGTTAATGAGTTTTGTACATAATAAAATTGATTTAAAACATGGTTTTGACATATGGAATTTAACTTTGAAAATATTAGTTAAAACAGAAAATTTCATAAAAGTAAAAGTCTAGAAAATCCACATTATGGTCTTGGTTTATGGATGACAAGTTATGAACCATTTGGTGAAAATATGGACATAAAACATATGGAAATTTAAAGGTTTTATGGAGATTTTAAAATCTGATTTAGATCAGTAAGTTTGGCTTGTAAATGTGTATAAAATGATCCATGTTTGAAAGAAAATGATTAGATTTTAAAATTATAAGAAAATGGGTAATTTTGGACCTAAAAATGCTTGAATTATGGACTTTAATGAGTGTTTTTAAAAGGAAATTTGAGGTCTGATTATTTATACTAAAAATCACATAAAAGTCCATCAAATAACTTGTTTTGACCAAAAAGTTTGAGTATTGGTTCAAAAACTAGGTTTTGATAAAGTCCGGTACAAAACTAGGCGATAAAAAGGCAAAAAACGGCTAATTTTGTAAGAATTGCAAATCTGATTTTGAAAAGGTTATAAAAGTATATTTTTAAGATGAAAACATGTAAATAAAGGTATATTTAAAATACTACATGTTTTTACAAGCCACACGAATTGGAATTTCGAGAAATTGCCAAAATATCGCCTAAAACCGACTAAGTTTTGTAACTAGATAACTTGCATGTTATAGTAGTAGAATTAAATTGTGCATGATACTATAAATATGCTAAGTAAGTATATGTGTGAGATTATAAAATAAAGGTGCTATGTGTTTTGGTATAAAAATAACGGACCAAGAACAAGTCATGATCACCAACGAGTCGTAAATAAGAACAAGTGTTTTGAAAATAAATATTTTCAAAGGATTACATTTTCTATAAGAAAATGTTGTGTGAAAAGTCTAAGTTGGATGAACAACTTAGGAAAAATAAGTAAAACGTGGTCGTTTATACGATTTTCATGATTAGGAAATCGGACCGATCAGAAACAAGCATTTGGAAAATAACTTGAAACTATCACGAGGTGATTTCACAGCCCCATTTTTATAAAGTTTTTATAAATATTTTCGGGGAAAAAACACGTTGTAAAAATAAATAAGGTTACTAGTGAAAGACATCGGAAAGTGTGGAATGTGTACGAATATATGGGCGGATAATCTCCTTTCGGGACTGGAAGTTGAGAGTAAAAAGAAATCTTAAGATAATGTTCCCAGGGCCATTCATAATCATTAGCCTTGGTATAGAGGGCAAGCGAAGTGTTGGTGGATCCATCGGGTTGACGACCCTAGCCGCGACCAGTCGCTCTGGTCATAGTTCGGAAAACTACTTCAAATTCGGTGTAGTGAAACACCTATTGGGGACCAAATTGTCATGTGTTGATTATGAGCATATAACGTAAACACATACTCATATTCCTAGCTAGTTTATGAATCCACATGATTGTCTTAGTAATCTATATCTATATCTTGAATCTAAAAGATATACTTTTCGTGGTAAGGCGAAAAGAGTATAAAAGATAGACTTTTCATGAATAAACTTGAAAAGGGTTTTAAAAGATAGATTTTTCATGAATAAACTTGAAAAGGGTTTTAAAGATAGACTTTTCATGGATAAAATGAAAAGGGTTATTATTAATTTTTGCAAGAATAGCAAAAATGTTTATTAAAAGAACTCTGTGAATTCACCAACCTCGTGTTGACAAAATTATTTTAACGTGTTTTTCAGGTACATGAGATTGGCTTCGGGAATTGGCGAAAACAGTGTTTTAGCAATAATGCGTTTGGACATGTATTTAAATAAAGATTTTGGGGACCTATGTATCAATAAGATCCATTTTGGGTCTTAACTTAAAACTTTTATGTAATAAGAAATTTATATAAACTTTGTCCAAATGCTCAATAATTGCTATTACACCATTGATTACCAACCTCCGTTCACCACCATGCTAAGTCTTCCGCTGTGGCATTTTGGGGTGTGACATATATTCGGTTAACTATTAACTATTCTCACATACATCTCATCTCTCCATTCTATATGCATAATGATATTACTTTCAAAAGTGTTTGCACAAATTTTTGAAAGATTCTTACAATCAAAGGAAAATATATTACCAACATTCCGTAGATAAGAATGTTGGAATTGATGTTTTTCGATGATTCCTACAATCAAAGGAAAACATCAATCCATTATTATTATTATTATTATTATTATCTATATATGCTGCAGAGAATCGTTATTTTAAATCTTTAGACATTTTAGATTTTATCATCCTTGATCTTGGGTTTTTCATTGCCAAAGGTCTTGATGAATATTTGCATGAATCTCCTTGATTTACGCATAAGTGTGAGTATCATCTGTGACTTTAGGGTTGAATAACAAAGATATTGTGGTTATCGTGTATTAATTTTCATGCAAATATTCATCGAGACCTTTGACAATGGAATTGAAGGATATAGATGTTTTGGCAAAATTGAAAGATCTAGATGCACAATGTGAAGCGTCAATGGAATTGATGGTTAAGTTATTTAAGTCCTTTATTTTTGTATCTTAATGTATCTTAATGTTTAACATTGATTCTAT
The DNA here is from genome assembly GCA_032199755.1 of Ambrosia artemisiifolia. Lineage (NCBI taxonomy): Eukaryota > Viridiplantae > Streptophyta > Magnoliopsida > Asterales > Asteraceae > Ambrosia > Ambrosia artemisiifolia. The sequence goes on from CM063513.1 coordinate 49,818,068, forward strand.
TTATTTTTGTTTTTAGTTTTGTATTTGTTTTTCAATATTATATATGGTTTTTTATGTTTTGTGATGGTAAATTGAATCGTATTAACTTTTGTGTTTTATTCAACAGACCTTTAATCCATCTGTAGATTGATATGTGTTATCCCAACAGAGGTTTAATCCGTCTGTAGTTTTATGTTTGGGTTGTTGTAACAGTTGTATCTATTTATGTTTTTAGTTTTGTATGTCTATGAAGATTATGTATGGTTTTTTATGTTTTGTGATGCTAAATTGAATTGTATTAACCTTTTGTGCTTTATTCAACAGAGCTTTAATCCGTCTGTATATTTCTTTGTGTTATCTAAACAGAGGTTTAATCCGTCTGTAGATTTATGTTTGGGTTGTTGTAACAGTTGCAGTTATTAAACATCTGATCAGTATTATTAACTGGTATCATGAAAGGAACTGAACTTACGAAATATAGTTTTTCCTTTCAACAATAGATCGATGATTAATTTGGGCTTTACTAAACATATCATAATATCTATTTATAAAGAAATGAAACAGACGGTACTAAACAGTTGTTCTTCGGAGCAGACGAATGGGTTCTTAATGTTGTCTTTTACTAAACAACGCTTTAACTTCGGGACTCGGTCTCCCGTGTGTATCACACGATATTTCACCTAGTACTATATTAATAAGCATATAGGAAGGGCAAATGTCACACCCTCAAATTTCCACAAGCGGAGTTCTACCGCGAGGCGTGTGACACACCAGGATCCAAGTCAACGGTCACAATAAACGACTTCCAAATGTAAAAACATACGTAAATAAAACCATGCATAAGATTTAAAACCAACATCTGAAAGTGCGGAAGCATTTAAAGTTTACAAGTCATGAGTAAATAAAGACATGAGTTCAAAAGTTTAACATCAAAAGACATGCATAATGACCCTAGACGCGAGTACGACTCCAGTGCGACTCCGTGCGCCTAGCTGACAGCTGCTACCTTAGCGACCTGAGAAAACATGCTAAAAGAGTCAACATATAATGCTGGTGAGTTCACAGGTTTTATTTAAACGCTTTAAACAATCCTTGAAAACCGTTACCGTTGCTGTTACTACCATGCTTATGAGAACGCTAGCTTGGCGTCGGGTAATATTACTACTACGGGTGAAACTATTGCTGACTGTGTTGTTACTATGTAACTGTGTAACCCTTACCTACGGACTACCGTCATCGCCGGTAGGCCTTGTGTGCTCAGAGACAATATTCACCCGCCCGGCCTCCAGCCGTCGAGTGGGGCTTGTCAGTTCCCAATAGTGCTATCCACATTTCCCCGCCATATCCCCATGTTAGTGGTTTCTAAGGGACTTAGATGAACCGTATAGTAATTAGATGAGAGCCATAGTAAAACATGAAAATGTGTAATAAAAGAGTTTAAGCATGTTTCTCCCCCGAAAACAAAAACCGTAAAATGTGGGGTCGTGAACTCACCTTAGGTTGCGTCTTCCGTTTATGAGTAAACCGTAATGTCATATGATAGCCCCAACTAGTGGCGACCTATCATAAGATGTGTGTAAAGTTAGACTAATAACCGGTCGGGTTCATTAGTCCCTAATGTCCAGTCCATGATCATTATATGTTTGAAAACACGTTCGACTGACAACCAGACTACATGAGACAAGACTTGACATCCCATTGGTGACCCGACATCCCACGTGTTCATCTCATACACTAACACATACAAATCATGCAACCAGTACTTAACACGTGTTAAAGTTCAACGAGTCTAACACATAGATCAAATAATGCACAAATAAGTCCAAACACGTGTGACTATGTTACTAGGCATGTTACGGGGTTTCTAGCATGTTCCTAGGTGTCAAATCGGGTCTCGGAATGTCAAAATACACTTACAACAGCAGTACATGTGATTAGGAAAGTCAACTAGTGATTAGGAAAAGTCAACTGGTGATTAGGAGCTATAAGACATGCAATTCAGAAGTTAACTAGTGATTAGGAACTATAAGACATGCAATTCAGAAGTTAACTAGTGATTAGGAGCCATAAGACATGCAATTCAGAAGTTAACTAGTGATTAGGAGCTATAAGACATGCAATTCAGAAGTTAACTAGTGATTAGGAGCTATAAGACATGCAATTCAGAAGTTAACTAGTGACTAGGAGCTATAAGACATGCATATAGGCGATTAGCATTGCAATTTCATGGTGAGAGGGCGATTAGGCTCCCTAATCGCCTATAGATCATGTGATTAGGGGCTAATCGCCTATAGCATAGGCGATTGGGGATTCCTAATCGCCTATACTGTTCTGTTCCGCCTTTTTCGCGCGTTTAACCCTCCAAATCAGATCCGAAACATGTGTAAACACCCAATATCAATCATAACACATTAACAAACATATTTCAAACAAAACCCCTAAGTTATCATCATTCTAACAGTCCCGAATGCGAGCGTTTCCCAAAAATAGTAAGCTTAACATGTAAACATCACATCAACATGCAAGAACTTGCCCTAAATAGCAAATATCCAGATTTCATCACGTAACAACGTTGTCCGATAGTATCCTACTGCTCTAGCATCATCCTAAAGCAAACCCTAACATCATATAACCAACAATACACCTCACAACATCCTTAATCATTCAATACCATTCAAATGGGTCAAAATACCAAACATCAACAATACACAACCATGGACCTCCAAACTCCTAGGACATCATCATACTAACTCATACCAGCTATAAACACCTTAATAACACAAGAACAATCATGTTTCGATCATAAAAATCCTACCTTTAATCACATACAACACATATAACACGCATAAGGGTTTGGGTTTGTTTAAAAACGGTTTTTAATAGCTTTTCAAAGACACAATAGTTTAGAAATCAGGTCTGGACCTTTAGGGAACAAAACATAATCATACAAGGGTTTGGGAATGAAGAACACACCTTGGATTTAGGAGAAAATGACATGTAAAAGCTTGGAAATGTGTGTTTTGATGTAAAAACGAGTTCCAGAGGGTGTTTGTGAGTTGGGATAGGTTATGGGACGGCTAGGGTTGCACAAATGGTGTTTTAGAGATCAAGGGTGGTATTTATAGGCGTTTCTAGTCGTTTAAGACACGTCAGGCGATTAGGATTACTAATCGCCTTCCCTATTGGCGATTAGGGCTCTAATCGCCTTCCCTATAGGCGATTAGGGCTCTAATCGCCTTCCCAAACCTCCTAATCGCCTACCCTATAGGCGATTAGGGCTAATCACCCCCTATCAGCATGCAATTACGCGTAATCACCCCTTATCAGCATGCAATTACGCGTAATCACCTATAATATCATGCAATTACGCGTAATCACCTATAATATCATGCAATTACGCGTAATCACCTATAACATCATGCAATTACGCGTAATCACCTATAACATCATGCAATTACGCGTAATCACCTATAATGTCATACAATCACGTGTAATCGCTGTTTTAACATATGTAAACACGTACACACATACCGACAAGTCATATAAAGATTATAAACACATAATTCATGAAATCAAACACGTTCACACTCGTTTACCAATTCCCGGGACTCGAGACTTGCGTGTGTTAAAACCCCAATGATGCATGACTCGACTCGACTGACCCTATCATGTGTAATGTATGCACGACTCGCTAAGGTAGACTTACTGAGTTTTCAAAAAGTAAATGACCGGAGTTTTCCGGGTGTCACATCATCCCCCCGTTGAAAGAATTTTCGTCCCGAAAATTTCCCGAAGTCGAAGAGAGAGAAACAATTAAGAAGAAAATTTTTCGGGTCGTCATATCATCCCCCCGTTGAAAGGAATCTCGTCCCGAGATTCTTTCGGCTTCAACAGTGATGAGTGTCGACCTCTGTGTGTGCCCAAGTAACGTTTCCCCAAAATGCAATGAGATGAGGGTCGTGAACCAAAACGTGATAGTAACAGCCGGGAAACCACTTCCCCAAACGTGAATACAAGACAAGAGACCCCCTAATTGAAGGCCTACTGGACACTACTATGATCGGTATAACTAACCCGCCGGTACCGTCCAAGTAGCATCTCCAAAGGACCCCCATCGACCCAAAGAATGAGAAATAGTGACCAAAATATAAAGAAAAGAAAACACCCAAAGATACGAATGCACAATGATGTGGATAAAAGTAAAACCAAAGTGTGACAAAAGATGAGAGAGAATACGTACGGGTAACAGTGTTTGGGTCCTCCTGGTTCTCTCTAGCACCGATAACATAAGCATGAGCACGAGTAGCCCGACCACCGCCCTCGTTGTCTCCATCCTTCCCTGCAGTCCCTGTGCCCCCTTGGTTCAACTTTGGACAGTTTCGCTTGAAATGCCCTGCTTCCCCACAATGATAGCAACCCTAGTTCCCCTGTGGAGCACGGGTAGTAGTAGTAGCTGCCTGAGTCGGTCTGGACGAAAGGTTGACCCTACAATCATTCGCAAGATGCCCCGTTCGCTGACAACGCTCATAACAGAACCTATCACAAGCACCGTAATGATGAAAACCACACCGTCCACACTTAGGGCTCTTTCCAGCCTAGCCTCCCTGTTTCTGATCGGACGCTGACCCTGAAGCTTCAGCCTTCTTTGCTGCCGGCTGTCGCTGAACCACAGCTGAACTCTTCTCCACACTCTCCCACTTCCTCTTGTTATCCGCCGGCGCCTTCACAGTATAGCCTCTAGGAGGCAAGACACCCTCAGTAATCTTCAAATTGGTCATCTTGGTAGCCGACCGCACAGCCTCAGACATGGTAGTAGGATCCCTCGCAGACACCAACCCAGCAATCTCTGTCACCAAACCTGCAAGATACTGCTCTATCCTCCGGTACTCTGGTGTCGATAAACCTGGACACATCACCGCTAACTCGTTGTGCCTGATCGTGTACTCCTCAATCTCAGAACCCACCATCTTGAGATTCCCATATTCCTGTTCCAACCTTTTGATCTCCTCTCGCGGGCAGTACTCAGCCTTCAACCTACGCACAAAATCCGCCCAAGGCATGGCGTTGGCCTCCCCGAGACCAAGTGTCTGAGTGACGCAGTTCCACCACGTCAGGGTGGGTCCTACAAAAGTCCCCGAAGCAAACTTTACCCAATCCGCTGCTGGAGTCTCACATAAAGCAAACACCGACTCAGTCTTCTCCAACCACCTAAGCAACTCCACAGCTTCCTCCGTACCTTGGAAGTTGAGGGGCTGACAATCCTTAAACCGCTTATAGGCAACTCCCGCCTGTACTGGAGGAGCGGTAGCGCCCATAAAGGTCTGCTGGGCAGCCTGGAAGGCAACCAGTGCAACGCCCAACTGTTGCTGCATCATCTCACTGAGTTCATCATACGTCAAGGTGATGTTACCACCACCTCTACCCCCGCCAGTGCGGCCTCCATGTCGTCCCCCAATACGTCCTCCCGTGCGTCCAGACATCTTCTGAGAAAACAAGAAACAAACGCTCAGACCCATCACCAACGCTAAACCAAGAGAATATGATGAGTCTAGGATCGGGTCCAAATGTGACCATTAATCCCAACCCGAGATCCACCAGGTCTTCCATGCATTTCAACTTATGATTTCGTGTGCACCCGAAATGATAAATTGCTCTACATGGTCCTCTAGGCGTGCCCTGAACTCGAACCTCAAGTCACCCGGTACCCACCTCTTAGAAAGAGATAGCCAACTCCAAAAGATCAACAAACAAGTTCCTTCGACTGCAACACGAAGGAGGAGATACAATAAACTAAGAATAACCATGAAGGAGATAGATAATACGATACTGTGTGGTAAGGATACCGACACCCCGACAAGGTTAGTATGTTTACCAAAAGACACGACTCAAATGTATACGACCGTCTAGTGTGTGAGACTCGGCTATAGTCTAGACTCTACATGCAGTCCTAGTTCACTATAACCATTGGCTCTGATACCAATCTGTCACACCCTCAAATTTTCACAAGCGGAGTTCTACCGCGAGGCATGTGACACACCAGGATCCAAGTCAATGGTCACAATAAACGACGTCTAAATGTAAAAACATACGTAAATAAAGCCATGCATAAGATTTATAACCAACATCTGAAAGTGCGGAAGCATTTAAAGTTTACAAGTCATGAGTAAATAAAGACATGAGTTCAAAAGTTTAACATCAAAAGACATATATAATGACCCTAGACGCGAGTACGACTCCAGTGCGACTCCGTGCGCCTAGTTGACAGCTGCTACCTTAGCGACCTGAGAAAACATGCTAAAAGAGTTAACATATAATGCTGGTGAGTTCACAGGTTTTATTTAAATGCTTTAAACAATCCTTGAAAACCGTTACCGTTGTTGTTTCTACTATGCTTATGAGAACGCTAGCTAGGCGTCGGGTAATATTACTACTACGGGTGAAACCATTGCTGACTGTGTTGTTACTATGTAACTGTGTAACCCTTACCTACGGACTACCGTCATCGCCGGTAGGCCTTGTGTGCTTAGAGACAATATGCACCCGCCCGGCCTCCAGCCGTCGAGTGGGGCTTGTCAGTTCCCAATAGCGTTATCCACATTTCCCCGCCATATCCCCATGTTAGTGGTTTCTAAGGGACTTAGATGAACCGTATAGTAATAAGATGAGAGCCATAGTATAACATGAAAATGTGTAATAAAAGAGTTTAAGCATGTTTCTCCCCTGAAAACAAAAACCGTAAAAGGTGGGGTCGTGAACTCACCTTAGGTTGCGTCTTCCGTTTATGAGTAAACCGTAATGTGATATGATAGCCCCAACTAGTGGCGACCTATCATAAGATGTGTGTAAAGTTAGACTAATAACCCGTCGGGTTCATTAGTCCCTAATGTCCAGTCCATGACCATTATATGTTTGAAAACGCGTTCGACTGACAACCAGACTACATGAGACAAGACTCGACATCCCATTGGTGACCCGACATCCCACGTGTTCATCTCATACACTAACACATACAAATCATGCAACCAGTACTTAACACGTGTTAAAGTTCAACGAGTCTAACACATAGATCAAATAACGCACAAATAAGTCTAAACACGTGTTACTATGTTACTAGGCATGTTACGGGGTTTCTAGCATGTTCCTAGGTGTCAAATCGGGTCTCGGAATGTCAAAATACACTTACAACAGCAGTACATGTGATTAGGAAAGTCAACTAGTGATTAGGAAAAGTCAACTGGTGATTAGGAGCTATAAGACATGCAATTCAGAAGTTAACTAGTGATTAGAAACTATAAGACATGCAATTCAGAAGTTAACTAGTGATTAGGAGCTATATGACATGCAATTCAGAAGTTAACTAGTGATTAGGAGCTATAAGACATGCAATTCAGAAGTTAACTAGTGATTAGGAGCTATAAGACATGCAATTCAGAAGTTAACTAGTGATTAGGAGCTATAAGACATGCATATAGGCGATTAGCATTGCAATTGCATGGTGTGAGGGCGATTAGGCTCCCTAATCGCCTATGCTGTTTTGTTCCGCCTTTTTCGCGCGTTTAACCCTCCAAATCAGATTCGAAACGTGTGTAAACACCCAATATCAATCATAACACATTAACAAACATATTTCAAGCAAACCCCCTAAGTTATCATCATTCTAACAGTCCCGAATGCGAGCGTTTCCCAAAAATAGTAAGCTTAACATGTAAACATCACATCAACATGCAAGAACTTGCCCTAAATAGCAAATATCCAGATTTCATCACGTAATAACGTTGTCCGATAGTATCCTACTGCTCTAGCATCATCCTAAAGCAAACCCTAACATCATATAACCAACAATACACCTCACAACATCCTTAATCATTCAAAACCATTCAAATGGGTCAAAATACCAAACATCAACAATACACAACCATGGACCTCCAAACTCCTAGGACATCATCATACTAACTCATACCAGCTATAAACACCTTAATAACACAAGAACAATCATGTTTCGATCATAAAAATCCTACCTTTAATCACATACAACACATATAACACGCATATGGGTTTGGGTTTGTTTAAAAACGGTTTTTAATAGCTTTTCATAGACACAATAGTTTAGAAATCAGGTCTGGACCTTTAGGGAACAAAACATAATCATACAAGGGTTTGGGAATGAAGAACACACCTTGGATTTAGGAGAAAATGATATGTAAAGCTTGGAAATGTGTGTTTTGATGTAAAAACGAGTTCCAGAGGGTGTTTGTGAGTTGGGATAGGTTATGGGACGGCTAGGGTTGCACAAATGGTGTTTTAGAGGTCAAGGGTGGTATTTATAGGCGTTTCTAGTCGTTTAAGACACGTCAGGCAATTACGCAGCAGCTACAGGCGATTAGGATTCCTAATCGCCTTCCCTATTGGCGATTAGGGCTCTAATTGCCTTCCCTATAGGCGATTAGGGCTCTAATCGCCTTCCCAAACCTCCTAATCGCCTACCCTATAGGCGATTAGGGCTAATCACCCCCTATCAGCATGCAATTACGCGTAATCACCCCTTATCAGCATGCAATTACGCGTAATCACCTATAATGTCATACAATCACGTGTAATCGCTGTTTTAACATATGTAAACACGTATATACACATACCGACAAGTCACATAAAGATTATAAACATAATTCATGAAAACAAACACGTTCACACTCGTTCACCAATTCCCGGGACTCGAGACTTGCGTGTGTTAAAACCCCAATGATGCACGACTCGACTCGACTGACCCTGTCATGTGTAATGTATGCACGACTCGCTAAGGTAGACTTACTGAGTTTTCAAAAAGTAAATGACCGGAGTTTGCCGGGTGTCACAGCAAAAATGGTCATTTGCCACTTTACAATACTTCAAAGGTACAATACTTCAAAGCTTGTTTTACAAGCCTTAGATGCATAAAATCTTTAAAACTCTTAATTGGTGCAAGTTGTGTTGCATCACGTACAATCCTACTATGCCAAAAAAAACACGGGATACATATCTCATTAGGGTTTCTAGATTGAGATTCAGAGGGTGTTTGGGATTGAGTTTCAAAACAACTTATTGGCATTTTGGAAAAGCCAATAAGTCAATAAGTTGTTTGTGTAACCCAAAAGTACTTTCTGTTTTGACTTTTGGCTTTTGGCTTTTAAGGGTGGAAAAGTTGTTTTTGAAAAGTTAGAAATCCTGGCTTTTGAATTTTGGAAAAAACTTACAAATTTACCAGCCATACAGCCAATATTCACAATAAGTTAAGCGGAACACTTAAAAAAAGACAATCTATTGACTTTTTAACGTTTCTCATCCTAAAAGCTAATCCAAACACTTTTTTTTAAAACTCCTTTTCAAAAAGTCATAAGCCAATAAGCACTTTGACTAAAAGAACTTTTACATTTCCAAACTCAATCCCAAACACCCTCTCAATCTAATCTCACGTCTCAAAACCCTATCCGTCCCCTTCTCCCTATCTCTAGAGATTCATAACATCTAACCGACTCATCCACCCCCATTGTCACTCTCTTTCTCTGAGCGATTCAAGATCTAGGGTTTGCAGCGGCGCCATCGCCAACCACTACAGGCGAGAAAAGTGGTGATTCTTAATCCACAAGTGACAATTGAAGATGGTGTACGGAGGGAACCAAGCACAACCTTTATCTTCGTCTCTAGGTATGGTAATGGTCTATCTTTCGGTTTTCCATAGGTCTTTTAATTCTTTACATCTCTTGTGATAACCCTGACTCTTTGATGGAGGGATGGTTTGGAGGTGTTTTTGGAACTAATAATTGATGTGTTTTTTTTTTTATTTCTGTTGGTAACACTGTGGCTGTAGCTTCCTCCCTAAATGATGTAATGAGCTTCTGTTTGTGTCGAGTGAAGACACAACTTTAGCCAAAGGTTCAACGCAACCCATATCTGGTATGGTTCTTCTTTGTTTTTTAAATGACTGAATGAGAAATTATAATTATTATAACTTGTTTGTTATTTGTGTGCTTTGATGAAGAAAGGAGAACCTAATAATTAATTGTTACTTTATGTTTTATTTTTTGGTCTTCTTTTATTGATCATTCATATCATCTTCAATTGCAGATTTGTTGGCGATGTTGTAGCGAAATTGTTTTTCTTTTTGAATGTGTTCATCCTGAGGCGATAACTGCAGCCGGGTGAGCTAGCTAGGTGAACCAAAGATTGTATTAATTGTGCACACCAACAACAGGAACATGTTGGACTGGAAAATTACACTAAATGCTGGAGGAGCCATCTAAACGTGGAGAAAATTTATCAAATGCTTCTTCATTGGTGACCAGATAATCAACTTCAAACCAGGGGTGTATGAGATTTCTTATGTACTGTTGAACTTCTTCACACCTATAAACACACAAACCAATCTTTCTTTAAAGGTAATTAGATAATTGCTTTCTCTTATAAGATTATTTAAGTTGTGATAGCTACTTAATAAACTACAAATTTATAATTAAGTTTGTTCATCAAACTTCCCATTAGGTGGCTGTGAAGTTTGCGAAAGGATAGATAAACTACACATTTTAGTTCCTGTCAATATTTGTTAGGTAAGTCACAAAGACTTTGTGTTTTTAACTTAAATTTTATAAACAAAAAATGTTTGAATATGATAAAAAAAAGTCCCATTCTGGGTAATCTATTCTTTTAATTATTTTTGTGGAACTATGGGTGACTTTCTACCGTTTGATCCGCTAAACCGATACTCATTTTAGACAACTGTTTTTTATTTACCCATTTAAACCTTTACCCGGGCCAACACACTTGTCTATGATTGTGTTGAAATCGCCACCTCTACTTAATTAATTCATCAAACTGAGGTTGTTTTAACTTTCACTTGTGGCCATTCTGTAAATAATTAAAGTTGGGCAGAATTATGTGGAGGACACAAAATAAGATATGAAAATGATCAAGAATGAAGAGTAAATGCAGCTAGAGATATTAGTTATGGGCTTGTTTTGGTTTCTAAAGCATGTGGAAACGATGTTCAGAGGTTCATGTTAATACTGGCTTTATTATATATTAATGTTTTAATATCAAACTCTTAGTTATGCCCATATGTTCTTCGGCTTTGGCTCTTTTCTACTATTGCCTCATGGGTTCCATCTTCCAAATCTAGATCTTGCTTGCTTTATGTAAGTTACACGCGCTTTATTGTATACACACACACACTTGGTTGCGTAAATGTTTAAGTTACTACTAGACTACCATTCAATTGAATTTGGATTTATTACAGTTTGACTTGATTTGTATGGAAACGTCAAATATAGGTTCCTTTTGTGGTCATACCGGAAGATTGTGAAGTCAAAAGTCAGCTTAAAATTTTGAATTTTAATGCCCTTAATGTTAAATATGTAAATAATTTTTGTATATGATTTGGGTTCTTTCAAAACTCTAACTATGACTTTAAAATTTTATTTTATTTGTGAAGTCAAAGGATTACATATGGTTTGTTGGAAATTTGGATTTGAGATAGGCAGTAATCAAAGAACATTATTTGCGATTAATATGAAAGGTTGAGCTCATATTCATCCATGTTGCTTGATTACGGAGATGCAATACATTAATTTTAGTGGTCTTAGGTTGAAATTTGATAGGTGTTTTGTAGTGATATATCACAGATACATTGAAATTGATAACTGAAACTGCATATAAAAACATGTTCATGTTCAAATCGGTTTATACTTTTTCATAACTATATGTTGTTTGTTGACTTATTGGTATTTACTATTGTTTTATAACCATTGAAGCCCTTTGTTGATAGTAATAAGCAGCAAGTGAGGTCGCCTACTTCAAAAGGTGATCCAGATAAATATATCCCTTTCATCAGATTACATAGAAACTTGGTTGATTCTAATTTGATTGCACAATCAAGCATTATTCCTTTTTAATCTGTTAACATTATGATTATTGAGACAACTTATTCAGCTGGTCATATTTTAAGGTAACAGATTCACTGACAATGTTTTCAAGATCAACCTATAGCATAGGTGAACTTTTTAGAATTTCTTTTTTGATCTATATATCATCGAGAAGTGTTTAGTATCTTTATTGCATACTATATACTATATTGTAAGAAAATAAGATATAGTCTTATAGTCGAAAGGTTTATAAAAAATATTAATATATTTGTATTTTTCATCGTACTTATACATAGAAAGCAATCAGGGCTATTCTTTATTTTTTTATGTTTTTAAAAAAACACAATTTTTTCGCACAGAAGTGTTGTGAGGCTTGAGGTGCGTATGGCTTGACTTCTTGAGGGCCGCTCCAGTCAAAATCATGTTCTGCTGCCACAGGTTAGGGGCTGCCAGAGTTGCAGGTTGACGAATAGGGCGACTAATGAGAGGGGAAGAGGTAACCCGAGGTAGAAAGAAGATGAAAAGAGGCATTTAAATGACTTTTTTTTTGACTTCTACTCGAGATGGAGAGAGAGAATGGGAAGAACCCCGGCGAAGGCATAGAAGAAACAATCAACAATCTTCCCACCAGCGTGATTTCAACAATATAGGAGATGAGACTTCATTCTATGTGACAAACCTGCCGAGTCACTGTTCGGTAGGAATGTTATGGAAGGAGTTCCGGAATTGTGGGAGAATGACGGATGCTTACCTTGCTAGAAGGAGGGATAGAGCCAGAAAGTTCTTTGCTTTTTTGAGGTTTGCGAACGTGAAGAACAACGAGGATATGGTGAAAGCCCTAAGGAATGTTCAGATTGGTGATGAAAGGATTAGTGTAAACGTCGCTAAGTTTTCCAAAGACGATAGCATGAAGACGATGGGGAGGGGATATCCACAGCAACAAGTTATAGGGAAGAGATTAGAAAAAAGATCACTAGTGAATAACCACCAGGAGGAGGTGAATACCAAGGCTTGGAGTGATCATCAGGGAGGCTACCAAAACACAAGTACAGGGGAAAGAAACAACAGCTTGCACTACTCAATGAAGAACGAAAACTTGGTGGTTCTTATCCGGGGTAAAAATTTTCAAGCACAAAGTTCCTTCCTGAAGGTATCATTGATCGGCACGGCCAAAGATTTACTCAGGTTATGTAGATTGGAGGACTTCATCAAGTCAATGGAGGAGTATAGAATCGGTCTGAAGTATGTAACGAGCTTGAATGTTCTACTTACTTTCATATCAACCGCCTCCGCCAAATCTTTTTTGGAAGATAAGAAAGAGATATGGGGAGAGTGGTTCTCGTCTCTGGATAAATGGGAGGGTCAGATCCTACCGTTTGAACGAATTGCATGGGTTAAGATTACTGGAGTCCCAATCCCGTTGTGGGATAAAGAGGTTTTCGATCTAATCGCCTCAAAATTTGGTAGAGTCGTTCATAATTCCTCGGCATCGATTGGTGACGGGTCAATGGCAGTGGAAACAGTCGGTATTCTTATGGGTAATGGTAGTAGAATTGCAGAAACAATTGTTGTACAATGGAAGCGACATAACGTCTCTATTTGGGTTACCGAAGTCGACGAATTATGGTGCCCAGATTTTGTGATGGTCGATTTAGCAAAAAATAAGCCTGTGGATCTTATTCGGAGTCGTGGTGACCAAGAAAACAAAACCACGAGTCCAGCGTGTAACACGAGTGCGGATAATATGGTAGTTCTAGATGTCGAAATGGAGGAGGGGGGAATTCCGGCCAACGACAACGCCGGAAAGGTGATCGACGATCTGAATGTTGAGCCGGAAATTCTAGTTTCAAATTCGGAAGATGAAGAGCCAAAGGAGATGGAAGGTCTATTGCATGAAAAGGAGAGTTCCTTGCATGGGAATACGTTGGCAAATTCCATGCCAATTAATGAGGGAGCCTTAAATGTTGAGACTTTTAATGAAGTGGTGGACCCCCTATGCACACATGACACAGGCAATTCTAATGAAGAAGTAAATCTCTCACCTGGGCCTATTGGGCTACCGTCATCAAAAAGGGCTAGAAAAGACATATGGACCGAGGTGGACCTAATTGACTTAAACTCACCCCCTATCAAGCCCATTAACCCAGATGTGGTTAAGTGTATGTTCGTTGACCAGACTAAGGTGGGTAGAGAGAGTACTGTTAAGAGGAGTTATAGGAAAAAAAAATCCCTAGCCCCTGTTCCATCTGTCTTAACTGTTGATAACCCTCCGGTGCTCGAACCTGTTTCCATTGGTGTATCTACTCCGGGAAACCATGACGTAGGGGTTATCGAGGAGGCCAGGGCCACGGCCATGTTGGGAGATGCAATTGGGATCAACCTGAAAGGTGCCGTGAACGACATCATTAATGAAATCCAGAGTGAAGGAGATGACAGGGTTATCCAATGACGTTTATGACTTACAATGTTAGGGGTATCGGAGAAGATCGCAAGGTCTTGTCCGTGGGGGATTTGATAAAAGTACAAAAGCCAAAGATACTCGTGATACAAGAAACAATGATGGCGGATGGGGCAAACATTCAGGTTCGTAAGATTTGGGGGTCAAGAGGTCTGGAGTATGACTGGGTGAACGCGGAAGGCAGATCCGGTGGTATGTTATGTTGCTGGGAACCAGGTTTTTTCTCTAAACTAGAATTGTTTAGACATCGAAACTTTATGATTATTACTGGCAAGTTAGTACAGTTTAATGTTACACTGAACCTGGTAAATGTATATGCACCCCAAGGTGTTGGCCGAAAAAAAGAATTATGGGGGTTGATTTCACAAAAGATGGCGTCAATGGGGGGGGGGGGATGTGGATGATATTGGGTGACTTTAATGCAGTCCGTTCACCGGATGAAAGACGCAACTGTGAGTTTAATCCGTCTTGTGCGGAGGCGCTAAATGATTTTATTGAAGAAAACAGGTTGATGGAATATCAAATGGGTGGAAGGAAGTTCACTCGAGTGTCTGGGGATGGTAAAAAGTTTAGTAAAATTGATCGCATTTTGGTATGTGAGCAGTTTTGGAACAGGTGGCCAGATGCATCCCTGACGGCTTTACCGAGGCTGGAATCGGACCACAGCCCACTAACCTTATCTCTAACAGCCGCAAATTTTGGTTCTGTGCCTTTCAGGTTTTATAGCTCATGTATCGGGAGAACAGGACTGGATGAAGTAGTCATTGGGGCGCTGCAGGCACAAACTTTATCCGGACCAGCTCATGTGGTATTGGCAAGCAAGCTGAAAAACGTCAAAGAAGCGGTTAAAGTATGGCAATGTCATGATCGTGAAAGAAGAAATGAGGCGAAAAGACTACTGGAAGCTTCGGTTAGTAATTTAGACGCCCTTATGGAAGAAAGACCCCTATCAGATGAAAAGTTGGTAATATGGACTGAAAACAAGAAAAACTTGGAGGAACTAAATAAGGTGACAGTCGCGGACCTGAAACAAAAAGCAAGGATCAAATGGGCGGTAGAAGGTGACGAGAATACGACGTATTTCCACGGATTTATTAATGCAAGAAACGGCTTTAATCGCATCAATGGTATTTACGACAAAGGTACATGGATCACGGACCCTACCAAAATTAAAATGGCGGCGTGGAAGTTTTTTGCTTTCAAGTATCGTGAACCTAATTTTCACCGTCCGTCTTTCCAATGCCCGAACCTGAAGCAAATATCCTCTGATGATGCGGCTGAGTTGGTAAGTCTTTTTTCTGTTGAGGAGGTAAAAAGGGCGATTTGGAATTGCGGTAGTGATCGGGCTCCCGGGCCCGACGGCTTTAATTTCGCTTTTTTTAAACACTATTGGGAGAATCTCAAAGACGATATCATGTGGATGATGACTGAATTTTATGAGCACGGTATCATTAACCGTGGGTGTGGGTCTTCTTTCATAGCCCTCATTCCAAAGTGTAATGATCCCTTGACTTTCAATGACTTTCGACCGATTAGCTTGGTTGGGAGTTTATCGAAGATCATATCCAAAGTGCTTGCCAACCGTATAAAAAAAGTAGTAGGAAAGGTGGTTTCGGAGGTGCAATCCGGATTTCTTTCGGATAGGAGTATTTTAGATGGCCCGTTAATGCTAAACGAGATCATTTCTTGGGCTAAGAAAGTGAAGAAGGAAACCTTTATTCTCAAAGTCGACCTAGAAAAAGCTTATGATTCTATTAGTTGGTCCTTCATCGATAAAGTGCTCCAACAAATGAACTTTCCGGTACGATGGAGGACATGGGTGGGAGGAGTTTTGCACTCAAGTAGGGCGTCCGTGTTGATTAACGGATCCCCCTCGTTGGAATTTGAAGCTTTCCGAGGTGTACGCCAAGGGGACCCCTTATCCCCTTTCATTTTCATTATTGCTTTGGAAGCCTTGTCGGGTTTTGTAATGAAAGCGAAGGATCTGAATATGATCAAAGGGGTTGAACTACCGAATGGCGGTCCGATTATGAAACATCTAATGTTCGCCGACGACATAGTCTTTATGGGTGATTGGGGTGAAGGAAATATCCGAAACGTGGTTCGACTAATGAGGTGTTTTCACCTCATCTCTGGGCTGAAAATCAATGTGCAAAAAACGCTCCTTTTTGGTGTGGGTGTGCCCGAAGAGATTGTCCAACAGGTGGCTGGTTCCAATCGCTGCAATGTTGGTATCTTTCCTTGTAAGCACCTTGGCCTTACTGTTGGAGTTAATATGGGTCAGACCCGCTTTTGGAAGTGTGTTGTGGACAATTTCAAGGCAAAGTTGTCCAAGTGGAAGGCTAGAAATCTGTCTTTTGGAGGCCGTTTAACGCTCCTTAAAGCCACTTTAGATAGTCTTCCACTCTATTACTTTTCGCTATATAGGGCCCCGAAAGCAATTCTTGACGAGTTGGAATCCCTACGAAGACGCTTCTTTTGGGGTGGTGATGATATTAAGGCCAAAACAAGTTGGATTTGTTGGGAAAAGGTGATCGGTCCGATGGAGAAAGGGGGTCTTGGGTTGGGATCCTTGCAAAACATAAATACTAGTCTCCTAATGAAATGGTGGTGGCGATTTAACACGGAGCAATCGGCCTTGTGGGTCAAAGTAGTCTAGGCAATCCACTTTATTCCAGGGGGTGGTCATACTTGCCTATTAAGCCAGGAATCTCTGGCGTTTGGGCAGGTATAAACAAGATCGAAAAGGACCTGTGTGAGAAAAACATCAACATCCGAACGTTACTTAAAGGGGTGGTGGGGGATGGGGAGTCGATCCGCTTTTGGGTAGACTTCTGGATTGGTGATGGACCTTTAATGTACCAATTTCCAAATCTATTCAGGCTGGAAAGTATTAAAGACGTTAAAGTGGCCGGTAGACGACTCTCATGGGGCTGGAAAAGAATGCTGATAACTGCAGACGAAACTTCGGAACTGTCAGCATTAGCGAGGCTGATTTCAAGCATACAAGCGGATGGTAACGCGGATAAATGGATGTGGAATGGTGGGGCAGACGTGTCATTCTCTGTCTCGTCTTGTAAGCTGCTTCTTAACCAATATGCTGTCCCATATTACCCTTTCGAATGGGTTGAAGGAGCACCGAAGAAGGTAAGTATCTTTGGGTGGAGAGCTGAACAAAATCGTTTACCTACAATGCTTGGTTTGAAGAAAAGACGTATACTACACGGACCCGCTTCTTGTAGACTATGCGGACAAGCTGACGAGGATGCTGATCACCTCCTCACGGGCTGCTTTATCGCGTCGGTGGTATGGCAGCTGGTTAGCGCATGGTGTAAAATTCCACCGGTGTATGCGTTCAGTGTTCGAGACCTCCTTAAAGTACACCAGACTGCTGGAATCGAGCGGAACAAAAGAAAATGGGCCAGGTTGGTGATTATTGGTGTGTGTTGGATAATATGGAAAGCTAGAAACGCCCTAATCTTCTCCGGCAAAAGAATGGATCCAGCGGCTATATTTGGAGAAGCTCAAGCTTTGGTATTCATGTGGGCAAAGCATAAGGTGAAAGGAAATAGATGGGATTGGGAGAACTGGAAGTTATTCAATGTGTCTGTACTGTAAGTGTTAATTACATAGGGGTGATAAATTGGTGAGCAATGTATTGTCTAGTGCCTTGCTAGGCATATACTTGTATGTAATCTTTTGGTGATGAAATGAAGATTATTGTTTGCCGATCAAAAAAAAATGACTTGTTTTTTTGTTTTACATGACAGTGACTACTCACTGCATAAAGCAGTTCATAGGACACCTATGCATTTTGTAGGATCGAATTGTGCAGCAGGTGTAGAGTTTTCTAAGTTTGACTTTTAGTTTTTTTTTTTTGAATGCACATGAACTAAAAAAGGAAAGCCTGCAAGCTCTAGCAAAAAGCTAGGAACAAGAATGGAAGTGCTAGAGAAGAAAGAAAACAAGTGTTGTTCAGTGTTTTAGTTTTTCAAAATGATTTTAAACCTTCTTGGGTGGGCCTACAAACTTGTTTTTACTACCTTGTCGTTCTATTGATGTTTCGACCTTGTGTGCCCAATTTATATATTAAATTTTGGATTAGAGTTTATGAAATATCATTCCTTTACTTTCATTTTTGTGATCCCATGGATCAGTGATGGAACCTTTCGCTAGAAAGAATCTCACGTTAAACATAATTCAGATTAGACCAAAGTTTCATCATCTTACATACATCCTTTCATGTCTTTATTGATTTTCCTCCAAACTTTGCAAGTCATATGAATTTCTTGAGTTGTCAAGGAAAGCCTTGATGGACACATCACTCCTTAGCAAATATATTGTCCATGTATGATGTAATGAATTAATGAGTATTCTTACAGAGAGATAATTTCACCATTTCAACGAAATCACAGTGTTCCGAGGTTTTCTAAATGTAGATTTATTAAGTTGTTATTGGTGTGGTGTCTAATTATATAAAAAAATTGAGATTTTAACGTACATGATTTTTGTTTCAAGGCTCTGGTCACCAAGAGGGTCATGAACAGAGTGGATGGAGGTTGTTTTCTTGGCTATTTCAATTCTTGAAGAGGTTTATATTGCTAGTAATAAATTAATTTGTTTGAAAATTGAAAGCACATAGTTATTATTTTTTGTAATATAACAAACTCCCTAACCTTTTGGTACCACATTTGGAGATTATTTGTCCACGCTCCGTTATCGGCCTTGTAAATTGAGCCATTATTGTTCCTCATGTACTTTGCTACATTGATATTCGCATAGTGAGAAAAAGGCTATACAAGGAAACATGCAATATGCTCAAATGTGTTAAAATACACCCAACTTGTATTTTAAATACGTTAAACCTCCAAAATCATTAATCAAATTCAACACACTAATTTATAAAATGTTAAATTATTCTTTATATTGTTGTTGATTGTTCTAAATTTCGGATCCAACTAACGAAATGTGTGCTGACCGACACACCTTTTAAAATATTGGCCACCAATGGACTATGATTAAAAAAATCCGTTCCATTTATATAATCAGTTGGTATTCTGTTAGCCAGCACACATTTCATTAGTTGGACGGGTGGCGGCCACTTGTTGATAATTGAGATTATTTAAATCCAATACTCCTTATTTGTTATATATATTTTTTTTCAATTTTTTTGTAAATATGTTATTCTTCAATTATGTTTAAAAAACCAGTATTTTATAATAGCGATCCAAAGAATTGAAAAATATGATTTTGGGGATCAAGCAATACATATTTTTAGCTATTGGAACAATAATGTAATTCCACTATAGGGTTGTTTGGTAACCTCTTAATATAATGGTCATTAATAGGCTATTTCTTTATGGTTCATATCCTCGTAATCATTTAGAGACTATAAACATCAAGAGGCTACCAAACATCACCTAATAGAAAGTAGCTTGCACAGCCAATGCAAGTTTTTTTTTTTTTTTTTTTTTTTTTTTTGACCAGACAAACGGAACTTTATTCACAACCCGAAAAACACCAGCAAGAAACTGGCCGAAACAATATACAATCCGCCAAAACAAACAGCCCAAACAAAGTTAGACCCACAACCGCCCACTAACCCCCATTTACACACACTTAACATCGTCTAAACACAAAGACCCAGCTATCGATTCGGACTGAATCAGAGTAATCTAATTACAAAACACCAAAAACAGGAAATCTGCAAAACCATCACTATCTTGAATATATGACCCTGAAGTTCGCCGACTACCGCCTAGGCGTTCCTTTCTCTTGCCTGATCTCTTCGCGATCGTGGCGGAGCACACCATTTGTCTCATACCAGCTTGTAACCACCTTATACACGCATTCACTTGAAGTAAAGCATCACACTAACTTTAAACATGGACCCAAAAGATGCAGACAACTTTGTTGCAGCACTGTAATCCAATCTATACATTGAACAAAGAGCTTCTCTCGCAATTAAAGTTTGATATCAACCCAACCCGAGATCCCGACCCGTTGAGATAGCACTACGTTAATAAACCCAAACCCCACAAAGAAAGCACCACGAAAAGAAGATTTCACACGAAACGACTATGTAGCGACAAGACGGTTAACACCGATCAACTTAATTTTGTATATATCTATATCTAACTATCCCCCCGAACACACGCCAAGACACACACAATGATGTTAACCCCCACCCTCTCGGCGCTACATTTTTTCACCAAAACTCACTCACCCCAAAGATATCACGGCCCCATTGTCCCACCCATTTGTATAAAAAACGCATCCAAAACAGGAGCTTACCGACTGATCCCGAGTTAAATTGGTTATGGTATGCCGGGACCACACCATTTGTTCTGGGCTAACTGTACCTACCAAGCTATAATCAGCGTAACATAGTTCCAGGCGAGAACTCAGATTAGAGCATCCTGATCCTCGCGAAAACCGATCATGAACACGAAACGAAACTCACACGAAATGAACTAGATTCACGAAACGACAATGTGATACCGAGATGATAAGAACCCGTCCATATTACCACACCAATACACACACCAAACACACACTGGGAACTGGCCCCCCACCCCATCCCGGTATGCACATTTTACACCAAGACTCACACACCCCAAGTTACTCGATGACAACCCAAATCCCAAAAGCGATCATATTTGTTTTCCCCCCACCACTGCTAAGGATCTTTAATCTAACCATTGTCAAAAAATGTAAAATCATACCACCTCGACATATCAAGATCCATCCTTTTTGCTCTATTTTTCATCCACCAAAATGTTTCCTCTTTAATTTCTTCCACCATCCTTGTCGTAGTGATGCTTTCGTTGTGAAATATCTTCTTATTTCTATTAATCCAAAGTTTCCACACTGATAATAGAATGATCGCATGGAAGGCACATTTCTTCGACTTTCCCATTGCAATTCCGCTGCAGAACACAAATAGTTGACTTAATGAATGCGTTGACTCTGGTATCTTTATTCTCGTCCATTCGCCGATGTTCCACCATAACGCTCTTGCCCAAATGCAATCCAAGAATAGATGATCAGTTGTTTCAGGCTCCAATCCACATCTGCTGCACATTCCGTTTCCTACCGACACACCTCTAAATGCTAATGCTTCCGCGGTTGGTATCTTGTTGTCTATAGCTCGCCAAACAAAACTATTAATCTTCGGAGTCGCCACCTTGTTCCAGATGAACACCCCCGTGTGAGAAACACCTGCAAAAAACGAAACTAATTCCTCTCTAACTATTTTGACCGAGTAGTCTTTTACAGCGTTCGTTGCAATCCATCGCCACTTGTCATCCGAGCTGCTGACCTTTATCGATGATAACATATCTTTAAGCGCGTCCTGCTCCTGTAATTCGGTGTCCGAGGATGGCTGCCTTTTCCACTTCACCTCCCAGATCGTCTCCCCGTTTTCTATTTTGTAACAGTCCGCCACTTTTATCCTTTTCCTTCTGCATAGGTCGAACAACGCAGGGAACTTTTCTTTTAAACTACTGTCACAGCACCATCTCTCATCCCAAAACCCCACCGACTTACCATTCCCGACCTCGCATGAAAATTTCGACTCTAATGTGAATCCTCTTTTACTTATTTCAGAATCCAGCATACTAATAGCTCTCCAAACACCCGGGATACTTTTCTTGCAAGGAACAAAAGAGTATCTTAAACTACCCGCATGAATCGCTGAAACAACTTCACTCCACAACTGATTTTCCGAGTTCTTGTATCGCCACCACCATTTAGACAAAAGCGCTAAGTTCAAATCTTCAATACTTCCAACCCCGAGACCCCCATCCCTTTTCGGTTTCAAAATTTTTTCCCACGCCACCCATTTTATTTTGTTCGAATTAGAAGAACCATTCCATATAAACTTTCGCCGGATACCTTCCAGCACTTTAATCACCCCCTTTGGCGCCTTAAAAATCGAAAGATAGTAGTTCGGTAGAGCGCCGAGAACCGCTTTCACAAGAACTAATCGACCCGCAAATGAAAGTGACCTAGCTTTCCATGACGATAGCTTGGCGTGAAACTTGTCGACCACCATCTTCCAACTTTTAATCCTTTTCATATCGTCCCCAACCGGTAGTCCTAGATATATGAATGGGAGATCACCTTTCAAGCAGCTAAGATTATCCGCCATCATCTCCACTCTAGCATCAGCTACATTGACCCCGTAAACCTTACTTTTAAGGAGATTAATCTTGAGTCCGGAAGCAAGGGAGAAACCCCTCAAGATACGATTCAAATTTAAAATGTTCTCTTCGGACCATGCGCCAAGGAACAGCGCGTCATCGGCATAAAGTAGATGAGACAGTTCCGGACCATTATTCGGCAGTTTTACACCCAAAAACGCTCCTTGACTAACCGCATTTGACATCAACACGTGGAGGGCTTCCATGACTATAGTGAAAAGGAAAGGAGATAGTGGGTCTCCTTGCCGAAGACCTCTCTTTAGTTGGAACTCTTTCGTTGGCGACCCATTTATGAGAACCATCGATCTCCCTGTTACTAGCGATCCCATAATCCAATTTTTCCACCTCGTTGGGAAACCCATATGATGCATAACATTTAGCAAAAACTTCCAAGACACACAATCGTAAGCTTTTTCGAAATCTACCTTGAGCATCAACATTTCAAAACCAGATTTTTTAGCCCAAGAGACCACCTCAGTTGATGGCATGAAACGTTTTATATGAATTATGACTTGATAATTTCTTATTAGTTTTTGTTCATTAGTGAGTGGAAGCACTTGATAATCTTAACTAGATTTGACTTCGCGCGCTTCGCGGCGCGTACAATGTTGTTAATCAACCTACACAGTCCTTTTTCTACGCCAACACAGGTCGACAGCTCGATCAAACTGTCAATACACAGGTCGCCAAATGCGTATAGTCAATAAACCTACAAAGTCTTTTTTATCTTATTAAGATATAATGCTCTCTCTTATCTTTGCACATGAACGAAGGAACAGATTCGCCAACTGTTGTCAATATAATAGATTAGGTTTACCTATACGCCAACACGGGTCAGCAGCTCGATAAAACTGCCAATACACAGGTCACCAAATGCGTATAGTCAGCTAATGTTCTCTCAGGTGTATGCTAACATGGGTCATCAACTTGCTAATGTCGCGAACTGTGTATAGTCAATCAACCTATACACTCCTTTTTCTACGCCAACAGTTGCAGCAGAAGCAAATCAAATAGCCATTACTGCTGATGTTGTCGCAGTTTGCGCTGTTGCAGATGTTGCAGCTTGCACTGCTGGCTGATGTTGCAGTAGGCTGAGTTGCTGCGGTTGTCGTAGTTTGAGCTGCTGCTTTGATCGCAGTTTGCACAGCTCATTTCTTGAACATAAGTGACATACTTCATACCAACTCCAACTGTCAACACAAAACCCACTAAACACAAGCAGTTTGACTTTCCAGAAAAGTCAACTGTATTATTAAAAATGCATTTAGTAGCAAGTGGTGTGGAATAGTTTAGACCTTTACCATACCATCAATAGCAACTTACGTTGAAAATTATCTGAAAAAAACTTAAACATACTTTATTTTGTACCAATCATATTCATAGCACTATGAGGTATATTACACTGCCATCATTTGTAAGAAAAAATGATAACATGTTGCGACTTCTGGTAATATTGCGAGTTCATTGTTGTGCTTGGTTAAAGTTGACTATAACTATAGTTACTATGATTCCTCCATAAAGAACACCATGCCACTAACACATATGATATACCTATTTTGCTCCATCTAAGCTAATTATGTAATTAGTTGGTACACATGGAATCCCTTAACATCTTAACCATTGGTTAGTATTGCTAATGGCTCATATCACATTAAAAAAAGAAAAGAAAGCAACTAATTATAATGTAAGAATCAAGCAAATAATAAGATCATCAACACACAGAAGCGCAGTTTAAATCAAAACTTTATTATGATATCAATACTTTGTAATGATTACTAACAGGTTAAACACTAATTTGTAACAGAAGCTTTGTGATTAGTGTTATTGATATTTGCTAACCATTTACTTCCCCTAAGTAAATAAGGTAAAGGAACTTGTTTATAGTTTATATAAAATTTATTGTACAGGTCTATAGTTATTTAAATTAGTCAAACACATAGACAACCAAATACCATAATCAATAAACAATTTTCTTATAACTCTTTGACCCATATTGTCATCATAATAGAAACATTGTTCTGCAAGAACACATAAAAAACCAAACACTGTAGTCACATCACACTTTTCTTATAACTTTTTCACCCATCTTGTCAATAAGGTTAATAAGGTTTGAATTTTCTCCCTGTAACAACCAAGCTTAATAAGGTATTGCGCCACCCAAACCCGGCAGTCAACAACCTGGACTGCGGTACCCTTCGCCATGACTTCTTCTACCAGCTCTAAATACCTTGTCATCAACATAGGCCTACCCCAAACGAAATAATCCTAAAGAAAGCCTTAATCTCTAACTGCCCATCTTCTTATTAGTCATCTGTCCTCTGTCAAATGGAAAACAATTCAAACAACAGTCCAGTATTCCATACACCACACTAACAATCTGGTAACAGCAACACGATGGATCCACTCACCTACCGCATAATGGGAAACAACCAATCAAAAAAAAAAAAAATACTCCGACATTCCATTAACCGGTTGTTGCCGGTGGCTTACGTCGACTTCTTGCAGCTAACCAAACCTGCTATTCACTATATATACTACACAAACTCAATTCATCGCAAAACGAACCATTGTCATATGATACATTCATTAACCAGAGTTTCAAATACTACTCCAATAACAATAATGTTCACTTTAGAAAACCTGACAATAATCGAATGCCTAATTCTCTACTTACAAACAACTCTAAAAAAATGTCATCAACCAAAATTCTCTCTCACACAGCTGACAACCTTGCTGTTCATAGTCTGACACTCCTAACTACAAACTCAACAACTTAAACATGTCTAAACACAAACCCATAGCTTAGACGCATAGGCGTTTAGTCGCTTATTCGCTTAGGCGTTTAGGCGCTAACGTGTATTATTTGCTTAGGCGACTAAGCGTTTAGGCGCTTCATTCACTTAAGCATCTACTCGCCTAGACGGATAGACGTTTAATCGCATAGGCGCATAGTCGCTTAGACCGACGTTTAGGCGCTGAAAAAGCTTACAAAACAAAACCTTTGTATAAATCCAAAACACAATCATACACCGCATGAACCAAAACCTTACACTAATGATTTACTCATCCAAATTCAGCGTAACAACTCCAACCAACATGCAACATTAATCCAAAAGAAGCAATCTAAAGAAAAAGTAAAAACATATTAAGTAAAAACAGAAAGAACAAACAAAAATTCAGCAGAGATAAACTTAAAAATAAACACAAAGAAGATAAAGAAACATCATATTATTAACAAATAATCTGGACAAAGTTACAAACCGGAATGTACAAAGGTTAAAAGCAAACAAAACGACCTGATGTGAAGAACAAATAAAAAAAACGAAACAGCAAATAATCTTGAAAAGCTTATAAACCGATTGTTTTACGAACCAAAATGAAAACCTTTTATAATCCACCTAATGACAAAAACACGGGTCATTGTTGCATGCTGGACACGTGGAATACACTAAAGGAAAAAAAAGCAGGAGAAGGAAGAGTCGAACCCGGGTCGCACAGCAAACCAAGTGCACAACAAACCACTACAACACTCCCGATTTTCCTTAACCAATATGCAAACAATCTGTATATATGTCATTAATACTGATTTAGAAAAGTACTATTCACCCACTCTTCATTAATACATATATAATGTTGAATTATTCTTTAATTAGGATATGTACTGCTCATGTCATCGATATACCACACCGATTCTACGAATAAGAAAACCTATCATGAGATGATTAGGAAACTACTAGAAAACGAGTACCGCATTGTGAATTATCGCTGCCGCCGCATCGCGCGGGTTTCCTACTAGTATATATATATATATATATATATATATATATATATATATATATATTCAAATTTGATAAAAGGATCAATTACCGGACAATAGGTTAGTATCATACATAGAGGTGAACTTGTGTTCTAACATTAGTTTATACAAGAGACATATTAATGACTAATTGAAGCACTAAATGTTAATTGTTTAATTTGGTATCAATGGATAACGATAACTTGTCAGCATAAAATCATTTCCACAATATTTAGGTGTTTTAAAGATAGAGATGTTATGAGAAGAATACGATGTTATTGTTATTTTAGTTTTATGTCACTGTTTTGTAAAGGTCAATATTATATTACTAGATTATACCCCGGGAACGTCCCGGGGTTGAGAAATCTAATATGATATATCAATTTTATGTATGAAATAAAATGATGCGTTTTACAGTTACATGCAGGAAAGCTTCGGGTAACACCTAACCAAAAACAATTAACAATGTATATTCAATGTTAACGCCTAATCTTAAACAATTTATAACTCTAATACTAATACCTAACCTGAAACAATGTACAACTCCAATGCTAACGCATGTTGAAAATAGAATTCATATTTACTGATTTGAACATAATTAGTGACTTGTCTATCCATGATTAATGAATTATCTGAACACTTTGTGTTTTTTTCCCTGTATGAACAAAACCCCACACAAAAAAGTGTCGTATTTTTTCTCGTATTTCATATAGCACTATGGTACTCGTTGGAAAGATAATAAAACACTTGTTAATTTTGTGTAATTTTTTTCTTTAAAAATTTCGTATATAAAAGATATTAACGCTTAAAAATTATGGAAGGAAACATGAGTGAGAAAAAATCCAATTTTGTTTTTTTTCTTCCTAAAATCAATTAATTCCACATGGCACACTGAAGGGGAGGATGCCCTCTTTGAATGCCAAGTGAGATTTATTGCTTTCAATTATTATAATAGATAGATTAGGATGTTTTTATCATTGCTATTACATATCTCTTATGTTGGTGTTTTATTGAACATGGTTGGTTATACGTTGTTTTATTTGATTAGCAAGTTCGCCTAGAATTCGTTTAGCTTCATGTCATTGTTGATAAAGCAGAGATGTCTCTCTCTCTCTCTCTCTCATAATTATAATAAACAAGTAGTTGAGCTGCGTGATCTGACGGTTGCCACCAAGAAGGTTTTTAGAGTATAATCTAACCCAACTTGTCTTAAACACTTAAAGTTTTTGTAATTATAAAATGTATTATTATTATATTATTATTTTATTATTATAATAGCCTAACCCCAACCCATTTTCGGCCTATGTGGGCCCCACCCTCCAAATATGAAACCTATTTATAAAAAAAATAACTCATAGGTTTTGAAAATAATTGTTTATCAAAGTTCCCCTTTTATGATTTTCAACATAATCCTTAATAATTTTAAGCGGTTAATGTGACACCCCGCATTTTCAGGTTAATACTTTTACTGAACTCTAGTTAACTTACATGATATACTCTAGTTAACTTACATGTCGTACGTGGTTAGATACTTAACTAGGGTTAGTTAAGTAGGCCTAACATATGTTAGATGATATTAACATATGTGTTAAATAGGAAAATCATTGTGGAACACACACACGAGTCCTGTATCCTGAACGTTGGTGAATTATATGGCATACATAATAATAATATGTACAATTGAATCATGATGAACGTGAAATACATGCTTATGTGAATTATGTGTTTATGTGAATTATCACTTGACTGAAGGTTAATACGTAAACCATGCAAATTACGTGCACTTCATGATTAATATCTCATGAAATAATAAAAACAATAGTTTTTATGCAATTTAGGGTGATTAATATCATCGGGCCCGGTATTGGAATAGAACATGATTAACGGGTCGGGTTAATAGACTAGAAGGGCCCTAATACCCAATTACTTGGGCAACAAGCTAAACCTCCTTATAATTATGGAACAAAAAAAAATAAAGAACCCTAACCCTAATCCCCCTAGCGCCGTGAGGTACCCCCACCCCCCTCTCTCACTTTTCAACAAACATCAATCTTGATCACCTCTCCAAGCTTGTTTGGGTGTAATCTCTAGGCTTTGAGGACTCTTGCATTGAAAGGTATAATCTTTACATGTTTTTAATAATTAGTAATGCTTGAAAAGTTTTAAAAATCATGGATCATGCATGTATACATAATCGCATATATGTATAAGTAGGAGTTCTTGAATGTTCATGATGATTTGATGATGACGATTGTTGTTAGTAATCATAATTAGGGTTTTTGTATGATAATATATGTGTTGGATCCTGATAATATGGATTATGCATGTATTAGAGATTTTTATGCATAATTAGGGTTTATGAATAACTTGGGATGCAAGTTTCAGTTTCTGGCAGATTCGTTATGATGTCTTGTAGGGTCTGTGTTGCGATGTTAAATTGATTGTTTTGATGATTTCTTTGCATGATTGTGATGTACATAGTCTTAGCTTTTCATAATGGGCAAAACCATCAGATTTAGACATCGTTTGAGTCGTTTTTGGAATTTTATTTGATTAGAGGTCATATCAGAATTTCGGATTTGTAAATTGGGTCAACTTTAAATGGTCATAACTTGAGATTTACAAGGAATTAAGTTACGAAATTTTTACAGTAGGTCAACATTGAAAAAACTCGACTTTTCCAAGTGGATTCATCCCGTTTGGATGAATACACAATTTTTGGGAATTTTTCTACTACACTGACCTGTTGTGGAAATTTTCTAGACATAGCTGTGTTGTACGAATTTTTATAATTTTTGTGTTTGGTTTTAAGACAAAACAAAAATATAGGTTCGCAACCGAATCCCCATGAATACTCAGTAAAAATTTGGGACTTTAATTCGTTCGTTAAGTATTTTAAATAATTCGTTTTTCACAGCGCACAATCTGTCCTAAAAACGCAGATTGTGTACGGGGTCTTTATGTGACTATTTGGAGTCGTATATGGTATTTATTTGACATGTACTTGGGTGGAAACTTGTATGAGATGTATTTGATGTATTAACATATAATAATCACTATGATCACCAACGGGATACGTAGGACATACTTGTGCATGTAGAGTCACTAGGTGTCACTACACGGTTTTGAACTTTTAAAAGTCTCGGATAAACGAGTTATATGGTGTGTTGGTTATGCACATATACTCACCTAGTGACATTTGTAATAGGGAGTCGGTAGCACTTTACTATTTGTGGAATTTGGATTATTCACTTGCAACCTAAGGTGAGTTTCACTACTTTTTCTCAAAAGCATGCGTCTCGGGTTTGAGACAACTTATTTAACGTTTTCTAGTCCGGTTTGGGACTACTTTTACACATCCCGGGCTTTGGGGTGCATGGTTCACGGGGTGAATCTACTTTTACTAATTCATGTTTATGTCCTTGATGAACTAAACCAATCCTATCTTTTAAGTCCTTCAAAATACCGAATCAATTGTCGGATGGGCAAGCGGGTTACTAGTTGATAACGCTATTAGGTTTAACAAACCTCACATCGTGCTGGGAGCATGGGTGTGAACTAATAACTTAAAACATATGTCATTGTTGATGGGCAATGACGCAAGGCACTATACTCCCTGTAGTGGGAACTCGTTCATTAGTAGTTCGGTATTCGCCGGTATTAGTTATTAGGAGTGGGTTAGCTACCCCTGGCATGTGAATTAGCTGTTTACTTGTGGCCGGGGAGGCCGACGTGCTTACTGGTTGTTATGTGGTCTGGGAGACCCACGCTTTTACTTGGTTACGTGGTTTGGAAACCTACGCTTTTACTTACTCACCTACTTTACTTAGTGAACTCACCAACATTGTTTGTTGACCCACCATTTACATGCTTTTGCAGGTAGTTAGCTTCCGGTGTCACGATTAGGAAGCACTGCACGTTCACTGCATTTGGGTCTTGGGCATACACCTAAATTATATATCATGCTTATACGTTTTCTTTCATATGGTTTTGATTTGGGCGCGTTGTTTTGCGCATGGTTTTTAAAAGGTTTAATTTGGTTATGCTTCCGCAGCTTAACTAAACTTGGTTTTTGTAAAACGAACTAAATGGTTTGGGCATTTAGAGTTCGTTCATATGACTTATGGCTATGGGATCCTGGTATGTCATGCGCCTCGCGGTAAAAACCCGTAGTGGAAATTTGAGGGTGTGACAGTTAAAACACATAATACACTAGATCATACCCCGGGAGAGTCTCGGGGTTGAGAAATCTATTTTGAAAAATCAATTTTACATATGAAATACACTGATATGCTTTACAGTTACATGCAGGAAAGCTTTACGTAGCACCTAACCTAAAACAACTAACAATGTATCTACAATGTTAACGCCTAACCTTCAACAATGTATAATTATAATGTTAACATCTAACCTAAAACAGAGTATAACTCTATTATTAATACCTAACCTAAAACAATGTACAACTCCAATGCTAACACCTAACCTAAAACAATATATAACTCCAATGTAACTCTAATATTAATACCTATCCTAAAGACAAAAAAATGTACAACTCTATCATACTAATATTGATACCTAACCTAAAACAATGTATAAATCTAGTAACCTATTTTTATATGTTTAAAAATAAAATTCATATTTAGTGGTTTGAACATAATTAGTAACTTGCCTATACATGATTAATGAATTACCTGAACACGTGTTTTTTTTCTGTATAAACAAAAATCCAGAAAAAATAGTCATTTTTTTCTCCGGTTGTTATATAGCACTATGGTATTCATTGTGTGACACCCCGCATTTTCATGTTAACTCTTTTACTGAACTCTAGTTAATTTCCATAATCATACGTGGTTAAACACTTAGCTAGGGTTAGTTAAACAGGTCCTTCAGGATGTTATGTAACAATAACACATGTTAGGCGACAATAACGTACGTTATAATTAGGAAAAATAATTGTCTTGACGCACACACGAATCCTGTATCCCGAACGTTGGTGATTTGTTAGGCATGCATGGTTATATCAATGATTGGATGTTGATGAATGTGGAATAACACGTGTACGTGAATTGCATACTTATGTGAACTACTACGTGTTAGTTAACTTGTACGTAAACGTTATGAGATATGTGCATTTAGGGTAAAAAAAATAATATGAATTGATAAAACAATTGTTTTATATGAGTTGGTAGGATTATTATTGTCGGGATTAATCTCGAGAGTTAGATAGGGCTATTGGGCTCGCTTATCAGATAAAAATCACTAGAGCCCGAAACCTTGGCCCGTAATCCTAACCTTAGTGTTTGTTTATAAAAAAAATAAAACAAACCCTAAACCCTACCCCTTGCGCCGTGAATAAGAACACCCCCCACAATCACCTTTCAATCTCAATCTTCATCAATTTTGCACTAGTTCAAGCAATTTCGGGTGCTATCTTGTGATTCTAGGGACTCTAGCAATTCAAGGTATGCGTTTTACACGTTAAATGATGTGATTTTAGGCTGGAAAAATTATAAAAACTTTAGGAAATATACATGCTAGAATCGCAAATCAATGTATGTTGAATGTTTATGATGTTTGTTGAAAGTGTTGATGAATATTGTTGATAGAAATCATATCTAGAGTATATGGTACGTAAAAACCTGAGATTAAACGTGATAATATGAATGTTATTGTGTTAATATGAAGTTATTGCATGATTATAAGGTATTGAGAATGATTAGGGTTTATAAGAGTCATGTTGATAAAATTCATGATTTTATAAGTTTAAAGGTCATATCAGATTTTCGGAATTATAAATCGGGTCAACTTTACACGGTCATAACTCGAGATTTACAAAGGGTTAAGTTATGAAATTTGGATAGTAGGTCAACATTGGAAAAACTTGGCTTTTCCAATTGGATTCACCTCGTTTGGGTGAATACACAATGTTTGGGAATTTTTCCACTAAACTGACCTGCTGTGGAAATTTTCTGGACATAGCTGTGTTGTACGAATTTTAATAATTTTTGTGTTTGGTTGTGAGATAAAACAAAAATATGGGTTATCAAATGAATCCCAATGAATATTCAGTAAAAATTTGGGTGTTTAATTCGTTTGTTAAGTATTTTAAATAATTCGTTTTTCACAGCGTACAATCTGACCTGAAAACGCAGATTGTGTAAGGGATGTTTACGTGACTATTTGGAGTCTTATATGGTATGTATTTGACATGAACTTGCATGAATACTTATATGATATGTGTA
Organism: Ambrosia artemisiifolia; assembly: GCA_032199755.1. Taxonomy (NCBI): domain Eukaryota; kingdom Viridiplantae; phylum Streptophyta; class Magnoliopsida; order Asterales; family Asteraceae; genus Ambrosia; species Ambrosia artemisiifolia. The sequence continues at coordinate 49,850,638 of CM063513.1, forward strand.
TGAGGTATTAAACTGATAATAATCAATATGATCACCAACGGGATACGTAGGACTTACTTGTGCATGTAGAGTCATTAGGTGTCACTACACGGTTTGAACTTTAGAAGTTTTGGACAAACAAATTGCATGATGTGTTGGTATGCACGTATACTCACCTAGTGACACTTGTAATAGGGAGTTGGTAGCTCGTTACTGTTTGAGGGATTTGGATCATTCACGTGCAACCTAAGGTGAGTTTCACTACTCTTTTCTCAAAAGCATGCGTCTCGGGTTGAGACAACGTAATTAATTTTTTCTAGTCCGGGTTGGGACTACTACTTTCTAGTCCGGTTTGGGACTACTTACACATCCCGGGTTGGGATGCTATGGATCCTTGTGTGGGTCGGTTTTTGCTAGTTCGCAAACTGTGTCCTTGATGAACTAAACCAACTCTATAATCTGTAAGTCCTTCACATACCGAATGAGTTGCCGGGTTATGGCAAGCGGGTTATTAGTTGATAGCGCTATTAGGTCTGACAAACCTCACACCGGCTCAGGGATTGCGGGAGTGAACTATAACTTAACAGATTGTATCATTGTTGATAGGCAATGATGTAAGGCATACGGCTCACATTTGTGGCTACACGTACATCAGCAGTTCGGTATATCGGTGTTAGTTATCATGAATAGGTTAGCTACCCTTGACATGCGATGAACTAGTGTTTACACGGTTCTTGGAACCAACTCAATTACTTGTTTACATGGTTTTGGAAACCAGCGCAGTTACATACTCATTTACTTTACTTAGTGAACTCACCAGCATTGTTTGTTGACCCACGATTTACATGCTTTTGCAGGTAGTTAGCTTCCGGTGCCAGGATTAGAAAGCACTGCACACTTCACTGCATTTGGGGTCTTGGGCATACATCTAAATTACATATTATGCTTTTACATTTTCTTTCATATGGTTTTAATCTAGGCGCGTTGTTTTGCGCATGGTTTCTAAAAGGTTTAAATTTGGTTTACGCTTCCGCAGCTTAACTAAACTTGATTTTTGAAAACGAACTAAATGGTTTGGGCATTTAGAGTCCGTTCATATGACTTATGGCTATGGGATCCTGGTATGTCATGCGCCTCGCGGTATAAACCCCGCAGTGGAAATTTGAGGGTGTGACAGATTGGTATCAGAGCCATTGGTTATAGTAAACTAGGACTGCATGTTGAGTCTAGTCTATAATCATCATAGCATAAGTACACTCACAACGTAAGTGCACAACTAGCTTTTAGCTACATATATCTACGACATATGATTTCGGGAGATATGTTATCTTCTAGTTCTAGACCTAATTCTGAACACGTCAATGGTGGGAACCCAGGGTTACACCAGGTGGCGTATTACTGGGAGTAGTATCCTAACAAACCTCATGGATGAGGAAACAACAATTGTACAGGGGAGAAAGCCCTTGCGAGCGTTGTGGCGCACGTACACAGGAAAGCTGCACGATGCGCATGACGTGATACCATCAAACCAAATCAACTGTGAAGAAATTCAAATACCAAGACTTATCCTTTTTCACTGAGCAAGGAGACAATTAGTTTCTGTTCCTTGTTACTTGATCTTTCTTACTTCCATTTGAAATTCAAACGGAACTGGGTTACACATATAGAACTTATTTCTTACTTTAGTACCTTACACCTAGTATGAACGGGCGGACGTATGACTACATATCCCTGTTACTCATAAGTATATGGTAGATTCATGGGAACACATTAGATTGGGGCTTGTTACACACACTCTTGGGGAGTTACGAAGGTCTGCGATGCAGTGCAACATCTCAAAGGAAGACAAAATCTACTAGTGACTGACAGTCACGATTGGAGGAACGAATGATGTTGTTGACCATTGAGCTGACTTACACAGGACCGGAGAAGGAGACTGTACGTGATGAGAACCATATAACATTGACATCGCGAAAGAGGAAGGATAAGGGATGGAAGGGGAACCTGAGCAGGACGAGCACATGGAAAGTGAGGATGCATGATCTACTATCTAAGACAGAGTGTGGCGACGATTGGCCCTTACCTTTTCTTACCTATCTTTCCTTTCTTTCTCCTTTACTATCTTAGATAAGACTGAGTTCTTATGATCAACGATAGGGTGGTTGAAACCCTTGCATCTTTCCAAGCTAGTAAAGATCCATCTTGCTAAATCATTCGTTTCCCTGACTTCCACATTTGAACTTTCTTATTCCTTGAACGCACATGCCACAACAACAACCTACCATCATATTTTCAAGCCTTTTATTGGTCGTAAACCTCGATAACTCTAACGGAACTGAAGGAGACCGTCTGATTGCTTCGATAGTATAAGTCATTTCCATGCGCATTTGCCCCAGGCAGGATGGGGTAATGTATGCTACATGCACACTCGATGAGTTACAGATACTTGGATGGAGAACGTTGCACCCTATGATGAAATCTAGAAATTTGACGGGTGGATCTGAGATCGACGCCTACATTACCAAGCTACGGGGTTAGATACTTCGTGCTCAAATCTATTTAACCTACTTTACCAGCGGACCGAATTTCATACCAAAAGGATGGGTCCTAAAAGATTCGTGGCTTGGCTACTACAGCTCACCTACCCAGAATCTAACAAATCTTTCAACTGGCTCGCAAACACACTGACTAGGCTGTTGAGCATGGTACTTTTCCGAAGCATGGTGCTTCACCTTCTACTTTTTGTGATAGCAAGAGAACGTGGATAGTATGAGGTATAGGTCCTTCAACAACAACAACGGCAACAACAACAATGGGGCTCGTGGAATAGCAATTGTGAATGGCTCTGGGGAAGCTAGGACTGATAACAATGACGTGTCGGGTACGACACTCTTGCTTCTATTTTATATGGTACTGGTGAGGACTATAATGTTGTGTCATCGAAACTTAGCAAACAACTAGGGATGGTTCCTACTCTTCTTGATACCCCGTACACCATAGAGCTAGCTGATGGGAAGCCTGTTGAGGTAACCCACACCCATTGTGATTGTAAGCGCGAGTTGGATGGGCAATCGTTTGCCATCAACATTTTACCTATCACCCTTGGAAGCTTTGATCTCGTGGTTGGCATGGACTGGTTGTCCAAGCATCCCGCTGAAATTCTCTGTCGGGAGAAGATTTTTCGTATCCCTCTCCCAGGTGGAGAACTTTTATCTATACAGGGTGATCATGGTGGTGCCATGGTGGGCATCATCTTCTCTTGAGAGCCCAGAAGTGTATTCGTAAGGGCTATCCAGCCATTTTGGCTAACATATCTGACACTCGAGTTGAAACTGAAACTAAAACTAAGATTGAGGACATCCCAGTAGTCCGAGATTTCCCAGATGTCTTTCCAGAGGAGCTACCTAGACTTTGTTAAGTATTTTAAATAATTCGTTTTTCACAGCGTACAATCTGCCCTGAAAACGCAGATTGTGTAAGGGATGTTTACGTGACTATTTGGAGTCTTATATGGTATGTATTTGAAATGAACTTGCATGAATACTTATATGAGATGTGTATGAGGTATTAAACTGATAATAATCAATATGATCACCAACGGGATACCTAGGACTTACTTGTGCATGTAGAGTCATTAGGTGTCACTACACGGTTTGAACTTTAGAAGTTTTGGACAAACAAATTGCATGATGTGTTGGTATGCACGTATACTCACCTAGTGACACTTGTAATAGGGAGTTGGTAGCTCGTTACTGTTTGAGGGATTTGGATCATTCACGTGCAACCTAAGGTGAGTTTCACTACTCTTTTCTCAAAAGCATGCGTCTCGGGTTGAGACAACGTAATTAACTTTTTCTAGTCCGGGTTGGGACTACTACTTTCTAGTCCGGTTTGGGACTACTTACACATCCCGGGTTGGGATGCTATGGATCCTTGTGTGGGTCGGTTTTTGCTAGTTCTCAAACTGTGTCCTTGATGAACTAAACCAACTCTATCATCTGTAAGTCCTTCACATACCGAATGAGTTGCCGGGTTATGGCAAGCGGGTTATTAGTTGATAGCGCTATTAGGTCTGACAAATATCACACCGGCTCAGGGAGTGCGGGAGTGAACTATAACTTAACAGATTTTATCATTGTTGATAGGCAATGATGTAAGGCATGCGGCTCACATTTGTGGCTACACGTACATCAGCAGTTCGGTATATCGGTGTTAGTTATCGTGAATGGGTTAGCTACCCTTGACATGCAATGAACTAGTGTTTACACGGTTCTTGGAACCAACTCAATTACTTGTTTACATGGTTTTGGAAACCAGCGCAGTTACATACTCATTTACGTTACTTAGTGAACTCACCAACATTGTTTGTTGACCCACGATTTACATGCTTTTGCAGGTAGTTAGCTTCCGGTGCCAGGATTAGAAAGCACTGCACACTTCACTGCATTTGGGGTCTTGGGCATACATCTAAATTACATATTATGCTTTTTCATTTTCTTTCATATGGTTTTAATCTGGGCGCGTTGTTTTTCGCATGGTTTCTAAAAGGTTTAAATTTGGTTTACGCTTCCGCAGCTTAACTAAACTTGATTTTTGAAAACGAACTAAATGGTTTGGGCATTTAGAGTTCGTTCATATGACTTATGGCTATGGGATCCTGGTATGTCATGCGCCTCGCGGTATAAACCCCGCAGTGGAAATTTGAGGGTGTGACACGTTGGAAAGATAATAAAACGCTCGTTAATTTGGTGTAGTTTTTTCTTTAAAAAACTCTCGTAGATAGAAGATACTAACGTTTAAAAATTATGGGAAGAAACATGAGAGAGAAAAAATCAATTTTGTTTTTAAACATTTTTTCCTAAAATTACTTAATGCCACATGACATCCATAAAATTACTTAATGTCACATGAAATCCTACATGGCACTCTCAAGGGGGAGAATGACTATATGAGTGCCATGTATGATTTAGCCCTTTGGAATATAATATAATATATATATATATATATATTGATATCCTCAATTTTGATAAAAGGATCAATTACCGGACAATAGGTTAGTATAATACATACAAGTGAACATGTGTTCTAACATTAGTTTATATAAGAGACATATTAATGACTAATTGAAGTACTAAATGTTAATTGTTTAATTTGGTATCAATGGATAACGATAACTTGTCAGCATAAAATCATTTCCACAATGTTTAGGTGTTTTCAAGAGAGAGATGGTATGAAAAGAATACAATGTTATTGTTATTTTAGTTTTATGTCACTTGTTTGTTAAGGTCAATATTATATTATTAGATTTTACCCCGGGAACGTCCCGGGGTTGAGAAATTTAATATGATACATCAATTTTATATATGAAATAAAATGATGCGCTTTATAGTTACATGCAGGAAAGCTTCGGGTAACACCTAACCAAAAACAATTAACAAGGTATCTTCAATGTTAACGCCTAATCTTAAACAATGTATAACTCTAATGTTAATACCTAACATGAAACAATGTACAACTCCAATGCTAACGCATGTTGAAAATAGAATTAATATTTACTGATTTGAACATAATTAGTGACTTGTCTATCCATGATTAATGAATTATCTGAACACTTTGTGTTTTTTTCCCGGTATGAACAAAACCCCACAAAAAAGTTGTCGTATTTTTTCTCGTTTTTCATATTGTAGTCCCAAAATACTAGATCTTTCAAGTGCACAAGATTGTTATCACTTAGAAACACCTATTTGTTAGGTGTTTTAAGTGATTAATCTTCACAAACAAAGAAACTAGATGAATATCATAGAAACCGACACACAAGATGAATAATAAGATGATTCCATTACTGATTTGAACATTGAAACACCATGGATTACAACAAATACGCACCGTATTCTTTCTTGTGCTACAAAGATAAGACCAAAACCCTAAACCCTAGCTGCACCTTAGCATTCTATATATAGGAGGGCTGATGGGCCTGCGCACTTAGCTTAAGTGCGCAGAGCCCGTCTTGCAAGTTCGCAGCCTAGGGTTTAGTCACTACAACTATGCAATAATTACACAAACAACCCCCTAACTTCTAGACATCATTACAAGCTATCAAAAACACTTAATCCTGGTAACTGTGGTCTCAATCTAACCCAACAATACTCCCCCTAGACCACAGCTACCAGCTCTTCGTTCTCAGTCAATCTCAACATCGCTTAACTCCCCCTCTTCTCTTGCTTTGTGTGCCGGGAGTGCTTGAACAACACTTTCTTCAACATTTGCTTCATCAGCTGGTGGATCTTGGATAAACAATTCAGCAAGGTCTACTGTTGATGAATCCTTCTGAGTTTCTGGATCTGGATCTGAAGACGCTTGGGGGGCTTGAGTAGACTCTGTTTTTGGATCAGTTGTTGCTGCAGGTACCTGTGTCTGCACCTCTGAAATAACTTCAGCTTCAGCTGCTTTTGCAGCAGCAGCTTGGGCAGCTTTCTCTTTTTCATCCTTCTCTTTGTCAGCCGCGTTGATCCTGTCTACCAAATCAAGTAGTTCCCTCTTTCGCTTCAATGCCCGTTCCACCGCTCTCCTGAATAGGATTGCTTCTTCAAATAACACATTTCCAGCACTCACGTTAATCTTATTTGCAAACAGGACAGTCAAATCAGATGGATTAAGAGCAAACACATCCACTGGATCTAGAATCCTCAAAGCCTCTGAGTCGTCCCTCAACTTGATGACAGCTTCACCAGTCTTGCTGTCATAGAACCATTTCTTAAAATCTTTCAACATCACTGGAAGCTCGGGACGTATGGGAACTCGTGTGACGACCTGGGGTGGGTCAATCACATATGTGATCATTCCTCGCCCTGTTGCTGGATCGATTCTCTTTTTGGAGATTCTTCTTCTTGGCTTCTGTGGTTTGAAGATCTGGAAATCAGTCTCACACTCCTTTTCTATGAAGACAGAGAGCATGTCACCCATGGTGTTCTTGGAGTGGTTGATGAATGGGGCTCTGCTCAGTTCCCTGATATCCCAACGAGGGAGAGTTTTCAGATCTTGTCTACCTTTGAAATACTGTATCACTCCCCCCCCCCCCCCCGTCTCTTCACAGCAAACAATCTTTTCTGCTCATCATATGCCTATGAGATGATTCTTTCTTGATGAGCTTCTCTTGTGTGATGGATGTTTTGGTACAGAGCTGGAATAGTAATAGGTCTTCTGGGAAACCAGGTAGATCTTTCAGGGTCCAGCTTATGCCCATCTGACATCTCATACACAGTGTCTTCTCCTACACCCATCTCCACAAACTTTTCAGGCATTTCATCCTCACTTATTTCATCCACGTCGCTCTCTTCAGCTATTCTTTCTTTTTCTTTCTCTTCTTCCAAAAACTTCCCAAAATCAAACATCTCATCAAATGTCGTACCAGAAGCACCTGTCTCTTGTTTCTTCAGCTCTTGAATCATGTCGAACATCTTCATCTGCACCTGAGTCTGAAACTTGATCAGGTATCGTTGATCTTTTACAATCTTTTCTAGATTCTTGTTCTTATGCTTCAACTTCTTTATCTTTTTCCGCAGTTCTTGATTGTTGTGGACGTCACTCTTAAGCGTGCATATCTCTTTAGCGGCAGTCTTCCCAACCTCCTTGACCAACTTTTCATACAGTTCCTGGTGCACCGGTTTGCGACGTGATGCAGCAGGAGCTGAGGAGGAAGGCTCAGTTGACTTCTTAGCAGGAGGTTTAGGAACAGGAGCCCTGGCAGTAGAAGGCCCTGGTTGATCCTCTCCCCCGAACATAGACTCCCAAATCTCTTCATTCTCAATATCTTCTTCTGTCATTACTCGAGGGATCTCAGATTCTGGCAACCGTTCCCTTCTTTTCTTTCTTTCAGCCCTAGCCAATTCAGCACTTTGTTTTAGAGCTTCAACAGTATCAAGTTCTTCTTGTGTCAAAGATTCTTTGCCTTCTTGTAACAAACCGGTCGGCCTATTCTTCTTGGTTGGCCTTGATGCAGCTGGTTCAGCTGCTACTCTTTTGCCCCTTGTTCTTTCTCTAGCAATCTCTTCAGCAGTTGGCTGGGCTGTTGTGGGAGCAGGTTCAAATGATTCAGGGGCAGCTGTGGATTGCTGACGAGCTTCTGTAGCAGACTGTTTCCTTTTCTTGATCTTGTTGTATATATAGTTCTATGACGATAGGATATCGTTGTGCTGCATACATGTTTTCAAGCATGGGTTCCCAGTCAGGCGTATTGCACTCTGTGAAGAATCGTGCACCTTTGGTGAAGTTGTACACATCACCAAGGGGCAGATCCTCGTGTTGTGCGTTGATCATCATCTGCACAAATCTGGGGTACATCGCCCATTTGCCATTCCCAGCTTCAGCATTCTTAACCATATAATCAAAAATCATCCCTGACAGATTAAAAGGTTCATTCTTGCAAATCTTTATCATGGCGGTCGACCATTCAGAGCTGAGTGCGTTGTAACCTCCTTTTCAGTGACACAGAGACATAAGAAACACGTGACTGATGAGTCTCCAGTCTCTTGTCAGCTGGCTCTTTTTGATATCTCCTCTTTTGTCAAACTCTCCCTTGTATCCGAAGTTCTTGAACTCTCGGTGAATGTCGGCTTTTGGTAGAAATCTGACTGTAGCTGGCTGATCTTGAAATCTCAGAGCATTTCGAACAGTATCTTCTGTGATGATAACGGCCTTGTTTCTGACTGTAGCTTTGATTCTCTTGACACGTGCAACGACCTCTACTCTGGCAGACCTCCAAAAGTCCTCAATGTGCGAGCTATAAACTTGTACATTCTGCTCCACAGCGTATCCTATTCTGCTTCGTCTGATCCAGGTAACAACGTCTCTGAACTTTATGTCGTCGGTCTCAAGATTCATTGGCTGATTATGCATTCCCCTTGGATCCCAGTCAAGAGCCATCTGTTTGGATCATGTGCACAAAAAGCAAGTTAGAACTTTGATTGTGAGTTGACGACTAAATGACTTATATTTGACTTTGACGGACAATGTACTTAGACTTAGTTTATTTTATTTGGTTTTACGTGTGTGATTCTTTTGATGGATTTGTTTTAACAGTGTAGACGGTACTTTTGTTTTTCATTTTAATGATCATTAATGTCCAGTCATTGTTTACGGGTGAATGAGTCAAAGTACGCAGTCCGGTCAAGTGTCATGAATGGTCAAGTCAATAGTCATATATTGGTTCAATGTCAAGTTCTATGATCCATTAAGTGCGCATCCCGAGTCAGATATTATCAGCTAAGTGCTCAGTCAAGTGCGCACCCAAGTACTCAACACTTGACTGAGGCCTTGGTTAGTACGCAGTCTCTTGGTCACATGGTACACGAGTTCAGAAGTTCGCAGGGCAGTCATGACTCGGGCATGGTAACCACTAGTCAAGATGGTCAAGTCTGCGTACTAGTCAAGTACGCAGACACTTAAACCTTCGTTTAAGATTTTAAGTTCTCAGCACAAGTGCGCAATGATTCTAGGGTTTCTCAGGCTTGTATCATATGATGCAAGTACGCAAGATATGATACAAGTGCGCACTATTTTAAGAAATAAGTGCGCAGTCTTAAAAAGTCCCCAAATCTTCAACACTGATTCCTCAGATTTCAAATATAACCCCTGTTAACACAACGAAGAACTCATTAGAACATGATATACCTTGAATAGAAACACGAACAAGTAATAACACAGAAGAAGATGGATCAAACAGGTGTGATTAGGGTGGATTAATGGTGGTTAATGGAGGTTATGAAGAAGAACACGGCTGATGAAGACGATGATTGATAAGGAATTAGGGTTTTTGATTTTTTAAGATAAAAGTAAAAGAAAATTTACTGTGATATATATATATATATATATATATATGCAACGGGTTGGGCTTGCGCACTTGGCTTAAGTGCGCAAGGCCCAATGCCTCAAATAAGTGCGCAGAGCCCAATAATAGAGGAAATAAGCTTTAATCAAAGATCAGGGACTGGAGATCAACCGTTTCTCACCTTTTGCATCAAGATCATACTAACCATACCTGCCAGATCACATTTCAACTTTCCGTTGGATAGCTGCAGCTCAAGAAAAACTGTCGGTATGTTTGTCCACTTAAATCCATGCCTCTCGTCTTTCAACATACGTTATGTGATGAGCTTTATCATGTTTTGGTAATATTGACGAAAAGTTAGTGGACCCCACTTGTGCTAGGTGTAAGCCTACCAATCCTCAAGGTTTATTGAGATATAATGATGAGAGCTTCAGGTCTATGTTTCCATAAGCAGAGAAGATGATCATTATGTCAATCAGATGATGAGAGCTTCAGGTCTATGTTCCCATAAGCAGAGAAGATGATCATCTGATTGCTTTTTGAGCTATCTATATGTTTGCACCTCACTAACATTGCATGTCTTTTGTTGCTCATTTGATTTAATAGCCCCGCATTGGTAGCTTGCACTCTTAGGTGTCTTTTGATTACTTATGCACAAAATTTTCTGTGTCTTTTGATCTCTCAACCTGTGTATGACCGGACTCAGCTTGTGCAGACCTAAAACACAGTGGGAATCCAGCTTTTCGTGTAGATCTTTTCAGTTTATCACCTTTAGTAGTTTACTTGATTCCAGGCTGAATCTACCGACATGTCGTTGCTTGAAACCGCAACATCCTCTGGTTCCTATTCACATGCTGACAAAATATGATTAGTCCCTATCATTTCTTGATTGTTTGAAAAATTGTGAAATTTTGCAGTTAGGGATCTACCGGTTTATTTCTCCCCCAAAAATCTTTATTTTAGTGAAAATAAGATTTTTTCTATAATTTATAAACAAGGTTTTCTTTTTTTTTTTTTTTAGGAAATTTCAATTATTCAAAATTGATCATTTCCAGCCATGTTACCAACTGACGAAAACGGGTTTTGTCGAAAACTTTTGTAAAGATATCTGCTTTTTGATCAGCAGTATCTATTGGCAACACCTGTATATACCCTTTGTCGTGTGCATCGCGAATTGAATGAATCCGAATTTCTATATGTTTGGTTTTAGAATGATCAATTGGATTCTTCACGATGTCACGACAAGCATCATTGTCAATATAGATAGGGGTTCTCATGACATTCAAACCGTAATCCAACAGCTGATTTTGAATCCACAACACTTGACAACAACAACTGGATGCGGCTGTGTACTCAGCCTGAGCGGTGGAGATAGACACTGTTGTCTGCTTCTTGCTCTGCCAAGACACAAGCCTGTTTCCTAGAAATTGACAGCCACCAGAGACAGATTTTCTGTCAATCCTGCAACCTGCATGATCACTATCAGAGTACGCAATTAGGTCAAAATTATCACTCTTAGGATACCATAAACCGAGTTTTGGTGTTCCTTTGAGGTGGCGGAAGATTTTTTTTACTGCAGTTTCATGAGATTGCTTGGGATTTGACTGAAAGCGAGCACAGCATCCAACTGCCCACATGATATCTGGTCTGCTGGCTGTGAGATACATCAAGGATCCAATCATAGAACGATAAGTGTGAGGGTTCACAGAAGGGCCTTGAAGATCTGGTACAAGCGTTGTTTGAGCAGCAAAAGGAGTGTTGGATGGCTTGCAGTCAGACAGGTTGTACTTTGCCAGAATGTCTCTTGTATACTTTGCTTGGTGAATGAGAATGCCGTCTTCTTTCTGTTGGACTTCGAGACCTAAGAAAAATGACAGTTCTCCCATCATGCTCATTTCAAACTGAGACTTCATAATGCTTTCAAATTCCCTGCACAGATTTTCGTCAGTTGAACCAAAGATAATATCATCAACATATATTTGAACAAGAATAGAGTGTTTGTTGACTTCTTTGGTGAACAGGGTCATGTCAATCTTCCCTCTTGTGTATCCATTCTGTAGCAGATATGAGGACAAGGTCTCATACCAAGCTCTAGGAGCCTGATGGAGACCGTAGAGAGCCTTGTCCAACTTGTAGTATTTGTTGGGATGATGAGGATCCTCAAATCCCGGTGGTTGACACACGTAGACTTCTTCCTTAATCTTCCCGTATAAGAAAGCACTCTTCACATCCATCTGAAAAACTTTAAAATTCTTGTATGATGCATATGCCAAGAAGATGCGAATGGCTTCAAGTCGAGCGACCGGTGCGAAGACTTCCTCATAGTCAATCCCCTCCTGCTGACGAAACCCCTGAACAACCAGACGAGCTTTGTTCTTGATCACCACGCCACGTTCATCAATTTTGTTACGAAAAACCCATCTCGTTCCAATAGGATATTTTCCTTCAGGCAGATCCACTAGCTCCCGCACTTTGAGTTTTCTAAATTGAAAGAGCTCTTCCTGCATGGCCTCTACCCAGCTTGCATCTCTTACTGCATCTTCAATGCTGAAAGGTACCGTTTGGGACAAGAATGCTGAAAGAGCGGTGTTGAGCTTGTCTGTCTGATTTCTTGTAAGAACACCCTCACTGATTGGTCCAATGACGTTTTCAATGGGATGATTCTTTGAAGATTTGTATCCCATATTTTCTTCTTCCTGCACTTGTGGAGGTAGATTTGAAAGATGATCTCCAGGTGCTGATGAGCTAGATGGTTCATCTACAGACTGCTGATTTGAAGGTGTTCCTTCAGCATTTGAAGTGCTTTCAGGAATGTGAGAGGTTTCAGCAGGTGTATCACCATTATTGAGTTGAGGAGGAACAATTGGATCGGCAACAAGAGGAGAAAAGTGAGTGGTGAACGGGGCAACGTCGTCGTCAGAAGAGTAAAGAATATTCCCAAAGGGAGATGAACTTGCTGCTTGATTTTCATGAGTTTGATCTGCAGGAGCTTGATGTTCAGGTACGACAAAGTGATTAAACACATCATCCACGTCAAAGAACCAGTCAGGACCAGTTCCAACATTAGTGGAGTTGGATTCTTGCCAGTCAACATAGAAAGATTCGAGAACCATCTTGGTACGTTTGTTGTATACTCGATAAGCCTTTTGACTAGAAGAGTATCCAACGAAGAAACATTCGTCTCCAACAGCATCAAACTTCATGATATTCTCAAAGTTGTTCAGAAGAGTGCAGGAACATCCAAATGGCCTGAAATAATCAATGAGAGGTTTTCTTTTAAAAAGCAACTCATGAGCCGTTTTCCCACGTGGCTTGACAATCAAGACTCTGTTAAGAACATAACAGGCGGTATTCACAGCTTCTGCCCAGAAGATGATAGGCAATTTTGAGTCGATGAGCATGGTTCTGGCAGCTTCAATGAGTGTACGATTCTTCCTTTCAGCCACTCCATTTTGCTAAGGAGTCCTTGTAGCACTATATTGAAGATGAATTCCTTTCCCGCTGCAGAAAGTCATAAAGCTTTGGTTCTTGAATTCTGTTCCATGATCACTTCTGATTGACTTTACTTTCAATTTGATTATGTTCTTGATCAAAGGAACGAACAACATCAAAGTCTCAGCAGCTTCACTCTTGAACTCCAAGAAGTACACCCACGTGAAGCGAGAGAAATCATCTGTAATCACCAAACAGTAAGACTTTTTACCCAGGCTTTTTACACTAATTGGACCAAAGAGATCCATATGTAATAATTGAAGTGGAGAGTCAATTGAGTTCACTGTTTTGGACTTGTGTGATTTCTTGTGCTGCTTACCTTTTGCAAATGCTAAACATTTTTCAGAAAAAGGAAATTCCTTGGAAGGAAGACCTCTGACTAGATTTAGTTTAGAAAGTTTGTTCATATTTTTAAAATTCACATGACCTAATCGCCTATGCCATAACAGTGACTCTGACTCAGATGCCTTTGATAGTAAGCAAGTCATTGGGTATTCAGACTTGGCATCTCTCATGTTTATCACATATGTGTTATTCTGCCTAGGGGCTTCCAACATGATCATGTCGGTGGGTGGTTTAAATCCTGGCTTAAGGAAGATGCACTCCATGTCGTTGAACAACACCGAGATTCCTTTGTCACAGACTTGTGATACACTCAACAGATTGTAGCACAGTTCTGGAACATAGTTGACATCTTCTAGTGTTAGTGCGCGTCAGAGACCACATCTCCTATGCCAACGATCTTTCCACCCTTTTCATTTCCAGCGAACGCTACAAACTCTCCATCAATGAACCGATAGTTCTTGAGGAGTTCTTTTAACCCAGTCATGTGTCTTGAAGCGCCGCTGTCGACATGCCAAAGATATCTAATAAGAGCTATCAACCATTTTTGTAGTTTATTCTGCACATCAAAACAAAAGAAAAACAAAGATAAACTAAAGAAAATCTATGTACAATCACGACTCATACATTTAATTAAGTGACTTTTGGAATCCAAGTCTGTTTTAGTTTTGATCTGTCATGATTTTCACCCAAAATTGACTCTTGTCTTTTCCAGATTTGTGTATTTTTAACAAAACTTTTTACGGTTTCTTGAAGATTTTTGATTTGATCAGAAACTGAGTTTTGTGAATTGACATCTTTCTGTGGTTTAGGTCAGTTTTTGACCATGTGACCCTTGTTTCCACATCTGAAGCATTTTGAATGCTTAGGCTTGATCTTAGGAGAAGATCTGGATGATGATGGTCGTGATGTTCTTTTCTCGAGCTTGTCTGATCTGGAGCTTTCGCTTGAACTTGATTCATCCTTGTTGCTGCTTGATTCTTCATTAGTGTTGAGGTCAGGTAGGCTGGTGTTGCTCTCTGTATCACTTAGTGATTCTTCAGAACTTGAGTTACCTGTTTCACTTTGTGATTCTTCATAACCTGATACATCTGTGGATGAAGGGATAAACTCTGGGATTTCCTCAGTGAGAAATTTCCCAAACCTGTTAAGCTTTAGTTCTGGCACAAACACACGTGGTTTGCACGTTTGTTTATCATCAGAGAATGCAGCATTAAGATCAACACAAACATGCATAACATTTTCAACACAAACATTTGAACGTTTAATAGGAAGCTTCCTATCATCAGGGGCCACAACACCCTTTAAATCTAGTTTAGAAGACACGTTAATACAGTCATCCGGCCTAGATAAACTATTACAGTTATGCATCCTAGATAAACTATTACAGTCATCCAAATTAGTTAAAGTATTACAGTCATCCAAAATCAAATTGTTTTTAGACTTTTCATTGTTCCATATAAACCAATTCACTGTGGAGTAATTGGCACCTGGATGTCCTAACCCCACTGTCTGCCCACCACAACTTTCATCATCTTCCACACGAGCATGTTGGGTCACATCTGCATCGCTTTTACTTATGTTAGCATTTGATTCAGACTCATCACATTTGTTTTCAAAAAGATCATTTTTTGGATGAGGTGTTGGAATGGGTATATATTCACTTCGGCTCAAGGGTAAGAATAGTGATCTTTCGATTCCATTCTTATCCTTATACCCAATTCCATCCTTTACAAATGATTGCCTTGCGCAATCAACGATATCAGTATGAGCCTGTTTGCTTACATTCCATTTGTCAACAATGATTTGAAGACGAGTTGTTTCATTTCTAGATTTTTCTAATTTTGAAGTTAGATCATTTATTAGAAAATCCTTCTTGAGAACAAATTCTTTTAAAGTTTGCATTTCAGCTAGAGTTGCATTTAACTTTCGCTGATATGCCCACTCGTTTTCTTTCATTTCAGAATTAATTTTACGAATATCATCCATTTCTCTTAAAACTCGTCTGTTGTGCGACAAACAGTAAGCAACAGCTGTAACACACCTAGGTGAGCACAGCTTAGGTAAGCAACAGCTTAGATTTTCTTTCTCCTCAGCTTTCTTGGGAGCACTCTTCACCGCTTCAGCAGCTTTCTCTGGGGAAGTCTTTTCGGCTATCAACGCCTCCTCTCCAGTCTGATCTTTCACTTTCTCAGCAACCAGCACACTCTTCAGTCCAGCATTCTTCAGCATTTCACCCTTTAGCACCTCAGTAGATGACCTTTCTAGAGAATTCACACCTTTTGAGGATTTGGTGCAAATTTTGGCCATCAGGGCTTTGTTGACTTCAACTTCTGCTGCAGCTGCCTCTTCTCCCCAATCAAAATCTTCAACAACCAATGCCTTCTGTGGTTCCTTCTCATTTCCATCAGTGATGGCTACCAATCTCTTAGCATGCTTGATTTCAGCTTGGTTCAAAGTGGGACATTCATATTTGAAATGCCCAAGAACTTTGCAGTTATAACATCTAATCTTTGACTTGTCAAACCCAGCTTTTCCCATTCCCACTCTTCTACCAGTTCTGTCTTGAAATCGTTTAACTCTCAGAATGATCATTGCCATCTGCCATTTGAGGTCCATTTCCTCCATATCATCTGGATCCACTTGATACATATCCTCCGGGGACATCATTTCATTCTTGATCTCACCAGTCTTTAGTGCTTCAAAACTGTTCATGAAGATGTTGAAGAGTTCCACATGTTCAGTAGCCAACTTGGCGACCTGTGGAGTCAGTGTCTTCGTTGCCTTTTCTGAGTACATTGGTGCTTTGCCTGAACTTGAACTTCCACCACCCAGTGAGTCCACATATGGATGTAGTGAACTTGAACCCATCTCACCAATCGGAGTCATCAATGCCAGATTCTTCATTGCACTGCTAGAAGTCACCTTTGGAACAGTCTGATTCATCTCTCTTTTTGTGATGTCCATTTCAAACGACTTCAATGTGTTTATGAGATCAGCCAGAGTGGATTGAGCATCCAAGTAATCTTTCTTAATCAGCATGCATTGAATACTCCATTCCTTTGGAAGAGAGTCAAGTAGTTTCTTGATGGAGTTACGGTTGTTGACAGGAATACCGGCTTTCTTCATTTTTGTTAACAGACTCATGAACCTGTCAATGTGTGACGACAGGCTTTCACCACGAACACTTCCAAACATATCATATTCTTTCTGAATCATGTCTTGCTTGTTCTGTCTCATCTCAGCATTTCCTTCGTAGTATTCACTCAAAGCGAACCACAAATCATGCGCCGATCCGTACTCTTCAAACATATTGTACACATCATTTGACAAAGCCATGGTGAGAGCACCGTAGGCTTTGTGATCTCGTTGCATCAACTGTTTGTCAAGATCTGTGTAGGTAGTAGGATCAGTGTTAAACACCTCTCCTGCTTCAGTGGTCCTCACTGGAATGTGAGGTCCAAGTTGCACAGAGTTCCATTGAGTATGATCATTGACAAAATAGAATGCTTTCATCCTGTTTTTCCATGTGCCATAATCCTCAGCACCCATTAACTTGGGAATTCGGGTTATTGTTCCTGTTTCCAGTTCAGCTTGGGTTATAGGATTAACCGAGTATGAGTTGTTGTTACCAGCCATTGATTTAGAGTTGATTGATTAATTTTATAGATTTTAGTGGTTACAGTCCAAAGAAAAGTCCAAAGTCCTTAATATTAGATGATCAGTCAGTAAGTGCGCAGACAAGTGCGCAGATGCTAAGTACGCAGACCAATTTGAGCAGCAACCTGAAACAATGATTCAACAGTAATGTTAAGATCTTGATCTCCTGATAAGTGCGCAGTCCCTGAAGTACACAGATGGCTTAAGTGCGCAGGTCAGTCAGGGCTGAGCAAGACAAGTGCTCAGTCTTTGACTGATCAGTCTGCGTACTTATCTAAGTACACAGACACTTAGACTCTCGTTTAAGATTTTAGTGCGCAGAAACCCTAGCCAAGTACTCAAAAACTGCACCTTCCAGCAAGTACGCACCCCAACTAGTAGTTTCTGATTAGTGCGCAGAAACCCTAGTTGTGATACCAGGAGAGAGAGCTGTAAAGCCTTTTGAAAATTTAAGTGCTCAAACCAAGACACAAGTGCACACACTTATGAGATAAGTACGCACTGTATTCCTGAGATAAGTGCACAGCTTGAAATAACAAGTATGCAACTTATGAGCTAAGTACTCAAGATATAAAATAAGTACTCAAAATAAGAAACAAGTACTCAAACTAAGAAACAAGTGCGCAGATTAAGTGCGAAATGCTGCTGAAAATACACAAATCATATCAGAATCTTATCCAAGAGTTTTTCAATCAATCTGAAGTCCTCGGATGATGTTTCTACTGTAAATAACCAACTTTTAACACCCTAGAAACACACTTTCCATGAAATTTTGAAGCAGAAACTAAAGAAAAACACTCAAAGTTTTGATAAACACAAAAATTTATAGAAATCTTGATAATAAAAACTAACAAGATGAGGGTTTTGGTATCTTTAAATAGACACAATCTAGAGCACAAAGGCTCTGATACCAAATTGTAGTCCCAAAATACTAGATCTTTCAAGTGCACAAGATTGTTATCACTTAGAAACACCTATTTGTTAGGTGTTTTAAGTGATTAATCTTCACAAATAAAGAAACTAGATGAATATGATAGAAACCGACACACAAGATGAATAATAAGATGATTCCATTACTGATTTGAACATTGAAACACCATGGATTACAACAAGTACGCTCCGTATTGTTTCTTGTGCTACAAAGATAAGACCAAAACCCTAAACCCTAGCTGCACCTTAGCATTCTATATATAGGAGGGCTGATGGGCCTACACACTTAGCTTAAGTGCGCAGAGCCCGTCTTACAAATTCGCAGCCTAGGGTTTAGTCACTACAACTATGCAATAATTACACAAACAACCCTCTAACTTCTAGACATCATTACAAGCTATCAAAAACACTTAATCCTTGTAACTGTGGTCTCAATCTAACCCAACACA
Organism: Ambrosia artemisiifolia; assembly: GCA_032199755.1. NCBI lineage: Eukaryota > Viridiplantae > Streptophyta > Magnoliopsida > Asterales > Asteraceae > Ambrosia > Ambrosia artemisiifolia. The sequence goes on from CM063513.1 coordinate 49,869,316, forward strand.
TATAGCACTATGGTACTCGTTGGAAAGATAATAAAACACTCTTTAATTTGGTGTAATTTTTTTAAAAAAAATCTCGTATATAAAAGATATTGATGTTTAAAAATTATGGAAGGAAACATCAGACAGAAAAATCCAATTTTGTTTTTAATTTTTTTCCCTAAAATCAATTAATTCCACATGGCACACTGAAGGGGGGGGGGGGGGGATGCCCTCTTTGAATGCCATGTGAGATTTATTGCTTTCAATTATTATAATAGATATATTAAGATGTTTTTATCACTGCTATTACACATCTCTCATGTTGGTGTTTTATTGAACATGGTTGGTTATACGTTGTTCTATTTTATGAGCAAGTTCACCTAGAATTGGTTTATCTACATGTCATTATTGATAAAGTAGAGATGTCTCTCTCTCTCTCATAATTATAATAAACAAGTAGATTGGGCTGCGTGATCTGACGGTTGTCACCAAGAAGTTTTTGTAGAGTATAATCTAACCCAACTTGTCTTAAACCCTTAAATCTTTGGTAATTATATATTGTATTATTATTATTATTATTATTATTATTATTATTATTATTATTATTATAATAACCTAACCCCGACCCATTTTCGGCCTATGTGGGTCCCACCCTGCAAATATGAGACCTATTTATAGAAAAAAAAATAACTCATAGGTTTTGAAAATAATTGTTTATCAAAGTTCCCCTTTTATGATTTTCAACATAATCCTTAATAATTTTAAGCGGTTAAAACATATACTACGATATTCCGTTAATTTAAACCAGGTCTCAAACTTATCCTAGAAATCAATATGAAATACGGAATGATAGACTACATAAAAAATCTAAATTTTTATAATTTCAATTTGTAGCAACTATAGTAAATAACATATAATATACTAGATTATACCCCGGGAGAGTCTCGGGGTTGAGAAATCTATTATGACACATCAATTCTACATATGAAATAGACTGATACGCTTTACAGTTACATGCAGGGAAGCTTCCGGTAGCACCTAACCTAAAACAATTAACAATGTATCTACAATGTTAACGCCTAACCTTAAACAATGTATAATTCTAATGTTAACATCTAACTTAAAACAGAGTATAACTCTATTATTAATACCTAACCTAAAACAATGTACAACTCCAATGCTAACACCGAACCTAAAACAATATATAACTCCAATGTAACTCTAATATTAACACCTATCCTAAAGGCAAAAAAAATGTACATCTCTAACATACTATTATTGATACCTAACCTAAAACAATGTATAACTCTAGTAACCTATTTTGATATGGTTAAAAATAAAATTCATATTTACTGGTTTGAACTTAATTAGTAACTTGCCGATACATGATTAATGAATTACTTTTTTTAAGAAAAAAAAAGATTAATGAATTACTTGAACACGTGTTTTTTTCCTATATGAACAAAACTCCACAAAAAATAGTCGTTTTTTTTCTCCGTTTTTTATGTAGCACTATGATACTCGTTGGAAATATAATAAAAGGCTCGTTAATTTGGTTTAATTTTTTTCTTTAAAAAGTCTCGTAGATAATAGATACTAACGTTTAAAAGTTATGGGAGGAAACATGAGAGAGAAAAATCCAATTTTATTTTTAAACATTTTTCGTAAAATTACTTAATGCCACATGACATCCCTAAAATTACTTAATGTCACATGACATCCTATATGGCACTCTCAAGGGGAAGAATGACTATATGAGTGCCATGTAGGATTTAGCCCTTTGGAAAATGTATGTATATATATATATATATATATATTGATTTCTTCAATTTTGATAAAAGGATCAATTACCAGACAATAGGTTAGTATCATACATACATGTGAACATGTGTTCTAACATTAGTTTATACAAGGGACATATTAATGACTAATTGAAGCACTAAATGTTAATTGTTTAATTTGGTATCAATGGATAACGATAACTTGTCAGCATAAATCATTTCCACAATATTTAGGTGTTTTCAAGAGAGAGATGTTACGAGAAGAATACAATGTTATTTTTATTTTAGTTTTATGTCACTGTTTTGTAAAGGTCAATATTATATTACTAGATTATACCCTGGGAACGTCCTGAGGTTGAGAAATCAAATATGATATATCAATTTTATATATGAAATAAAATGATGCGCTTTACAGTTACATGCAGGAAAGATTCGGGTAACACCTAACCAAAAACAATTAACAATGTATCTTCAATGTTAACACCTAATCTTAAACAATGTATAACTCTAACATTAATACCTAACCTAAAACAATGTACAACTCCAATGCTAACGCATGTTGAAAATAGAATTCATATTTACTTATTTGAACATAATTAGTGACTTGTCTATCCATGATTAATGAATTATTTAAACACCTAGTGTTTTTTTTCCGGTATGAACAAAACCCCACAAAAAATTGTCGTATTTTTTCTTGTTTTTCATATAGCACTATGGTACTCGTTGAAAAAGATAATAAAACACTCATTAATTTGGTGTAATTTTTTTCTTTAAAAATTTCGTATATAAAAGATATTAACGTTTAAAAACTATGGAAGGAGACATGAGAGAGAAAAATACAATTTTGTTTTTAATTTTTTTTCTAAAACCAATTAATACCACATGGCACACTGAAGGGGGAGGATGCCCTCTTTGAATGCCATGTGAGATTTATTGCTTTCAATTATTATAATAGATAGATTTAGATGCTTTTATCATTGCTATTACATATCTCTTATGTTGGTGTTTTATTGAACATGGTTGGTTATACGTTGTTCTATTTTATGAGCAAGTTCACCTAGAATTGGTTTAGCTTCATGTCATTATTGATAAAGTAGAGATGTTTTTTTTTTCTCTCTCTCTCATAATTATAATAAACAAATAGGTTGCGCTGCGTGATCTGACGGTTGTCACCAATAAGTTTTTTGTAGAGTATAATCTAACCCAACTTGTCTTAAACACTTAAATCTTTTGTAATTATATACTGTATTATTATAATTATTATTATTATTAATATTATTATTTTATTATTATTATTATTATTATATACCTCTCCCTGAAACCACCACCTCCTCCTTCACCCTTCCTCCCTTTCTCTGAACCTAACCATTCCCAACCTCACCATCCCTCTGATCCGATACATCACCCTGAAATTGCCGCCATAGTGTTCCCCCCACCGAACCTCACCTTCACTTCCACCGACCCTGCAACGGTTAGATTTCAAACCCAATCGCCCCCTCCATTCCAATCGCCCCCTACCAAACCTAATTTAAGCCTAATCGCCCCTCCTGTCATAAGCCAATCGCCCTAATCGCCCGACCGCCCTAATCGCCCTAATCGCCCAATCGCCAAATCGCCCTAATCGCCCTAAATGACCCTGCAACTGTTCTCCCACCCTACACCACCCAATCGCCCTCTCTCCCAAACTGGACTCCTTCTCCTCCTTAATCGCTCGAAGGGTCCCTCTGTTGTTCACATACTAATAATAAATATTGTATTTGGTTTTCCTTTTTGAAGTCAAACCTTTTGGGAAAAAAAACGTATGGAAATGTCCTTGGGGTAATATTATTATAATAATAATAATAATAATAATAATAATAATATTAATAATAATAATAATAGTTAAGTGATCGCTAGCTTCGACCCTCTTGTGATTTGTCCCTATTCGACCTTCGTGAGATAATGATAGTAGTATTACCTATAATATTTATAATTAAAATAATAATACTTTTAACTCCCTTAAATCCGGCTCACCCAAGTTTCTTGGATCATTCACAATTGTTGCGCAATCTATAAACGTGCGCAACCAAACCCAATGCCTTCCTCTCGAAGGCGTCGTCAACATTCTAGTACTGTGGCCGGTCCTTGCATTGCTGATGCAACACAGTCGTGCCCCTTAAAATTTTTTCACTCGTGTAAATTTGGTTTTTCAAGCAGCGCCCGGCTACTTGCCCACTTAAAACGTGACCATTTAGGGTGGGATGATGGTAAGGCCGTTCTGCGCAGCGCAATTTCTGAGGATCCAGACCTTTTTGGGGAGTTGGGGGGAGCCTTGAGGGGTATTAATCAGTGGTTATGTGCACGGTGCATGTCCCTGCATGCTCTCAGCAGGGGTTGTCATCACGAAGACGGTATAGTGAAGTTCTCTCATTCTACCAATAGTGTCGATGACTTCATTGTAGGGATCCCTAAGCCCTGCCCACCAGTGTCCCAAAATGTTCTTATTCCTGAGCACGGTGGGAGGGTAGCTATAGATATTAGCCTTCTGGAACAACTTTTCGCGATGCCAATAACGACTGTCAAAAGCATTCCGTCTTCTTGTCGTATGGCGTTTGCCCAGGCGTTAACAGGGACCCTGCGTAGAGTTGTGGCTGCCCCGGGATCTATTGAGGCATGGGTTAAGTTGTTGTTGTTGCCTCGTTGCACCCTGCGTGTTATACGACCGTCCTCTAGGCAGGAGCGACGATCTGGGAACCGCAAATCCTTACAGTGCAGCAGTATCATGCGGGCTTTAACTATTTGGAAAGACGGGGCTGGGATAGAGGAACTCGTCCTCCCACTTCTTAACCAATCTGATGAAGGATTAGTTAGGGTGCCCAACGCCCAGCCTGACTTAGATAACAGGGGCAATATAAAGCAGTGTCTGCGGAAGGTTGCCGATGGCCATTTCACTGCAGCAGTTAAGGTTTTATGTTCCTCCGGGGTTGCCCCGGTTGGGGATTCCACTTTGAAGGCCCTGATTGATAAACACCCCATCACCGACCCCCCTACATTGCCTAATGTCTTACCATCTGAGGATGCTCTTCAAGTCGATGCTGATTGTGTGTTAGGGAGTATTAAATCCTTCCCTAAAGGAACTTCGTGTGGGAGGGACGGACTCAGAGCTCAACACATTTTAGATGCCCTTTGTGGGCAAGGGTCCTCGCCACCCTCTGATCTACTTTTGGCAATTACTGAAGTGGTTAACATTTGGTTAGCGGGGCTCTGCCCCAAAGGTCTTGCGGAGTTTATGGCTTCTGCCCCCTTAACTCCGTTGCTCAAGCCAGATAACGGAATTAGGCCTATCGCTGTTGGGGCCATTTGGAGAAGGTTAGTATCTAAAGTCGCGATGCGTAGAGTTGGGAAAGAGATGACGGCTTACTTAGGTGATTATCAATTTGGGGTGGGGGTCCCCAACGGGGCAGAGGCTATTCTCCATAGCGCGAATAGGTTTTTGAATGCGTTCCATGATAACGGATCTCTGGCCATGCTCACGGTCGACTTTTCGAATGCTTTCAACTTGGTTGATAGGACGATTCTCCTGCGGGAAGTGAGCGTTCGATGCCCATCCATTTACCCTTGGGTTCAGTTCATATATGCCCAGCCCGCTAGGCTTTATGTGGGGGATTCTTGTATTGGGGCGTCCACCGGGGTCCAGCAGGGGGACCCATTGGGGCCGCTTCTTTTCGCTCTTGTCCTACACCCGTTAGTTCGTCGGCTAGAAGAATGTTGCTCCCTCCCGTTTCATGCTTGGTATCTGGATGATGGCACAATTATGGGAGAGGCCGGGGAAGTGGCTAAGGCTTTTGATATTATCCGAGCTGAGGGCCCGAATCTGGGCCTTACGCTTAATATTAAGAAATGTGAAATTTTCTGGCCATCGTGTAATGGGGCAAAAGTGAAGCTTGGTTTATTTCCTAGCGAGATCGGGAGACCAGAGGGAGGTGTGAAGCTACTAGGGGGTGCCGTTAGTCGGGACGGGGGATATATTAGTGCTTTGGGTGCTAAAAGGGCTCGACGGGCGGTCGATCTGATGGTATCTCTGCAGAAATTGGGGGACCCCCAAAGTGAACTTTTGTTGCTCCGTTCATGTATGGGTGTTGCTAAATTGTTGTTTGGTCTTCGGACATGTCAACCAGCCTTTGCTGATGAGGCCATATCCATTTTCGACAATGGGCTTCGTGAAGCGGTCGAAGATATTGTGGTTTGTGGGGGGGCGTTCTTTGGGGATTTTCAATGGAGATTGACGTCTCTACCGGTACGGTCGGGAGGCCTTGGCCTTTGTACGGCGGAGGACGTGTCTGCATATGCCTTTGTGGCCTCTAGAGTTCAGTCCTGGAAACTTCAAGACCACATCTTACGAAACAGCGGGGTAGTGGGGATGGACTTGGATTATGAGCTTGCCTTAGACAACGTTCGCAACGCGCTTCCTGATTTAGATTTGGGCGGGTTTATAGATAAAGACACCGCCCCCAAAAAACCTCAAAAGATTTTGGCGAGTGCTTTTAATTGTAAAACCCTCCAGACTATGGGAGAGAAGTTTGCCATGTCTCCGCGCCAGAAGGCGGTGTTTGAATGCCTCAAAGTATCGCATGCTCAAGATTTCTTGGCTGTCCTTCCTATTGATGGACTTGGGCAACACATGTCAGCTGTTGAATACCGGGCTATCCTCAAATACAGGCTCATGATTCCCATCTTTCCGGTTGATGAGCCATGTCCAGTGTGCAAAAAGGCATGTTTAGATAAGTTTGGGGAACATGCCCTTCACTGTAAGGAGCTGCCCGGATTTAAATACAGACATGATCTGGTCAGAGATGTTTTATGGGACGTCTTACGAAGGGCAGGGATTTCGGCTAGAAAAGAAGCCCCGGTTAACTTTTTGACAGACCCCTTGGAAGGGCGGTCCACCCTAAGGCCAGCGGATGTCCTCGTGTTCGGATGGGCACAGGGTAAACATGCGTGCGTTGATCTTACAGGGGTGTCTCCGTTGGTTGGACTGCGAGATTCTGGGTTTGTGGCAGGGCAAGCAGTCTTGAAAGCAGAATCCAATAAAGTTGCCAAACATGAAGTTACCTGTCTGGAGAACCAACACGTCTTTGTACCCTTTGCCTTTGACACTTTTGGAGGTCTAGCGCCCGAAGCAATTCGGTTCTTGGAAAGAGTACAAAAGGTGGTGCAGAGTAACTCCCCAGCGACCAAGGACTCACGTTTTATTTTTAATAGAGTTAGTTTTGCTATTCAAAAGGGGGTAGCGGCGCAACTTGTAGCCCGTTTACCCGTCACTCACTTGTAAGTCTTGTTGGTTTCTAATTAATCTAATGGAGATTATAATTCTTTAAAAAAAAATTATAATAACCTAATCCCGACCCATTTTCGGCCAATGTGGGTCCCACCCTCCAAATATGAAACCTATTTATAGAAAAAAAATAAATCTTAGGTTTTGAAAATAATTGTTTATCAATGTTCCCCTTTTATGATATTCAACATAATCCTTAATAATTTTAAGCGGTTAAAACATATACTACGATAACTTTAGTAAATAACATATAATATATAATATATAATATATTAGATTATACCCCGGGAGAGTGTCGGGGTTGAGAAATATATTATGACAAATCAATTTTACATATGAAATAGACTGATACGCTTTACAGTTAGATGCAGGAAAGCATTAGGTAGCACCTAACCTAAAACAATTAACAATGTGTCTACAATGTTAACGCCCAACCTTAAACAATGTATAATTCTAATGTTAACATCTAACCTAAAACAGAGTATAACTCTATTATTAATTCCTAACCTAAAACAATATACAACTCCAATGCTAACACCTTACCTAAAGCAATATATAACTCTAATGTAACTCTAATACTAACACCTATCCTAAAGGCAAAAAAATGTACAACTCTAACATACAAATATTGATACTTAACCTAAAACAATGTATAACTCTAGTAACCTATTTTGATATGATTAAAAATAAAATTCATATTTACTAGTTTGAACATAATTAGTAACTTGCCAATACATGATTAATGAATTACTTAAAAAAAAAAGATTAATGACTTACTTGAACACGTTTTTTTCCTATATGAACAAAACCCCACAAAAAATAGTCGTTTTTTTCTCCGTTTTTTATATAGCACTATGGTAGTCGTTGGAAATATAATAAAATGCTCGTTAATTTGGTTTAATTTTTTTCTTTAAAAAAGTCTCGTAGATAATAGATACTAACGTTTAAAAATTATGGGAGGAAACATGAGAGAGAAAAATCCAGTTTTATTTTTAAACATTATTCCTAAAATTACTTAATGCCACATGACATCACTAAAATTACTTAATGTCACATGACATCCTACATGGCACTCTCAAGGGGGAGAATGACTATATGAGTGCCATGTAGGATTTAGCCCTTTGGAAAATGTATATATATATATATTGATATCTTCAATTTTGATAAAAGGATCAATTACCGGACAATAGGTTAGTATCATTCATACATGTGAACATGTGTTCTAACATTAGTTTATACAAGAGACATATTAATGACTAATTGAAGCACTAAATGTTAACTGTTTAATTTGGTATCAATGGATAACGATAACTTGTCAGCATAACTCATTTCCACAATATTTAGGTGTTTTCAAGAGAGAGATGTTATGAGAAGAATACAATGTTATTGTTATTTTAGTTTTATGTCACTGTTTTGTAAAGGTCAATATTATATTACTAGATTATACCCTGGGAACGTCCTGAGGTTGAGAAATCAAATATGATATATCAATTTTATATATGAAATAAAATGATGCGCTTTACAGTTATATGCATGAAAGATTCGGGTAACTCCTAACCAAAAACAATTGACATTGTATCTTCAATGTTAACACCTAATCTTAAACAATCTATAACTTTAATATTAATACCTAACCTAAAACAATGTACAACTCCAATGCTAACGCATCTTGAAAATAGAATTCATATTTACTGAGTTGAACATAATTAGTGACTTGTCTATCCATGATTAATGAATTATTTAAACACCTTGTGTTTTTTTCCGGTATGAACAAAACCCCACAAAAAATTGTCGTATTTTTTCTTGTTTTTCATATAGCACTATGGTACTCGTTGGAAAGATAATAAAACACTCGTTAATTTGGTGTAATTTTTTTCTTTAAAAATTTCGTATATAAAAGATATTAACGTTTAAAAATTACGGAAGGAAACATGAGAGAGAAAAATACAATATTGTTTTTAATTTTTTGTCTAAAACCACTTAATTCTACATGGCACACTGAAGGGGGAGGATGCCCTCTTTGAATGCCATGTGAGAGTTATTGCTTTTAATTATTATAATAGATAGATTAAGATGCTTTTATCATTGCTATTACATATCTCTCATGTTGGTGTTTTATTGAACATGGTTGGTTATACGTTGTTCTATTTTATGAGCAAGTTCACCTAGAATTGGTTTAGCTTCATGTCATTATTGATAAAGTAGAGATGTGCTTCTCTCTCTCTCTCTCTCTCTCTCATAATTATAATAAACAAGTAGGTTGAGCTGCGTGATCTGACGGTTGTCACCAATAAGTTTTTTGTAGAGTATAATCTAATCCAACTTGTCTTAAACACTTAAATCTTTTGTAATTATGTACTGTATTATTATTATTATTATTATTATTATTATTATTATTTTATTATTATTAGTATTATAATAACCTAATCCCGACCCATTTTCGGCCAATGTGGGTCCCACCCTCCAAATATGAAACCTATTTATAGAAAAAAAATAAATCATAGGTTTTGAAAATAATTGTTTATCAATGTTCCCCTTTTATGATTTTCAACATAATCCTTAATAATTTTAAGCAGTTAAAACATATACTACGATATTCCGTTAAATTAAAACCAGGTCTCAAACTTATCCTAGAAATCACTATGAAATACGGAATACTAGACTACATAAAAAATCTAAATTTTTGTAAGTTCAATTTGTAGCAACTTTAGTAAATAACATATAATATATTAGATTATACCCCGGGAGAGTGTCGGGGTTGAGAAATCTATTATGACACATCAATTTTACATATGAAATAGACTGATACGCTTTACAGTTACACGCAGGAAAGCTTGAGGTAGCACCTAACCTGAAACAATTAACAATGTATCAACAATGTTAACGCCTAACCTTAAACAATGTATAATTCTAATGTTAACTTCTAACCTAAAACAAAGTATAACTCTATTATTATTACCTAACCTAAAACAATATACAACTACAATGCTAACACCTATAAGCGGTTTAAGGATTGTCAGCCCCTCAACGTCCACGGTACGGAGGGAGCTGTGGAGTTACTTAGGTGGTTGGAGAAGACTGAGTCGGTGTTTGCTTTATGTGAGACTCCAGTGGCGGATTGGGTAAAGTTTGCTTCGGGCACTTTTGTAGGACCCGCCCTGACGTGGTGGAACTGCGTCACTCAGACACTTGGTCTCGGGGAGGCCAACGCCATGCCTTGGGCGGATTTCGTGCGTATGTTGAAGGCTGAGTACTGTCCGCGAGAGGAGATCAAGAGGATGGAACAAGAATATGGGAATCTCAAGATGGTGGGTTCTAAGATTGAGGAGTACACGATCAGACACAACGAGTTAGCGCTGATGTGTCCAGGTTTATCGACACTAGAGTATCGGAGGATAGAGCAGTATCTTGCAGGTTTGGTGCCAGAGATTGCTGGGTTGGTGGCTGCGAGGGATCCTACTACCATGTCTGAGGGTGTGCGGTCGGCTACCAAGATGACCAACTTGAAGATTACTGAGGGTGTCTTGCCTCCTAGAGGCTCTACTGTGAAGGCGCCGGTGGATAACAAGAGGAAGTGGGAGAGCGTGGAGAAGAGTTCAACTGCAGTTCAGCGACAGTCGGCAGCGAAGAAGGCTGAAGCTTCGGGGTCAGCATCAGATCAGAAACAGGGAGGGTATGCGGGAAATCTCCCAAGGTGTAATCAGTGTGGGTTTCATCACACAGGTAGTTGTGGTAAGTCCCGCTGTCATCGGTGTCATCAGTTTGGTCACCATGTTAAGGACTGTAGAGTCAATCTGCAACCAGGGCAGACTCAAGCGGTTACCCCCACTCCTGTTCCTCGGGGAAATCGAGAGTGTTTTAATAGCGGCGAAGCAGGACATTTCAGGCGAAACTGCCCAAAGTTGAACCAAGGGGGCACAGGGACTGCAGGGAAGGATGGAGACAACGAAGGCGGTGGTCGGGCTACTCGTGCTCATGCTTATGTGATCGGTTCTAGGGAGAACCAGGAGGACCCAGACACTGTTACCCGTACGTATTCTCTCTTATCTTTCGTTACACTTTGGTTTTACCTTTATCCACATCGTTGTGCATTCATATCTTCGGGTGTTTTCTTTTCTTTGGTTTTGGTCACTGTTCTTCATTCTTTGGGTCGATGAGGGTCCTTTGGGGATGCTACTTGGACGGTACCGGTGGGTTAGTTATACCTATCATAGTAGTCTCCAGTAGACCTTCGATCGGGGAGTCTCTAGCCTTGTATTCACATTTGGGGAAGTGGTTTCCCGGTTGTTACTATCACGTTTTGGTTCACGACCTTCATTTCGTTGTCTCTTGGGAAGACGTTACTTGGGCACACACAGAGGTCGACACTCATCACTGTTGAAGCTGAAAGAATCTCGGGACGAGATTCCTTTCGACAGGGGGATGATGTGACGACCTGGAAAATTTTCTTTTTACTTGTCTCTATCTCTTCGACTTCGGGAAATTTTCAGGACGAAAATTCTTTCAACAGGGGGATGATGTGACACCCGGAAAACTCCGGTTATTAACTTTTTTGAAAACTCAGTAAATCTACCTTAGCGAGTCGTGCATACATTACACATGACATGGTCAGTCAAGTCGAGTCGTGCATCATTGGGGTTTTAACACACATAAGTCTCGAGTCCCGGGAATTGGTGAACGGGTGTGAACGTGTTTATTTTCATGAATTATGTGTTTATAATCATTATGTGACTTGTCGGTATGTGAAAACGTGTTAACATATGTTAAAATAGGATTTAACGCGCCAAAAACCCAGACTCAGGGGTTGCAGGCAATTAGGCCACCAGAGGCAGTCCTAATCGCCTATGTGAGGGCGATTGGGAGGTTCCTGAAGGCGATTGGGGGCTAATCGCTAGTAGTTACTAGCGATTAGCAGCCCTAATCGCCTATAGCATCTGCATAATAGCCTATACTGCTTATGACGACTAGAGACGCCTATAAATACCACCTTTGACCTCTAAGACACCATTTGTGCAACCCTAGCCGTCCCATAACCTATCCCAACTCACAATCACCCTCTGGAACTCGTTTTTACATCAAAACACCCATTTCCAAGCTTTACCCATCATTTTCTCCTAAATCCAAGGTGTGTTCTTCATCCCCAAACCTTTATATGATTATGTTTGTTCCCTAAAAGTCCAGACCTGATTTCTAAACGTTTTTGTCTTTGAAAAGCTATTAAAAACCGTTTTTAAACAAACCCAAACCCTTATGCATGTTATATGTGTTGTATGTGAATAAAGGTAGGATTTTTATGATTGAAACATGATTGTCCTTGTGTTATTAAGGTGTTGATAGCTGGTATGAGTTAGCATGATGATGTCCTAGGAGTTTGGAGGTCCATGGTTGTGTATTGTTGATGTTTGGTATTTTGACCCATTTGAATGGTTTTGAATGATTAAGGATGTTATGAGGTGTTTTATTAGTCATATGATGTTAAGGTTTGCTTTAGGATGATGCTAGAGCAATAGGATACTATTGGACAATGTTGTTACGTGATGAAATCTTGATATTTGCTATTTAGGGCAAGTTTTGCATGTTGATGTGATGTTTACATGTTAAGCTTACTATTTTTGGGAAACGCTCGCATTCGGGACTGTTAGAATGATGATAACTTAGGGGTTTTGCTTGAAATATGTTTGTTAATGTGTTATGATTGATATTGGGTGTTTACACATCTTTCGGATCTGATTTGGAGGGTTAAACGCGCGAAAAAGGCGGAACAGAACAGCATAGGCGATTAGGAATCCCCAATCGCCTATGCTGTAGGCGATTGGCCCTAATCACATGCCCTATAGGCGATTAGGGAGCCTAATCGCCTTCCCACCATGCAATTGCAATCCTAATCACTTGTTAACTTCTGAATTGCATGTCTTATAGCTCCTAATAAATAGTTAACTTCTGAATTGCATGTCTTATAGCTCCTAATCACTAGTTAACTTCTGAATTGCATGTCTTATAGCTCCTAATCACCAGTTGACTTTTCCTAATCACTAGTTGACTTTCCCTAATCACATGTAATGATAGTGTAAGTGTATTTTAGCATTCCGAGACCCGATTTGACACCTAGGAACATGCTAGAAACCCCGTAACATACCGAGTAACATAGTAACACGTGTTTGGACTTATTTGTGCGTTATTTGATCTATGTGTTAGACTCGTTGAACTTTAACATGTGTTAAGTATATGGTTGCATGACTTGTATGTTTTAGTGTATGAGATGAACACGTGGGATGTCGGATCACCAACGGGATGTCGAGTCTTGTCTCATGTAGTCTGGTTGTCAGTTAAACGCATTTTCAAACATATAATGGTCATGGACTGGACATTAGGGACTAATGAACCCAACGGGTTATTAGTCTAACTTTACACACATCTTATGATAGGTCACCACTAGTTGGGGCTATCATATCACATAACAGTTTACTGATAACGGAAGACGCAACCTAAGGTGAGTTTCACGGCCCCACTCTTTACTGCTTTCGTTTTCGGGGGAGAAACATGCTACACACTTGTGTTCTTAAAAACTTATACACAAACATGATTTACTTATACAAAAGTGTTCTTGCTTATTAAACAACTCTTTTAAGTTTCGGATAAAACTGTGAACATTCGGTGATGCATAACGGGGAAACGTGGATGACGGTGGTTTAGTGTATTCATGCAAACGTGTATTCGTGTATTCGTGCATTCGTGAAATCGTGTATCCGTGTATTCGTGTATTCGTGAAATCGTGTACCCGTGTATTCGTGTAGTCGTGTATCCATGTATTCATACATTGTGAACTCAGGTGTTCGTGTAGTCTAGCTTCCGCATTGGTAAAGGTTTACCAAATTTCAACTCATGAAAATGTTTTACTTAAAAACCTGTGAACTCACCAGTATTTTATACTGACGTTTTTAGCATGCTTTCTCAGGTCGCTAAGGTAGCAGCTGTCATCTAGGTGCACGGAGTCGCACTGGAGTCGTACTCGCGTCTAGGATCATTTGTGCATGTTTAGGGATGTTAACTTCTAAAACTTATGTTTCTGTTACATTTGACTTTTGTAAACTTAAATGCTTCCGCGCTTTCAAACGATTGGTTTAAAATTTTATGCATGGTTTTTTTACGTATTTTTTTACATTTAGACGTCGTTTATTGTGACCGTTGACTTGGATCCTGGTGTGTCGCACGCCTCGCGGTAGAACTCCGCTCGTGGAAATTTGGGGGTGTGACAGCTCGTTAATTTGGTGTATTTTTTTCTTTAAAAAAGTCTCGTAGATAAAAGATACTAACGTTTTAAAATTACGGAAGGAAACATGAGAAAGAAAAATCCAAATTTGTTTTTAAACATTTTTCCTAAAATTACTTAATGCCACGTGACATCCCTAAAATTACTTAATGTCACATGACATCCCATATGGCACTCTCAAGGGGGAGAATAGCTATATGAGTGCCATGTAGGATTTAGCCCTTTGGAATATATATATGTATATATATATATATATATATACTGATATCTTCAATTTTGATAAAAGGATCAATTACCGGACAATAGGTTAGTATCATACATACATGTGAACATGTGTTCTAACATTAGTTTATACAAGAGACATATTAATGACTAATTGAAGCACTAAATGTTAATTGTTCAATTTGGTATCAATGGATAACGATAACTTGTCAGCATAAATCACTTCCACAATATTTAGGTGTTTTCAAGAGAGAGATGTTATGAGATGAATACAATGTTATTGTTATTTTAGTTTTATGTCACTGTTTTGTAAAGGTCAATATTATATTACTAGATTATACCCCGGGAACGTTCTGAGGTTGAGAAATCAAATATGATATATCAATTTTATATATGAAATAAAATGAAGCGCTTTACAGTTACATGCAGGAAAGCTTCGGGTAACTCCGAACCAAAAACAATTAACAATGTATCTTCAATGTTAACACCTAATCTTAAACAATGTACAACTCTAATATTAATACCTAACCTAAAACAATGTACAACTCCAATGCTAACGCATGTTGAAAATAGAATTCATATTTACTGATTTGAACATAATTAGTGACTTGTCTATCGATGATTAATGAATTATTTAAACACTTTGAGTTTTTTTTTCCCGGTATGAACAAAACCCCACAAAAAATTGTCGTATTTTTTCTTGTTTTTCATATAATACTATGGTACTCGTTGGAAAGATAATAAAACACTTGTTAATTTGGTATAATCTTTTTCTTTAAAAATTTCGTATATAAAAGATATTAACGTTTAAAAATTATGGAAGAACACATGAGAGAGAAAAATACAATTTTGTTTTTAATTTTTTTTTTCCTAAAACCAATTAATTCCACATGGCACACTGAAGGGGGAGGATGCCCTCTTTGAATGCCATGTGAGATTTATTGCTTTCAATTATTATAATAGATAGATTAAGATGTTTTTAGCATTGTTATTACATATCTCTCATGTTGGTGTTTTATTGAACATGGTTGGTTATACGTTGTTCTATTTTATGAGCAAGTTCACCTAGAATTGGTTTAGCTTCTTGTCATTATTGATAAAGTAGAGATGTGTTTCTCTCTCTCTCTCTCTCTCTCTCATAATTATAATAAACAAGTCGGTTGAGCTGCGTGATCTAACGGTTGTCACCAATAAGTTTTTGTAGAGTATAATCTAACCCAACTTGTAATTATATACTGTATTATTATTATTATTTTATTATTATTATTATAATAACCTAACCCCGACCCATTTTCGGCCAATGTGGGTCCCACCGTCCAAATATGAAACCTATTTATAGAAAAAAAATAAATCTTAGGTTTTGAAAATAATTATTTATCAATGTTCCCCTTTTATGATTTTCAACATAATCCTTAATAATTTTAAGCGGTTAAAACATATACTACGATATTCCGTTAAATTAAAAGCAGGCCTCAAACATATCCTAGAAATCACTATGAAATACGGAATACTAGACTACATAAAAAATCTAAATTTTTGTAATTTCAATTTGTAGCAACTTTAGTAAATAACATATAATATATTAGATTATACCCCGGGAGAGTGTCGGGGTTGAGAAATCTATTATGACACATCAATTTTACATATGACATAGACTGATACTCTTTACTGTTACATGCAGGAAGCTTCAGGTAGCACCTAACCTAAAACAATTAACAATGTATCTACAATGTTAACACCTAACCTTAAACAATGTATAATTTTAATGTTAACATCTAACCTCAAACAGAGTATAACTCTATTATTAATACCTAACCTAAAACAATATACAACTCCAATGCTAACACCTAACCTAAAGCAATATATAACTCTAATGTAACTCTAATACTAACACCTATCCTAAAGGCAAAAAAAATGTACAATTCTAACATACTAATATTGATACCTAACCTAAAACAATGTATAACTCTAGTAACCTATTTTGATATGGTTAAAAATAAAATTCATATTTACTGATTTGAACATAATTAGTAACTTTCCTATACATAATTAATGAATTACCTGAACACGTGTTTTTTTCCTGTATGAACAAAACCGCACAAAAAATAGTCGTTTTTTTTCTCCGTTTTTTATATAGCACTATGGTACTCGTTGGAAATATAACAAAATGCTCGTTAATTTAGTGTAATTTTTTTTCTTTAAAAAGTCTCGTAGATAAAAGATACTAACGTTTTAAAATTATGGAAGGAAACATGAGAGAGAAAAATCCAATTTTGTTTTTAAACATTTTTCTTAAAATTACTTAATGCCACATGACATCCCTAAAATTACTTAATGTCACATCACATCCCATATGGCACTCTCAAGGGGGAGAATAGCTATATGAGTGCCATGTAGGGTTTAGCCCTTTGGAATATATATATATATATATATATAGGTTTGGGTTAAAATAAGAACTCTACTGAGTTGTGAGAACTAGAGAACTCTTGTGGACCATTGATCTTGATGATCCAATGGCTAAGATCAAAATATGAGACTTTTTTTCTTGACATGTTTAATATGTATTTTTTAATATAATAAAGTACATTAAAGGGTATTAAGGTAAAAAACTATGGGAGAGAAAAAAATAATATAATAATCATGTTTTACTTTTTTTATTTTTTTAATTAATTTAAACTTTATTTTATTTTGTAATTAATTTACTTTTTAATTAAAACAAAAAATCAAATTCTGCATTCTGCCATTGCCTTCCCGTTTTTACACTGGTGTAAACGAGTGTTTATTTACATCTATATAAACCAACTATCAATAATTTTGTATGATTTACACTGGTGTAAATTATTTACATGTATGAAAATCTTTGCAACAGTGTAAAATTCATAATTTTTGCATATGTTATTCTGTCATCTCTCCCCCTCAAGTTTTACACAAAAACGTCGTAAAAAAACTTGAACACGCGAACTTGCTCCCCAAAAATGTTAATAATAATAATAACAATAACAGAAATAATAATAAGAAGAAGAAGAATCATCAACATCATACCTATCATCTTCACAACAACACCCCCACCAAACACAGATCCATCGTCTCCCACCAAAAGAGATCCATCGAACCATCGTCTCCCACCAAACAGATCCATCGTCTCCCACCGTCTTCAACTTCGAACCATCGTATCCCACCGTCTTCAGCTTCGACCCCTCACCGTCTTCAGCTTCGAACCATCGTCTCCCACTGTCTCCCACCAAACAGACCCATCCCAAAGACCACCATCGAACCGCCACAGCCCCCTCCCCTCTAACCCTCACCCCGGTCACCAAATCCTTCACAGATCTTGTGTTTTAGAGAGAGGGAGAGAGAGAGAGAGATTCTGTGTATTTTAGAGAGAGAGAGGGAGTGAGGGAGAGACAGTTAGAGAGAGAGAGAGACCAGTATATGTGTGTGTGAGAGAGAGTAAGGGGTGATATAATGATTATTATTATTATTTAAAAGGTAACTTGGGGTGGGGTGAGGTGTTATTATTACTAAAATACCCATAAATAATTGTGTAAAAAGACATTGTTACCCCTAATTAAAAAAATACAAAAAACTATAAACATGATGGTGTGTCACTTGTTGATTGGTCTAAAGGAGTTCTCTAGTTCTCACAACTCAGTGGAGTTCTTATTTGAACCCAAACCTATATATATATATATATATATACTAGTAGGAAACCCGCGCGATGCGACGGCGACAACAATTCACAATGCGATACTCGTTTTCTATTAGTTTATCACTCTTCCTGTGATATATTGTATATACTTCTGGTAGTTTCCTTATTTGTTTAATGTTTTACAAAAAAAAAAATCATGTTAATTGTTCACTTAATGTTAACATTAAGTGAAATGTTAATATTTTCATAAATCATATGTCAAACAGGAATTTAAATCAACCATTATCCACTTATTAGCTAATCTATGTTGGATTAATCGGTTCATTTACGTGTCATGGGTCCAGCACACGGGTCATGAGTTGTTTGGTTTATTTGATACTTAATAGTATAATGATTAATAGCTTAAATTGGTATTTAGGTTGAACCGAATCTTGAGGTTACGGTTTAGGAAACCATAGACGTTGGATAAAGGAAAGAGAAAAAGTTGAATTGGCCGTTAGGTTGAATTAGCATTTTAGTGCTTCTTTTTTCCTTCCCACGATTTGTTTGTATGGCTATATAAAAGCCTTTTCAATGTTAATAAAAGATGCAACAACTCTTCTATTTCTTTACTGTTTGCAAGCTTTCTTCATATTCTATACATAGATACGTACGTAAGGAGTTGAGTGTCTGTGTTTTAGCTGAGGCCTGAACCAACAATCTATATGATAATATTAACATTTCACTTAATGGCCACCAAACTTTATCTTATATTCCATATTAAGTCACTAAAAGGCCATCGTCTTGACCAACATTTATCAACACTGCATGAACCTAAAGTTATCCATAATTTAAATTAGTATAAAAGGTTCAAAAATACTCCAATCAAAAACAATAATAGAAAAGTGGAAACCCAATGTTGTAGATTGATTTCGAAATAAAAATAATGGCCCCTATAAAACAAAGGAAAAAAAAGATGGTACGGTGGCATAAGGATTATCTGTAACAAGACAAGACGATGGCCTTTTTTGCCATTTAAGAGGCTGAATACTAATGATAATGTCTGGCTTGTATTCCATTATTAAACCCGCCTCAACTTCCCTTTAATTAACTCTAGTGTCACATTACAAAATATTACGACTAAAGTATTCCCACAAAAGTTCCATCATACGGGTCGAAATGGGTTTGGGTCAAAACAGATAATTTCTAATGAGTATCAATATGGGTCTGATGAGATTGGACAGGTACACAAACACTTCTAATCCAAATTTTTCAAACTTTATAAAAAGATTAATGTGATCTTGCACTATAGGCGTACATAAATAATCTTACGTTCTCTATCAAGGAAGGAATAACCAAATAAGTACTAAATGTAATTAAAATCCCCCACTAAAGTCTATCATTGTAAATAAAACAGTGATGGCAATTCCTGGATGTGGAAACAGATCAGGATAAAACTGATTGTTCTGGTAACAAACAATTAAAACGGGATGGATGATGGATCTGGTTGGTTAGGCCAAACACATGACCGGAAAATTATAATTTTTAATTGATAACCGAGTCAAACAATATTAAAAATAGCTTACATCATTCTTGAGTGTCTTCACAAGACAATCCACGGATCTCAAATCATATTAACATCAAGCAAAGATAAAATCTAAAGATCGAACTTGAGCAGAGGAGGAAGGCCAAAGGCTTATCCATGATCCTTTAACTTCTGAAGATCCAGTGCTTTCTAAGCAGATTTACTCCAAACTTCTTATGCTCTATCACACAACCCCTTAATTCAATAACTTAATAAAAGATTAAAAATTACTTGTTATATTATCGAGTTGCAGGAGCTTACACACCAACTATTTAAAAAATTGCACAACAAGTTTTCAAGTCAACCCAAGGTTACCCGCTTCGACCGCTACAAAATTGGCTGCTAATTTATTTTTTCACGCATCACTGCATAAGCTTATACTTTTACTAAAACCGATACTTCTTTTGTCAGATCAACCTTTTCATTTCTGAATCTTCACTGTGTTTTTATAAAGGTTTAAAGTGGCAATGATTCAGATCAGAATATTATCCTTAAACTTATGTTTGTCTGCCTAAGAAGGATCTTGAACATATAAGCAAAAGCATCAAACTTAAAATCTCTAACAGGTACATGAATACCCAGTGTTCTATGAATGTCCTGTTTGTCATGTATCTACAACTCCTAATTCATTTTATTTTCCTCTTCTTTTTACTTGTTAATAATAAGAGAGTCTGATGAACAAACTACTATATAAGGATCGTTTAAGCAGAGACTAATGTATGTTTTAATGTGTTAGTATAGCTGGGATAATCTTAATCCAATTCGATCAGTTAGTCGATTTGTTAGTCGGGTTGCTGTATATCTACAACAATAATAAAAATAACTATGTTAATAAAAGTCAGTGTTATAAGTTTATAATTTCTTCAAGTTTCTTTATTCTTAAGATTTTGTATACCTGAATGAATATGATAAATTGGAAATACATCAGCCACAGCAGCTGCAAACAAAAGAAATACATTAGCCACAGCAGCTGCAAACAAAAGAAATACACCCGTCATCACCACATTAGAATACCATTGAATTTACAAACCACAAGCTCATATTTGTCAATTTTCTACCCATTTGACCTGTAAAGCTTCAAACCCCTTTTCTTTGAAATGATATTAAAAACCATTTGTTACACAAACTACACGTGTTGAATTTACAAACCACAAGCTCATATATGTCAATTTTCTACCCATTTGACCTCTAAAGCTTCAAACCCCTTTTTCTTTGAAATGATATTCAATACCACTTGTTACACAAACTAAACTTATTGGAATAATTTCATATAAGGATTAACTTCTAAACATATTTGAGAGAGACCGACAACCCCCAGCAATGGATCATAATCTGAATTTCAGTTGGTCCTCGGGTTTTGGTTAATTTTGTTTTGGGTTTGGGTTTTGATCTCGAGTTTGAAGCGGGAGATCCTTTTATGACCGACCCAAACCAAACTACAAGTCCAAACCGTGGTTTAATCATTAAGGTTTACTACATTGTAGAAAATACAGTTCAAACATTAAGCTTTTTACCAGTTTATATAGAAAAGACCCAAATCTAAATATCTCTTAATGAAATTCCATTTTAAGTACGAATTTCATGGAGCTTCTTATGACATTGATTCAAAAACAAACTATGTGAGAGTAACCAGGTATTGAAATACTTCATTTCTGGCAACAAAATCGGTTACACAGTTAAGCTCAATAACAACAGCCTTCTTATCATTTTCTGATAGAGAAAGTAAACCCTCAGCGCCCGTAGGTATGAGTTTCGTAAACCAGCAGGTATGATTTTCGTGTAGATGGGAAGCACTAAGAATGGTGTGTCTGTCCAATACTCACGAGCTATATCACTGCAGTTAAGGAAATACAATCAAAACTCAGCCTTCCAATATGTATTACGTATAGTGTAGATAATAGATATAATTGACAACCTATTACAAAAAGAGATTTTTTTTTCTTCCAAATCCCTTTGCTCTAAACATCTTACCACCAACAGCCACAAGTTCCTAAACAAACAACAAACCTGAAATCCAAGCAGATTTTTTTTTATTAAATACGGGGGTAAATAATCAAGAAATCAACCAAAAAAAAAGAATAATTACTGTTTACCTGTTTATACGCGTATCGATCACACCATATGATTCAAACATTATTTCTTAGATTTAGCCCTAAAAGGTATAAGAACAAAGGAATACAGAGGAAAACTTTAAGTAAAGAACACTCACATGAAGATCTGTGCTAAGAAACTGTTTTAAGCATCAAATATTCAAAAGAGATAAAAGAAAACCACCATATATCCACCTGATGCGGCGGCTCTGGCCTTGTCGGACCCGTTCTCCTCTACCTGTGTCTCTACCACCATGTCAACCGTTGGAATCACCAAGATAGAAGCAAATCCAGGTGCAGAATGAGAGAGAGAGGGGGGGAAGAAAGGGTTCTGGATTTGAAATTTGAATCAGACTTTGGGTATTTGTTTGTGCCTCCTTGCGTATTTGATTAATCTAACGGTGGGTAGGCATGCAATGCTGGCAATCTAAAGGCTTGTTTTATTGTTTTTAACGGACAGTAGATAAGATCTTTGGGATTAGGTGTTGTTTGTAGTCAATGTGTATCCCTGTTTTTTTCTTAGGCTTTGGGGGCTTGTACATGATGCATCTAAGCTTGCACTTAAGAGTTTTTATGCATTGGATTATTGTACAGTATGCTTTCAAGGCTTGTAAAGTGGCAAATGACCATTTCTGCCCTTCTTATATGCTTATTAATATAGTATATATATATATATATATATATATATATATATATATATATTGATATCTTCAATTTTGATAAAAGGATCAATTACCGGACAATAGGTTAGTATCATACATACATGTGAACATGTGTTCTAACATTAGTTTATACAAGAGACATATTAATGACTAATTGAAGCACTAAATGTTAATTGTTTAATTTGGTATCAATGGATAACCAATTTTCTTGTAGGCGGATGAATATTTCTATTGTATTTTCTTAATTTAAGTAAATATTTAGTAAGTAGCTTCTTCTCCGGCCTACCCCACCGGCGTTTAACATCCGACCTTCCATTTCCTCCTCCGCCCAGATCTGAATCTCGAAATCCTCCTATGCCTGAGCCTTTAAACCTTCCGACGTTCTCTTGTGCCTCCCATACCTCCCTAAGCCTGAACCCTTTCAACCTTCATACCCTTGGCTTTCAAAATCCTCCTACGTCTGACCCTTTATCACCCTCTGGAATGTCCAAACCTTCATACGCCTACCCTAAGACAACCATCCCCATCCCTACCTTCCCAACCCATTCAGCCTTTCTACCTCAGTCTACCCCGTTTTTGTCCATGTGCTCCTTCGTTCAACCTTACTGTTTCTAGCTCATTCGACCTTCTGGCCTTTCGATGTTTCATTCGACCTTTTGTCTCCCTTATTTCTTTTCATTCGACCCCACCCTCAGCTCTCTATAATTGGTTACTTTTTTAATTGCTATTTTCGTCTAGTTAGAAAAGAAAATTAAGAAAAGAAAAGAGATGATGAGAATAAGTGATTGATTTTAATGGGTATGGAGTTTACGGCGTTGATACTGTGGGAGTGAAATGACATATAGAAATTTACAAATTATTTAAGTTGGGCCAGCCTCTTTTTGGGTTTCCATACCTTGGGACTTTATGTTCATAATGATGACTAAATTGGTCCTAGTGGTGTTACGCTGTTTTACTGAAAATTAAGTCACTTTGTTCCTTTTAATAATAATAATAATTACTATATTATAATAATAATAATAATGGAGTAAGGAGTTATGCAGGGTTCCACTTAGAGGGTGGGCAACCTGTAGTTGCTACCCTCATCGTCTAGTATAGGGTTTTTGCTCGCTGGTTTCTTTTCCCCCCAACACATCTCGAGGTCGGCGGTTAGCATTCGCACATGGCTCCTGCCAGGAAGGCCCGAAATGTCAAGTCAGGAGGTCCTGCACAGGGCTCTGTTAGTGGTTTAAGGGCCTGCCCCTTTAAACATTTTCACGATTGTAAAGATGGTAAACCGGGGTCTGACGGATTTTTTCGCCTTCTTGAACACATGCAAAACACTCACCTCAAGACAGAAAACCAAAGGCTATCTATGAAGGAGGCTATCTCGAAGGATCTGGACCTTTTTTTGGATGTGTTGGGGAAGTTCTCAGGGGAGGAGCTAAATGGTTATGTGGGAGGTGCATGGTGATGCATGCTCTCAGTACGGGATGCAAGCATGACGATGAGGTTATATCGTTCGCCATGGTCTCGGGAGATGTCGAAGATTTCATTGTTGGGATACGGAAACCACGTCAAGCGGTAGACGACGCAAACCCACGTCACCCAATCGGGATGGTTGGGGATGTTGCCCTCATCGAGCGTGTTTTTTCCCTCGCTATTCAAATTGTTAAAAGCATTCCCCTAGTTGTCGTATGATGTTTGCTCAAGTTTTAACAGGTGCCTTAAGCAAAGTGTGGCGTCGCCACGCTCGGTTGACAATCGGGTCCAATTGCTATTGCTTCCGCGATTAACCCTGAGGGTGGTTAGACCGTCCTCCAGGCAAGAGCGAAGATCAGGGAACATGAAATCTCTGCAGTGTAGTAGCATCATGCAAGCGCTTGCAGTATGGAAAGATGGGTCCGGGTTTGCGGTCTTGGTCTCTTCCCTCTTGGATAGCGTAGGGGAGGTTGTGATACCTAGGGGAGATGTCAGAAAAGAAGAGGACATTGAAAGGGAACCTAATATAAAGCAATGTCTTCAAAAAGTCAGGAATGGGCATTTCAAGGCGGCAGTTAAGGTTTTGTGCTCCAGTGGGGTTTCCCCTCTATGTGAACCGACCATGAAAGCCCTCATTGATAAACACCTAGTGGTGCCGCCTCCATCCTTTCCTTCTAGCCCTAGAGCCTCGCCCGCTCTATCTATAGATGGGGATTGTGTGCTCAGATGTATCCAATCTTTCCCTAAAGGGACGTCTTGTGGCAGGGATGGGATACGGGCCCAACACCTGTTGGATGCTATTGGTGGCGAAGGCTCGATGACTTCCTCGGGTTTGCTCGCGGCCATTACTGAAGTTGTCAACTTATGGCTTGGGGGCCTGCCTAAGACACTTGCCGAGTTTGTTGCCTCGCCTCCCACCCCTTATTAAAGCCCGATAATGGAATTCGGCCTATTGCTGTAGGGGGCATTTGGCGAAGGTTGGTTTTTAAGGTGGCAATGAAGAAGGTTGGGAAAGACATTGCCCAGTACCTGGGGGACTTTCAATTTGGAGTAGGGGTACCAAATGGGGCAGAGGCGGTGCTTCACAGTGCCAACAGGTTCCTCAACTCTATTCATGCGGATGGGTCCTTAGCTCTGCTTACAGTAGACTTCTCCAATGCCTTCAACATGGTCGACCGCACAGCCTTTCTCCAAGAGGTTCACCAGCGGTGCCCGTCTATCTATCCATGGGTCCAGTTCCTTTACGCCCAGCCTGCTAGGCTGTATGTGGGTAATGATGGTATTGGGGCTACCACCGGAGTGCAACAAGGAGATCCTTTGAGGCCCCTTCTCTTTGCTCTTGCCTTACACCCCCTTATCATGCGGGTTCAGGAACACTGTAACCTACCGTTTCATGCTTGGTATTTGGATGATGGGGCGATTATAGGAAACACAGCTGAGGTTGCTAAGGCTTTAAACATTATTAACGTGCATGGGCCATCTCTGGGGCTTCATCTCAATATTAAAAAAACAGAGGTCTTTGGCCGACGTGTGATGGGCTAAAAGTTCAGGACGGGCTTTTCCCGAAAGGGATTGGAAGACAAGAGAGGGGGTTAAGCTCCTTGGTGGGGCTGTTAGCCGAGATCCTATCTTTATTGGGGAGTTGGCAGGGCGGCGGGCTACGGTTGTGGTTGACCTTATGAAACTCCTGCCCCTCCTTAGGGATCCTCAAAGTGAACTCCTGCTGCTCAGATCATGCATGGGGGTGACTAAGTTACTTTTTTGGGTGCGAACTTCTCAACCCCACTAGATGGTCGATGCGGTATCCCTTTTCGATGATGGCCTCCGGGAGGCTATTGAAGATATAGTTGTGTGTGGTGGCCCCTTCTTTGGGGACGTCCAGTGGCGCTTGGCATCCTTGCCGATGCGTTTAGGTGGTTTGGGCCTCCTTTCAGCTCGAGATGTTGGGGTTTATGCCTTTGTGGCGTCTAGAGCTCAGTCTTGGAAACTTCAGGATCATATCCTTCGAAATAGTGGGGTCATCGGGCTAGACCCGGACTATCAACAGGCGCTCGAACACTTAAATGTCCATCTCCCAGACTTTGATATTGGCGGTTTTTCTAATAAGGACACCGCCCCCTCAAAGCCACAAAAAACTTTGGCGAATGCTCTGTTTAGCAAAACTGCTCAAAGCCTGGGAGAAGTTTTTGAGTTGTCCTCCCGCCAGAAGGGGGTGATTTAATGCCTAAAGGGTCCTCATGCTTAGGATTTTTTGACCGTTATCCCCATTGAGGGTTTGAGTCAATGCATGTCCGCAGTGGAGTACAGGGCTATACTCAAGTACCGGTTGATGATCCCTATGTATCCCGAAGATGAAACATGCCCCATCTGCCGTAAAGCTTGCATGGATAAATATGAGGAGCACGCAATTCATTGCAAAGAGCTCCCTGGGTTCAAATATGCAATTCATGGCTGGGATTACTACCAAAAAGGAGGCATCTGTAAATTTTCTTACAGACCCTGCGGAAGGGAGATCCACCCTGCGACCAGCAGATCTGCTTGTCTTTGTTTGGGAGAGGGGGAAACATGCTTGCGTCGACCTCACAAGGTATCTCCTTTGGTTGAGTTAAGGGAAACAGGGTTTGTAGCCGGGCAAGCATCGAGAAAGGCGGAATCGAAGAAAGTAGATAAGCATGTTAAGGCTTGTGCAGAGAACCAACATGTCTTTATCCCTTTGGCCTTAGATACCTTTGGCTCCCTAGCGCCAGAAGCTATTCGTTTCTTGACCAGGGTCCAACGGGTCGTCCACAGCTTGTTGCCCGTCTACCTTCGACTGTGATGTAACTTTCGTATTTTGTTTTAATGAAAAGAAAAACCCATAAATAAATATGGATAACGATAACTTGTCAGCATATTTCCACAATATTTAGGTGTTTTCAAGAGAGAGAGAGATGTTATGAGAAGAATACAATGTTATTGTTATTGTTATTTTAGTTTTATGTCACTGTTTTGTAAAGGTCAATACTATATTACTAGATTATACCCCAGGAACGTCCCGAGGTTGAGAAATCTAATATGATATATCAATTTTATATATGAAATAAAATGATGCGCTTTACAGTTACATGCAGGAAAGCTTCGGGTAACATCTAACCAAAAACAATTAACAATGTATCTTCAATGTTAACACCTATTCATAAACAATGTATAACTCTAATATTAATACCTAACCTGAAACAATGTACAACTCCAATGAAAACGCATGATGAAAATAGAATTCATATTTACTGATTTGAACATAATTAGTGACTTGTCTATCCATGATTAATGAATTATCTGAACACTTTGTGTTTTTTTCCCTGTATGAACAAAACCCCACACAAAAAATTGTCGTATTTTTTCTCGTTTTTCAACACTCGTTAATTTGGTGTAATTTTTTCTTTAAAAATCACGTATATAAAAGATATTAACGTTTAGAAATTATGGAAGAAAACATGAGAGAGAAAAATACAATTTTGTTTTTAATTTTTTTTTCCTAAAATCAATTTATTCCACATGGCACACTGAAGGGGGAGGATGCCTTCTTTGAATGCCATGTGAGAATTATTGCTTTCAATTATTATAATAGATAGATTAGGATGTTTTTATATTTGCTATTATATATCTCTCATGTTGGTGTTTTAGTGAACATGGTTGGTTATACGTTGTTTTATTTGATGAGCAAATTCACCTAGAATTGATTTAGCTTCATGTCATTATTGATAAAGTAGAAATGTGTTACCTCTCTCTCTCACTCTCATAATTATAATAACCAAGTAGGTTGAGCTGCGTAATCTGACGGTTGTCACCAAGAAGTATTTGTAGAGTATAATCTAACCCAACTTGTCTTAAACACTTAAATCTTTTGTAATTATATACTGTATTATTATTATTATTATTATATTATTATTATTATTATTATAATAACCTAACCCTGACCCATTTTCGGCCTATGTGGGTCCCACCCTCCAAATATGAAACCTATTTATAGAAAAAAAATAACTCGTAGGTTTTGAAAATAATTGTTTATTAAAGTTCCCCTTTTATGATTTTCAACATAATCCTTAATAATTTTAAGGGGTTAAAACATATACTACGATATTCTGTTAATTTATAACGAGGCCTCAAACTTATCCTAGAAATCAATATGAATTACGGAATACTAGACTACATAAAAAATCTAAATTTTTATAATATCAATTTGTAGAAACTTTAGTAAATAACATACAATATACTAGATTATACCCCAGGAGAGTCTCAGGGTTGAGAAATCTATTATGACACATCAATTTTACATATGAAATAGAATGATACGCTTTACAGTTACATGCATGAATGCTTCAGGTAGCACCTAACCTAAAACAATTAACAATGTATGTACAATGTTAACGCCTAACCTTAAACAATGTGTAATTCTAATGTTAACATCTAACCTAAAACAGAGTATAACTCTATTATTAATACATAACCTAAAACAATGTACAACTCAAATGCTAAAACCTAACCTAAAACAATATATAACTCCATTGTAACTCTAATATTAACATCTATCCTAAAGGCAAAAAAATGTACAACTCTAACATACTAATATTGATACCTAACCTAAAACAATGTATAACTCTAGTAACCTATTTTGATATGGTTAAAAATAAAATTCATATTTACTGGTTTGAACATAATTAGTAATTTGCCTATACATGATTAATGAATTACCTGAACACGTGTTTTTTTCCTGTATGAACAAAAGCCCACAAAAAATAGTCGTTTTTTTCTCCGTTTTTTATATAGCACTATCGTACTCGTTGGAAAGATAATAAAACACTCGTTAATTTGGTGTAAATTTTTTCTTTAAAAAAGTCTTATAGATAAAAGATACTAACGTTTAAAAATTATGGGAGAAAACATAAGAGAGAAAAATCCAATTTTGTTTTTAAACATTTTTCGTAAAATTACTTAATTCCACATGACATCCTTAAAATTACTTAATGTCACATGACATCCTACATGGCACTCTGAAGGGGGAGAATGACTATATGAGTGCCATGTAGGATTTAGCCCTTTGGAATATATATATATATATATATACTAGGTGAAATCCCGTGTGAAACACATGGGAGACCGAGTCCTATCTTAAGACCTGTTTAGTTAAACTAACATTAAGAACCCATTCGTCTGCTCCGAAGAAAACCTGTTTTAGTACTCTGTCTGTTTAGTTTTTTTATAAACATATATTATTATAAACACCCAAATTTTAAAAAAACGTATACAGACCAACTGTTATGGTCTGTTTAGTAAACCCCAAATTAATCAGAGATCTATTGTTGAAAACAAAAACTGTATTTCATAAGGTGTGTTGTTGATGCGTTTTGCGACTAGTGATTGGATAGTTAACATGTGTTAAGAAGGCTGTTATGGGCGAATGAAGAAGAAGTGGGCGAAGGTGATTATAAAGTGGGCGAAGGTAGAATGAAATGGACGAAACTGGAATGGAGCTACACAGAAGATACACATTCGACCATGTAAATGGGCGAATGTGGAAAAGACTCACATTCGACCATTCACAGTGGGCGAATGTGCAGTGCCTATATATAGAATTTGTGTTTTTGTAATGTTAAGAGAGTCATTAGGTGTGTGTGTTTTGAGGTGTTGTTCCAGGATAGTTTGAGAGAGTCTGTGTTTGAGTTAGATTAACTGTTTTGACATTGTAATCAAGTTTATCATCAAGTTAATCTATGAAAATGATTGAAAATGACTTTGATTGTGTTTTGATTTGAGTTTATATCAGTTTGTTCAAAGCTAGGGTTTCCGCACCTGGTTTTGTAACTTGTATGATCATATAATCCTGTTTTCGTGTCAAATCATATCCTCTACAAAGTGGTATCAGAGCCAGATGATCATACAACAACAAATTGATAAACTCAAAGCTGATTTGGACATTATTTTGATCAATTCACATCTGTTTTTGCATAAAAATGGTTTTTGAGTGTTTTTGAAAGATTTAGAGTTGATTTTGTGGTTAAAATTCAAAATTCCAAGAATTAAACTTGTTCCAAATCATCTCCGAAGCAAAACCTGATCAAGATCATTCAAATTCACAAACTTTTGAAAATTAGAGATCAGAATAACCGTTTTTCAAAGTGTAACCGTTTTTCAAACCTAAAATGGGCGAATCTGGAACTGAGTGGTCGAACGTGTAGTGTTGTGGGCGAAACTGAGAGATTTTTGGGCGAACCTAGGGTATTTTGGGCGAACCTGGAAATTTTCTGTTGAATTTTTCACTTTCGGGTCACATTTTTCACATTCGGTTCATCGGGGGTACGAACCTAGAACAAAAACGGGCGAACCTGAACTTATTTGGACGAACGTGAAAAGTGTTAGTGTGTTTTTACTTTCTGGTGAGTTTTTACATTCGGGTATCACTGTTTGGTCGAACCTGAACTAGAAAGGGACGAAGGTGAAACAATACTGGGCGAACCTAGAGCTAGTTTTTGGAAAATTTTTCTAAGTGTTGAATTTTTCGAAGATCGTAATCATGTGGAATTTTCCGACTACTCCGACACCAGCAACTACACAACCACAACAGCAGGTGATGGACCCATGGACGGTAGCAGCACAGAAGACGAGCACACAGTCTTCGCAGCCGGTTAACTACATGACTCAAAGTGCACCTCCAGCACCACAATCTGACTACTGGGGAGTAGCAGCAGTGATGGTAAACACTCAAACTACAAATGCTATTTCCACACTGATTAATGATTTGTCTTCAGGTAGCGGGAATCGGCCACCGAAGCTTATGGAGATTCAAGAATACAATCAGTGGCAGAAAAAGTTCAAGATACATTTGGAAGGCATGGGAGTGGAGGGTGCAGAGGCATGGAACATGATTGCTAAAGGTTACACACCACCAGTTTTGGAGAACACAGGTGAACCAGTGCCATTGGAGAGCATGGCTGAGGATGAGAAAAAGAAGTTTGCTGTGGAGAAGAAGGCGTTTTCCCAATTGACACAGGCAATCACAAATGATCTTTTGCATCAGTTTGGGACTTGCACAACGTCTAAGGAATTGTGGGTAGCACTTAAAAGAAGGCATGATGGCAATGAGAAGACTAGAGGTCTAAGGATGGAAGAACTGAGAAAGGAGTTTGAGAATTTTTCTTATATTGGAAATGAAACTTTGAAAGAACTAACTCCTAGATATAGTCATTTGTTATCTGAATTGTCTAGCTATGGTATACAGATTCCTATGGCAAAGCAGGTGGATAAGTTTGCAGATGCATTACCACCAAACTGGGATCAGCATGTGGAAGTCCTTAGGGAGAAGGATGCTTATCAATACTGGTCTATTCAAGAGTTCATAGAGAAGCTGGAAAACAAAGAATTGGAAGAAAAGAGGAAAGCTAGAAGAGCACAGATTCCTCAGAATCCCAACTTATACTTTGGAGGATCTCCAGTTCCAGCTAGTACTTCAAGCTCAGGAGGGCTAGTTGCACCACATGTTGCATGTATATCCAATGTTATGGAATCACCTACCATCAACTACCATCAACAAACATCATCTTTTTCACAACCATCAAATCCACCACCACAACAACAATACAACAACTCATACATTCCACCATTCTCCCCAATGCAACAAGCAGCTTTCTACACTGCTAGTCAATCTCAACAAACAATGAACCAATCTAATCAACAAACGGTGGTTTTGGAGACTTCTAACTTGGGAAATGTGACGGTTGAAGTTGCTCAGCAACACATTGCATTAGTCTCTGCAATGGTCTCATCCTACAATGGATTAGTTGCTAGTCAAATTGGGAATAACAACTTAACCAATGAAGACTATGCACAGATTGACAAGGAAGAGATGGAACTCATTGATATCCAATGGGCCTTTGCGAGCATAATGAGAAGAGCAACGAAGTTTATTGAAAAGACAGGTAGAACGGATTTGGGAACTTCTCCTAACACAACCTACGGGTTCAATAAGGAGAAAGTTACTTGTTTTAACTGTGGAGGGAAAGGTCACTTTAAAAGAGAATGCACCCAACCACCAAAACAAGGCAATAGGAACCCATTCAATGCCAGCTACCAGAATCGTCAACAACAAAACCAAAACCAAGTTTCTTACCAAAACAACAACAACTACCAAAACCGTCAAAACAACTTTAATAACAACCAAAACAGACAACCAAACACACCAAACCAGACACAAAACCAAACACCAAACAACGCTAACCGAACAGTCATACCAATAACTACACCAAATGAAACACATCAGAACACCAATCAGAATCAAGCATTGGTGACTCAACAAGATGAGAGGTTTGACTGGTCGAGTATGCAGATAGGTGTTGAAGAAATTACTACTGGTGGCAATGTGGCTTGTGTTGCGTATCAGGTTGATATTGAAGATTCAGGGTCGGTAGATGAGAAGGTAGAAACTGAGGTTGAAAGTGATGAGTCTGAGGCTGAGATGGATGTGGAGACTGAACCTGTTAAGGCTAATGCTGAGGTTAAATCTGAAGAAACAAATTCTGGAGTTGTGATTGATACTGTTTCTGATATTCCTGAGGAGTGTGAATCGGTTTATTCTGATTCAGACAGTGAATCGGATACGGAAGCAAGTGTTGATTCTCTAGATGATGACATTGAGCAGTTGCTAGCAGAAGCGGATTTTCTGATGACAAGGAAGTCGTGCATTGCAGATGATGCTTTCACCAAGATTGACTATTCAAGATTCTTTGCAGGAAAGGAAGCTCATTTCGCATTGATGGCCATGACTGATCCGCCAAAATCTGTAAGTTCTGAGTGTAGTACTGATAATACAAGTAATAAATATTGTGGTACATGTGATAGATTGACTGAGGAGAATAAACAACTCCGAGTGCAACGTGATAGTGCTATCATGAACAGTCAATCTACTCGCAAAGAGTTGAATGCTTTTAACAAAGTGTTAGATGGCTACAAAAAGGACATTTCCGACTTGAAAAATACTTTGCCATTAAAACAACTTGCAATTAACAACTATATCAATGAAATTGAAAATACCAAGTTGGAAATGGCCGCCATCAAATGCTTTGCTGAAAAAGTAAACAAAAAGCTGGAAAGCTATAAGCATATTGCTTATGTGGTAGACCACATCATTGATGATAACACTACCAATTATCGGTATGTACCATCTCCGGTCCTTTTTGAAAACCATAATTGTCATCAAGTGACACCGGAGAGTTCGGTAAAATCTGACTCATCGTCGGAAAACGAATCAAATACCTCGAGTATTGGTGATCCACATTCCGATGAGAGGCCGATTTTAGGTATCAATGATGAGGGTGTTACTGCTGAGAGTGTAGATTCAGACTCAGAGAGTGATGATACTGGTTGTGTTCAAAATGTGAATGCATGTGAAATTCCAAAGGAAAATCACATCATTACTAATGAACCAGTTTCACCATCTCAGATTGTGATTCCAATGAAAGATGTTCATTGTGAAAAGAAGTCTGAAAAGAATGTTGTGAAGAAAGATCTTGAGAAAAATGTAGTTAAGAAAGATCTTGAAAGGAGTGCTAAGAATGAACAATGTGACAAACCTGTCAAGGTGTTCTATCGGATGGAAGGATCCGATAAGATCATTTCTGACGAGGACTTTCCAATAAAAAATGCCAATTATGCTAAAATAGAAAAGATTTGGCAAGAAAGCACCATTTGGTTCCCAAAACATGAGAGAACAAATGAGATTCCACCAGCTTTATTAAAGAAATTATTTTTGGATGTTCCTCAAGAACCAAAGGTCCATGTCACAGAGTTTGTTCGACCCAAAAACAGAGCTAATGGTTTTAATGAGCCTACTTACTCAAAAGGGCCACTCCCTGAGAGTTTAAGGAAGCAACAGTACAATGATCAATACCCTGTTAGATCATTTGCTCAACCAAATGCTCCGAATGTTTTTGAAGAGTACCGTGCGTGCTTTAAATGTGGGGAACGAGGGCATTTACTTGCTCAGTGCCCATATGTAAGGCATAAGAGGCACGAGGTTGAAGTGAGGAATTCCATGAGGAAACCGATTGATCATTATGTGCCACCACATAGGCGAGTTGTTCCTCAACAACCACAACAGTTTTTCAACCAAAACAATTTTCAACAAATGAGGAACAATCGTCCAATGCAATATGATCGAAGGAATCGGATTGCTATGGAACAATCATGGAGGAAGCCTGTGGTGAACGCAACAGTTGATAGGCAAAAGGTTCCACCAAAACCGATTGTCAAATCAAATGTTGGACCTAAGTCTGTTAAATCAGATAAGGTTACCAAGAGAGTTACATTTGCTAACAATGTTCAGAAACTGACTGAGAACCCAAAGTCTCAGATTCGTATCTTGAAAAGGTCTGAACAATCTTGAACACCCAATGGTACTCCAGGAGCCTCTACGTCAAGGGTTAATGAGAAAAAGGAAACTGTTTTGAACAATCAGAAAAAGATTGATCAAAAAGTTGTTGAAAATGCTTGTGAAAATGTTACTTTGAAACCTGATGTTCAAAGACCCAAGACTCAGGCTTGGGTCCCCCGAAAGAACTAAATGATTTACTTTTTGTGTGCAGGGAGCTTCAGCTGGCCCTATTAGCAGTCTTTGGATTGTTGATAGTGGAGCTTCAGGCCACATGACAGGGGATCTAGCGTTGCTGTTCGATGTGAAGAACATCAATGGAGGGTATGTAGCTTTCGCGGGAAATAAAGGTGGATATATCACAATGGAAGGAAGTGTGAGCAATGGGATAGTGAGTTTCGAGCGAATTTCGTATGTGAAGCAGATCGATTATAATCTGTTGAGTGTCAGTCAAATATGTGATAAGCAATTTACTGTGCATTTTGATGACAAATCCTACTATATTCTGAAACCGGGCTTTACAATTCCTAAAGAGTGGATAATGTTGAAGGCACCTCGCGTCAACAATCTATACATTCTTGATATGTCCAAGGCGATGACATCACAGGGGCAGATAACATGCTTTCTATCCAAGGCGACAGAAAACGAATCGATAATGTGGCACCGAAGAATGGGGCACATTCATCTGAGGAAAATGAATCAACTTGTGAGAAACGGACTTGTCGATGGAGTAAACGTGAAACATTTCCATCTGAATGACAAGTGTGTGAGTTGTAAAAAGGGGAAGCAACACAAACAGTCCCACAAAGTGAAGAAGGTTAACTCTGTTGAGATGCCACTTGAGCGATTGCACATGGATCTTTTCGGACCGGTCAAGCGTAAAAGTCATCTTGGAGAGCTATATTGTTTAGTCGTCACTGACGATTACTCAAGATTTTCATGGGTGATGTGTTTGCAGAACAAAAGTGACACCTTTAACAATCTGAAAGTTCTGTTCACTCGATTAGAGAATCTCTACAATGTGAAAATTAAGAGAATTCGGAGTGAT
Organism: Ambrosia artemisiifolia; assembly: GCA_032199755.1. NCBI lineage: Eukaryota > Viridiplantae > Streptophyta > Magnoliopsida > Asterales > Asteraceae > Ambrosia > Ambrosia artemisiifolia. The sequence goes on from CM063513.1 coordinate 49,904,755, forward strand.
AATGGGACGGAGTTCAAAAATGCCAAGATGGATGAACTTTGTGAAAGCAAAGGGATACATCATGAGTATTCGGCTCCGTACACCCCACAACAGAACGGTGTTGTTGAACGAAAGAATAGGACTCTAATTGAAGCGGCTAGAACAATGCTCGCTGATTCAAATCTTCCAGTAATGTTCTGGAACGAGGCGATTTATGCAGCAAATTACACACTTAATCGGGTTCTAACAGTGAAGAAGTTTGGTAAAACATCTTATGAGCTGTTACACCGAAGAAAGCCGAACTTAGAGTATCTAGAACCTTTTGGGGCGCCATGCACTATGTTGAATCCAAGCGAGAAGTTTAGTCCTAAAGCCGAGGAGGGTTACTTTGTTGGATATGCAACCCCGCTCAAACGGGTATACAACAAGCGAACTCGTCAAGTGGAAGACTGGGCTAACGTGGAAGTTCAACGATATACTCAAAATCTTCAAGGCACGGGTCCTGATTGGATGTTTGATTACAAAGATTTCTTTGAATCATTCAATCTAGATAGCTTGGTTGAAGAAGCTGTTATTCGATTACTTTACGAGTGTGAAAATGCAACAACTTCACCGTTGGTGCGTCCGATCACCGTGAACCCCCTACCAGCTCCTAATGATACCAATGCTCCTATACAAGAGGAAGAAGTGTTTCAAGAGGCTTCAACTTCATTAGACACTTCAGAATCTGAAGATGACCAATTTGAAGAAGCTATTCTTGAACAAGCTGAAGAACAGGAGGCACCGCCAGTGAACCCAACTCCAACTTCAGATGTGGCTTCATCATCAAATACGGGTCATGATCTGGATGCTGTAGAGAACTTGACTGTTCAGACAGGAGTGCAAGTACCTGATTATCCGGAATCTCGGATTCATCGTATTCACCCGCTGGAGCAAGTTATCGGTGATCCTGGAAGCAGTGTTATGACCAGAGGGCAGCTGAAAAGCGTTAATTCGCCAGAGAGTTTTGGTGCTTTAGCTTTATATGCCAAAATTCAACAATCTGGTAGTCAAAATGATTGGTCGTTTGCGTGTTATGTGTCGCAGGTAGAGCCAAGGACATACAAGGACGCTTTGAAGGATGATGCCTGGGTGGAAGCTATGCAGGAGGAGTTATTACAATTCCAGAAATTGGGAGTTTGGACGCTCACGGATTTGCCGCCGGATAGGAAGAAGATTGGAACTAAATGGGTGTTTAAGTGCAAGAAGGATGATCGTGGAGTTATTGTTCGTAACAAAGCCAGATTGGTCGTGCAGGGTTTCCATCAAATCGAAGGGATTGATTATAACGAAATCTATGCACCGGTAGCACGAATTGAAGCTATTCGGATGTTCCTTGCATTTGCTTCATACAAGAAATTCAAAGTATATCAAATGGATGTTAAGAGCGCATTTCTGTACGGGAAAGTCAAGGAAGAGGTTTATGTCGGGCAGCCACCAGGCTTTGAAGACCCAATCCACCGGGATAAGGTCTACGTGCTGAACAAAGCTCTGTATGGTTTGCACCAGGCTCCGAGGCAATGGTACGAGGAGCTAAGTACATACCTCATCACCAAAGGATTTAAGCGCGGCCTCGTCGATTGCACCCTCTTTACGAAGAAGACGGGAGACGACTTGCTTCTAGTGCAGATTTACGTTGATGATATAATATTTGGTTCAACTAACGAGCTTTTATGCAGGGAGTTCGAAACTGTCATGCAGGAAAAGTTCGAGATGAGCGCAATGGCGGAGATGCAGTTTTTCCTAGGCTTGCAGGTGGACCAAAGAACCGACGGGATCTTCATTCACCAGACGAAATATGTCTCCGACATCTTGAGCCGGTTCCAGATGGAGGACTCTAAGCCGATAGATACCCCGATTCAACCCAATCACGGGATTGGAGTGGACGCTAAGGGGGAGCTGACGGACCCATTTACATACAGAGCAATCATCGGATCTCTGATGTATTTAACGGCGTCTCGACCAGATATTATGTACGCAACGTGTCTCTGTGCCCGTTATCAATCGAAGCCGAAACAAAGTCATCTGACGGCGGTCAAGCGTATCCTTAGATATCTGAAGGGTTGTCCCTCAAAAGGACTTTGGTACCCTAATGATGATAATTTTGATTTCATATCTTTTAGTGATGCAGATTGGGGCGGCTGTGACAAAGATAGCAAATCTACTACAGCTGGCTGCCAGTTTTTAGGGAGCAGGTTAATCACCTGGCAATGCAAGAAGCAGACTTCCGTGGCACTATCTACCTGTGAAGCCGAGTACATTGCAGCCTCGAGTTGCTGTTCGCAAGTGCTCTGGATCCAACAGCAGATGGTGGATTACGGTTTGCAGTTTCTTAAAACCCCTATATACTGTGACAACGAAGCCGCAATCGCATTAACTAAAAATTCTGAAAATCATTCTAAGGCTAAACATATCCGGATCAAATATCATTTTATCCGTGATTGTTACGCTAAAGAATTGATAGATATGATCAAAATTCATACTGACTACCAACGTGCAGATTTGTTTACAAAAGCTTTTGACAGATCACGCTTTGAATATCTTTTAAAAGTAAACAACATAAAGGAAAAACAGGACTAATCGGCACCTCGGTTTATCGTTTTTTTTTTTTTTTTTTTTTTTAGTTTGTATATTTTGCTAATTGGGAATTTCTCTTTGCTAATTGGGAATTTCTCTTTACTATCGTAATCCTCAAAGAAGTTGATGCTTTCGAGGGGATTGTTTAATCCTCAAAGAAGTTGATGCTTTCGAGTGGATTGTTTCTTTCAAATTTTTGTTTTTATTGTTTCTTTTGAAAAATTAAAACCCAAAAATATGTTCTTTATTTTAGGGGGAGCCATTTTATCAGAAAAACCAAAAACATTATAAAATTCAAAAAGACCTAAAAATTAGAAAATCAAAAATGATTTCCTGGTAAACAGAGGAAATGATAGTACATCAGTGGGGATCTGACACAGGCTAAAGAATTGTATAGTATAATGAGGCGTGTGTTGACTACGTGTGATATGCTGATAGGCTTCGTAGACTAAATATTGCGTGCGTTAGTGATACAAACATAACGAACTACGCGTTCGTGGCTGAACACCTCATGGGCATATGGTCTCAGTACCGTAATTTCGTTTGATAGGATTGCCAAAATCTGAGGTTTCGGGTCGTTATGTTAAGGTTATCCGGGATATTCTGATAAACTTTTGTTGTATTGATTTACGGACCTAGTTTTATCAGAATATTTGCTAAAAGAGCTTAATTGCCAAAACCGGAAGTTACCGAATTGAGGAACTTTATGTTTTAACTGATCATAGATCATTATTACATCGTATTGATCATCTGATGCAAATCAGTGATTAATATCAGCCTCAACATAGTGTATACGCACATGTTACTCTGCTGCATTCAATTGCTGACCTGTACACCTCTGTGCTATATACTTTGTAACTTTTACGGATAACTCTGGCATAATCACGCGTTACGACGAAGCTTTGTGCAATTACTTGATACGGGAGTATGTCGTGTGTGTGGGCACCACATCGTGTTAGTCTAATACATCTAATTCGTATCATTTTAAAGCATTGCGTAATTGTTTGCATGTGAGCTTACGTGGACCACAATATCAGCAATTGCCGTGTCACATACTGTGTCTAATGATAATATTAAACAAATAGATCAACGCTGTGATCAGATTTCTCAGAAAACTGATATGATCCTCTGACCGGATTTCACAAAAAGTTTACTGCTTTCATTTACTTTGCTGCATTTTATTTTGTTGCAATTTACTTTTATTGTCAAAAAGATACAAAATCCAAAAGGATTTTAGGTGTGTTTTGATAAAATTTCAAAAAAAATCCAAAATTTTTGCATTTCTGTTTTATTTTTGATAACCGGGGATGCTTGATAGTCAATTTCTGAGATTTGACAACACCATCTGGGCTTTGTATCATTCTAAATGTGAAAATATGAGTTTTGGAAGCTTAACGGATTGAAAAAATGTTGAACGGTATTCGAATTCGTGATTTGGCAAAATTTTCAGAATTTTCCATTTCACATTCGCCCCTTAAATGGGTCGAATGTGGAAAATTCTCTACATTCGGGTTGGTGAAAACGGGCGAATGTGGATTCTTATTCAAAATCCACTTTCGGGTGAACCAGTTGTACGTTCGTACCATTTAGTTGGGGCGAATGTGGAACTTTCTCACATTCGTCCACTACCAACGGGCGAATGTAGGTGCTTATATAAAGCCAACAGCAGATTCGACCATTCATTCGAAATTTTTCAAAATTTTTGCTAAGTACCAGACCTTGTTGCTTTGATTCCGTTTGATTGTGCGATTGATTCCCTGTTACTTCCTGATTCTTTTGCTACCAATATTACAGGTAATGACGAAGGATTGAGCCTGGAATCATCGTTTTTCTAACCGGACCTAGGGTTGAGGGTTTCATGGACTTAGAGTGTTTGTTATTGCTTGATTATGAATGCTTTTCATTCTATGACAGTTTTAGGGGGAGAATGGAGAATAAATTAGGGTTATAACAGATTCAAATTGAAAATTGATTGATTTTTGAATATAAACCCTAATTTTTCAATAAAACTGACATATAATGAAATTTTGGTGCAATTGGTTATACACGAATGTTAGTCGGCCATATTAGACCATGAATGAATCAAAACAAAGTGTTAAAACCATGTTTTGAAAATTTTTGAATTTTTGGGGAAGATCAGATTCTACTTTCGGGCCTTCGAACGGACGAAAGTGGAATTTGTGGGCGAATGTACCTCAAAAACGGACGAATGTGATGATTTACTCAAAACCATTCCACATTCGACCAACATACTTTACATTCGGCCAAAATAATCTACATTCGACCATGATTAAATGGGCGAATGTGGAATTCTAAAATCCTTAAAATTTTGAATTTTGTCGATTTTGTGTTTTGACATTTGTTTTTGATTTTGTGTTACAGATGGCTGAGGAACAAGAAAATATTGAGATTCCTGTTGAGACTGTTGTTCCTTATATAGTCCCAGAACCTGTTCAAGAAGGTGAATCGTCAAGCAAGAGCAAATGGCCGTTCGAGAAGAATCATAACTGTTGTGCTTATCTGGGTGACGTAGAAAAGAACGTGGAGTTTGCTGACATTATCAAGTTCATGAAGAGAAGCAGAGTAGTTTATGCTTTGGCTACACCAACTATTATCTACAAGGATATAGTTGAAGACTTCTACAACAATGCTAAGTATGATTACTTTGATAATCAGACGATCATAAAGAGCAAGATTCAAGGAATGGAGATGTTTATTACTGAGTCTGATATTAGAGAAGCACTCCAGATTAAATTTGAAGTTAGTGAAGATCCAAGAGAATTGTCGTGGACTGAACAGAAAGCTTGTTTCCTTAGGATGAAATACAAAGGACCTATCACTGATGGTTCAATGTATAAAGGGAAACTGAGCGTGCAGTTTAAGTATTTTGCTCACGTTATCATACATGTGTTTGGATGTGTTAGTGGAGGATATGACGTAATGAGAAAGAGTTTGAGCTCGTTAATGGTTGCGTTGACTCTCAACAAACCATTTAACGTTGCTGGAATGATATTGGATCATATGCTGGAGATGCTGAAAGGGTTGAAGATTAAGAAGTTCATGCTTTATCCAAGATTCCTGATGATGATCTTTGATCACAAGTATCCTGATTTGAAGAAAGATCCAACCCAGATACTTGCTCAGGATCACATGAATATTCGTACTTTGGTAAGAATGAAGGGATATAAGGGTGTGCCAGACAATGAAAGGCCACCGTATAGAAGGTTGTTTGGAGCCTTAGCTAGAGAGGATTACAATGATCCAGGAAAGAATACAGCTAGGCATCCTGATAGTGATTCTGATAATGATGATCCCTTGGTATATGCTGATGCTAGTACTAAGCGGAAGAGGCAAGTAGTCAATCCTGGAGCCAAAGGGAAGGGCAAAGGAAAGACTGATCAGGGAAGTTCAAAGCAACAGGTTGCTAGAAAGAAATCAACTGCTAAGAAAGGTACTAGTTTGGTGGATGAAGAGTCTGTAGATTCTGAAGAGACTGAGGAGGATGAACAGTGGGATTCTGATGCTGAGAATGTCCGGGCCACCAAACGTAAGGCCACTATGGTTGGTGAGTCTGAATCATTAAACAGATCGATTGCAGAAGCTGAGAAGAGCAAGAAGTCTGTTGGTGCTGAAGATGAAGGGTTAACTATAAATTTGGATGAGTTGAATGTAGGAGAAACTGTCGTTGTTAACTTGCCCAGGCCTAAACACAAAACCATGGCCAAGAAAACAAGTACAAAGCAACTGAGAGAAAAAGAGTTAGCTCAACTCTTAAGAGGTAAAAGAGTTCCTGAAGCTGGAACGTCATCAAAGCAATCTTCACCAATCACAAAGAAACAAAAGACTAAAGAGGCAGCAACATTACCAGTGGATGAGTTCAATGTAGCACTGGATAATGTACTTGATATGTTTAGGAAGCCTCAGAAGGAGAAAGAAGCTGAAGTTGAGCCATCCAAATCAAAATCCAAGTCAAAGAAAGTCACTGTGGATGACGATGTTATGAAGCAAGTGAACAAGAGGATGGATGATATGATGAAGATGATTGTGGCTCAGCAAGCTGAAATAGCCAAGTTCAAGCAGAATGAGGAAAAGATGCTTCAGATTGTAGTTGCTTCAAAGTCGAATCAGGATGAGATTGACGAGAAAGTGAAGAAGCTAGAAGCAAAGAACAAAAAGCTTGAAGGTAAATGTTTGAGAAACAAAAACAGGTTTAAGGCTATCAAAGAAGATAATAAAGAACTGAAGGCTGAGAATAAACGTCTGAGTGAGCTGATTGACAACTTGTACAATGTTGCACCCAAATTGAAGGAGGGTGAAGAAGATAAAGAAAAAGAAGTTGAACAAGTTGATTATGAACCATCTGAGTCTGATAAAGAGAAAGATGATGATGAGGATGATGAAGAATCGGAAAAGAGTGATGATGAAGATGATAATGATGATGATGATGATGCAGAGGGTTTGGGAAGTCAAAAAGAAGATGATAGTAGCAGTGATGATGATAATGATGGAGGAGATGATACATCGAAGTTTACATTTGAGAAAAGACCACCTTCAAAGAAGAAGAAAGATACTGGTAAATCAAGTTCGAAGAAGAAAAAGGGTGAGAATGTTGATTCGGATGAAACTGTATTCTGGAATGAGAAGGTGAGGTCCTTGACTGATGATGCTAAACAAGTTTACAAGGACATGTTAGAAAGAAGAGAATGGACCATTGAGTTCACAGGTCGTTTTGCTGAAATATTCCAAACTGACGATATGAGATATGAATTGGAATATAACGATCCTGATCTTGAAGAAGGGGAAGTACCTGCATCTGTGGCAAAGGAGATTTTGGATGGACTTGCACAGAGGGTAGGGAAAACATTTGAAGAGTTTATTGTAGATGAGTCGATTCCACATATTCCTGAAAAGGATATTGGAAGTCACTCTGATGATAAAGATACCCCTGAGTTTGAAGAAGTGGAGATAGAAGATATAACACATGAGGATTACCCACAATACTTTAGACAAATTGATGAAGATGTGGTGTTTCCTGATTTTACAGAAATTCCTAACACTTCTGCAAAGAAAAAGGCTAAGCAGAGAAGTGCAGAGTTTGTGGAGAAAGTATTTGGTGCTGATATGCCAGAATCTTCAAATAAATCTGATGAATTGAAGAGTTATTTGAAGAAATTACGAGAAATGGATGAGAACCGACCGAAGCCTGAAGCTCAAGGAAACTTTTACAGATTTCACAATGCTAAGTTCAGAGGCAGAGCTCTCGGGTGGACATATTTAGGCAGGCTGAAGTGTCTAGCTGCCAAATGGGAATCAGGGATCTTGTATTTTTACAGATTCATTGACTTGCTTACTCTACCGTACTGGGCGGTTAGAGATTTATGCAGATTCCCTATGTCGGGTGCTTCAGTTAATAATACTCATGTCGGTTGGTGCGCAGACAAGCTGGTTTGGGAGAGCAGAACAAGATGGAAGAGATTCAAACCTCAATATCCCCGGAGGAAAGTTCACAGGGATATTGATCCCAGAACCAAGCTGAAGAGGGTTACTTTGATATATAAGGCACCTGAAGTGATGAGAAAAATACCTTTGATGCCCATGCCACAACATTTCAGTGCTGACTTCATTTTCTGGTATTACGATTGGAGAAAGGCAGAAGCGGTGATTGTGTTGAGAGATGGAAAGGATAAATACAAGCATGTGCATGTATTTGATCCTATGTGGTTGATAAATTGCACTTTTGAAGACATTATCATGCTCTTTTACAATCCGATTCATCATGAGCTGAACGACGTTGATCAGGCAAAGAAATACACTCAAGTAGTTGGTGTTTGCTTTGCATATGACATAAATGCGGGTAGTAATTTGGATGGAAAACTTGGCAAGATGGTGAAGATGGCGAACGTGTCGAAACCAGTGAAGAGAAGGTTAGAGCCAGAAATGACAAAAGAGCAGAAGAAACAGCTCAGAATCAAGTTGCTAAACAAAGCCATGGACGAGGACAGAAAACGATCCAATCAATAGTCGAGGGGGAGTTTGTTGATGCGTTTTGCGACTAGTGATTGGATAGTTAACATGTGTTAAGAAGGCTGTTATGGGCGAATGAAGAAGAAGTGGGCGAAGGTGATTATAAAGTGGGCGAAGGTAGAATGAAATGGACGAAACTGGAATGGAGCTACACAGAAGATACACATTCGACCATGTAAATGGGCGAATGTGGAAAAGACTCACATTCGACCATTCACAGTGGGCGAATGTGCAGTGCCTATATATAGAATTTGTGTTTTTGTAATGTTAAGAGAGTCATTAGGTGTGTGTGTTTTGAGGTGTTGTTCCAGGATAGTTTGAGAGAGTCTGTGTTTGAGTTAGATTAACTGTTTTGACATTGTAATCAAGTTTATCATCAAGTTAATCTATGAAAATGATTGAAAATGACTTTGATTGTGTTTTGATTTGAGTTTATATCAGTTTGTTCAAAGCTAGGGTTTCCGCACCTGGTTTTGTAACTTGTATGATCATATAATCCTGTTTTCGTGTCAAATCATATCCTCTACATGTGTTCCTTTTACGATACCAGTTAATATTAATATTACTTATTAGATGTTTAATAACTGGAACTGTTACAACAAAATCCTACTTTAAGCACTGTTTAGTAAAGACAAACATTAAGAACCATTTGTCTGCTCCGAAGAACAGCTGTTGAGATAACACCTATAAATCTACATACGGATTAAAGCTCTGTTGAATAACACATAAAACTTAATACGAGTCCTACCTTAAGGCTTGTTTAGTTAAGACAACATTAAGAAGCCAATCGTCTGCTGCCAAGAAGACCTGTTTTCTAGCGTCTGTTTATTTCTTTATATCAGTTATTATTATAGCCAACTTTAATGGTCTGTTTAGTAACCCACAAATTAAACACTCGATCTATTGTTAATAACTAAAAATGTATTCCGTAACGTCTGTTCCTTTTAGAATACCAGTTAATAATAGTGAAAATGAAAGGTAATAGGGTAGTATAGTTATTATACTTGGGTTAACGTGTTAAACGAAAAGTTTTTTTATAATGATTATTTACTTTCTTTCAGTGAAATTAAAGCGCTGTTGAGATAACACATATTAAAAAAAAGAGGATGAGGAAATTTAAAAAGTAAATCTAAAGTTGAAAGAACGAAAAGCATATTTTGTTTCAAACACTGTGTTTAAAACACTATTTTTTAAAACACTGTTGATTAAAACAAACGTAAATTCAACTGTTTAGTTAATTTTACCACTGAAACAATTCTTCAAATTCTTTTTATTTTTATATATAAATTTCCATACAAACACAAAAACATATTTATATTTTACTTCAACGGTTGTTTAAAACAGATGTTTCAAACATTTGTTCTCTTAAACAGTTGATTTTAACAATAGGCTATTAAATCAGTTTTATTATACTGAAATTTGTATTTAGAGCAATAATAATACCAAATAGATTTCAATAATTAATCTATGGTTTTTAACAGTTCGTTAAATCTTTTTTCTTCTCTTTAACAAAGTTTCTGTGAAACAACTGTTATATGATTCAACCATATTATTACAATTCAATAATTTGAGATCAATATTTAATTTAAGTAAAATAAATACAAAATGGAAGAGTTAAAAAGAACAAATACAAATATCTTTAAAAAACTACTTTAATAACAACATATAATTACAATATGTGATTTACAAATTACATAAAAATACAAGGAAACATAAAAAAAAATCCTTCTAACACCTAAATACTACAGAATGATATTTCTTGTCAGCATCATCGGAAGAAAATTACAAACAAAAACAATGAAAAGCACTACACGACAACAGCTCATGTAGTTATGCTTTATCCCAAATAATCATTATAAAAAAAACTTTCAGTGAAATTAAATCACCACCAGTTCTAAAAGCCCTAAAGATTAAAAAGACAATCTCTTTGTTATTCAACACCAAAGGGACAGATGATTCTCACACTTATGAGTAAATCAGGAGATTCATGAAAATATTCATCAAGACCTTTGGCAATGAAAAACCCAACATCCAGCATGATAAATCCAATGTCCCTAAAGATTAAAAATAGGGAATCTGTGCAGCATATATAGATAATAATAATGGATTCATATTTTCCTTTGATTGTAAGAATCTTTCCAAAATTTGTGGAAACACATTTGAAAGTAATATCATTATGCATATAGGATGGAGAGATGCATGTGAGAATAGTTAAAGGAATATATAAAGATGGAAAATGAATATTGAGAAGTCCTTCCCTTTTATAGTGTGAATATACTAAATATTCGTAAAGTTGGTTTTCAACTTTATCAGTTGGATTTCAAATAAATCTAAAGTTCGAACTTACTTTTGGCACTTTATCAAGTGGATTTCAAATAAATCTAAGTTGTATAATTAAAATATATGGACTTCTACACATTTAATAGACTGCAACACAATTCAAATGGAAATAATAAAATAATATATATAATAATTTAATTTAATATTATTCTGATTATTATAATTATAATTTATATTAGAACTTAAGAGTTTTTGTGAAAACACATCTTATAGATACAGCTTTTACTACAAACAGTTGATGCTATAAAACAGATGTTATTTCAACAGTTTAAACAAACTGATGTTGCATATGCACAACATAAACAGATTTTACAAGGTCTATTTAGGAAACACCACAAATTAAATTTTGAAAAAATAAGTTTACAAACTCATCTAAACAGAGCAATAGTACACATAAATTTCAATATCGTTAGACGGAAGAAATGTAGAAAACAAACAGAGAATCATTACACATCAAATGTTACAAAAGCAATTTAAATTCATTTAAGAACATAAACAATTAAACTTACAAAATAAAAAAGAAATAACAAAGTTACTTATTTAAAGAAGTTGTAGAACTTCTTTGTAAACTACATTAGTGGTAACTGTAGAAACATTTTTTTCCGTATCACAAATCAAAATCTTTAGACCCTTTCTACTTTTGACCCTAGAAACGGCAACATAGAGCTGCTCATGACTGAAAACAAGACGTGGCAGATACAAACCAACCCGTTCAAGCGATTGTCCTTGACTTTTGTTTATTGTCAATGTAAAACACAGACAAATTGGAAACTGTCTACGACAAATTTTTACAGGTATTCGCTTGTCCGCAGTTATCATCTACAATCTGGAAATCAATGTAGTATAATCAATATTACTTCCTGTGATAATTTTCGCCTCAATAACAACTTTTCCGAGTTTCGTAACCTGTAAGCGTGTTCCATTACACAATCCATTCGCCTTGTCAATGTTTCTAAGTAACATCACTGGAGCTCCCACTTTCAATACTAACTTATGGTTTGGTAACCTAGATAAATGAAAACTGTTTAGCACATCAGGTGAAAATAATGCTACATTAACATCAAATTCTTGTTCACATTCACATAAACTATCTGAACTAAGATAAACCTTTTCTTCACCAGGCAGAGCTTTTAACTACTCATCATTTATTGAATCAACAACATCATTGGTAGGAGCAAGAATGGCTCTTTGTTGGAAATAATTTGAATCCCATAATGAGTTATTCATATCCGGATACGTGAATGAAATTAAAGAAGAAATAGGATTCTCTTGATCATGAATTAGTAAATCATCTGGTATATACATATCTGTCTCACCATCATTTTGATCACCAAGGACTCCATCACCAAGCTTTAAAGTCCACTCTGCAAATTCCTTAGTCTCTTCAAAATCCTTTTCTTTGCATCCAACCCTTAACCTCATATTTTCAGTTAGTTTTAGTACTTTACAATATTTCCATATATAAGAAGAATTCAGAGAAGCATTAACTATCATACTTCTGGTACCTTTAATAATTACTGGAAGAATCTGTCTAAAAGCACCACCAAAAACAACAACTTTTCCTCTAAAAGACTTGCTCTGCAAAGTTGATTGACTGGAACGTAATACATCTCTCATTGTTCTATCCAGAGCTTCAAAACAATGTTTATGCATCATAGGTGCTTCATCCCAAATAAGCAATTTTGTCATTCTAATTAACTCACCTAATTCACTGTTAGGTTCTATTAAACATATAGAATCTTCATTAACGTTTATTGGAATTACAAACCTAGAATGAGCAGTCCTACCACCATCTAGTAACAGTGATGCTATTCCACTGGAAGCAACATTCAAAACTTCTTCACCATTTGACCTTAAAGCGGCTGAAAAAGTCTTCAAAAGATAAGTTTTCCCAGTGCCACCATATCCATATACAAAAAACACACCTCCTTTACCTTTTGCAACCGCATCCATAACAGTTTTGTAAACTCTATGCTGTTCAGCAGTTAAACACTTTAAATACTCAGCGTGATTAATCCGTAGATATGATCTATCATAAGAAAGTTCTTTCAATATCAATCGATTATTTACCGCTGAAACATAATTTTCAGGAGCATTTGGCTTGTCTGGAAAGTTTTTTAGTGTACTCCCATTGTTAAGCAACAATGTTTCGATCTTTAACAGACAAATATTTTCAACTTCTTCTTGGTTAAGATTCAACACTGGAAAAAAATATTAAAAAGTATTAGTAACATTGAATTTAAAAGATATTTAATAATTTTTTGTTTTAAAATAATTACTTTGAGAGACTAATGAAATTACCTTCTATAATAGTTATCTCCCTTTCTTTCTTAACAATATCTTCACATAATACAGCTTTTGTGTGACGCCAAAACTCACCGGGACGAGAGATTGAATTTGGCAGTAGCAACATTACAAAAAAGGATCGCAAAAACTCTCCAGCTGGCCAGTCATTTGCTTCTTTAATGGCAATAACATATTCTTTATCATCATCTAACAAACCTCATGCAAAACAGACATCTTTATATGTTTCAAACACTTCACCATCAACTCTTTTTATATCATTGTAACAGGTAGCTCCCGTAACATGGTTTAATAAAATCCTGAGGTAGTAAGAATCACCAAGAGATGGAGGCACATAATGTATCCTGACAATTGACTGCAAAGGCTTTTTTCTTAGGCTCCACTTCCGTTCTTTATGTGACCAAACATAGTATTTCGAAAAATCTATATATTTCAATTTCCTAGCAAACTCATCAGTTTTATTAGTTTCCATCCACTCCGTGAACATTGACATTTTCAACGTTGGATTATTCACAATATCACATAAATTAGAATCATCATCATAAACAATACTTTGACCATCTTCACAATGGAAAGGCAACACTTCAATAGCAGGATATCTATAATGTATGTCATATTTGAATATTCTCCAAGCAGCCTCACATGCAGAAATATACCTACAATCAAGGTATGCCTTTATCTCATTTACCTCATTGTTTTGCTCGGTATCATTGTTACCAGACTTCGATTGAAAAACAGAAGCCGTAACTCTATCAGGTCCCTTATTAATATACTTAAACAAATATTTAATAGAACCTGACTGATTGCACCATTCAACATTCACGCGGCATTGATACTTTCTGAGCAAAACATGATTGTAAGGAACTACATACCTATTATCAAGTTGGACGCCCTTTTTTCAACTCTACTACTTGTTTCACGACGACGGTAGACTGGATAACCATCAGAATCAACGCAACTCTCGTCCATATATTTTTTGGGGAACTTTTTAGAACATTTAAAGTTAACCATGCATGGACATTGAGGGTTGTCTAGACCGCAAGGTGCATGAATCATAAACTGCCTCACAAGTTCATATAATTCAGGATCTGCAACTTTATCGGGGATCTCTGCACTAATGACACGATCTATATCAGATGCACTTAGGAATTTGCTTTCAGCACTCAGGAACAAACATATGTGGGCATGTGGCAGTCCACGTTTCTGAAATTCAATGGTATAAAGAACTGAAAAATATATAACAGTAACATTAGTTAGTAGTTAAATAAGAATACTTTTATTAATAAACAATTAAATATATTAATTAAAAAGTACCTGCTTGTGTCTCACCAAACAGTTTATTCTTATGAAAATCTTTGATTTAATTATCCAATTTCATCTTAAATATTCTAGATATAATATCCGGTCTATCTTCTGCGCTAAGACGTTTATCAAACAAACACCTGAAAATCTCAGGCCACTTTGGATTACAAGTAACTGTTATGAATAAATCCGGATATCCAACTGACTTGCAAATTGCCATAGCATCCATGTACTTTTGCATCATATATCTAGAACCACCAGTAAATGATGAAGGCAAAACTATACGTTTACCACAATTTGATGCATTATTCTCTCCACCTTCAACAGTAGCACTCAAATTCTTAAAACTTTGGGTTCTAAGTTTTGGTTGTTGATGTTTTATATAATATAGGCGAGCAGACTCTAACATTGTGTACACATCAACTAAAAACTGTTGAAACAGTTTTTGCGCATGAACTATTAATGAAAACTGATTATGCCTATCTTGTATCCTGTAAGAAAAAAAATTCCCTCATTGAAACATTTGTAAGACCCGCAAAACCGGTGTCAAACAGTTGGGTTGAAATTCTTAAATATGCAAAAACATGAGTAAAATTTTCTTTTAAAAGAGTATGTATACGCAGTGGAAAATCATTTAAAATAAAATTCTACAAAACACATGACAAATACTTATCCAATTGTAAATCAAATTTTAAAATTTCTCATGTGTAAACAAAAGTTGTCTTCCACTAGAAATGCCTTCAATTGCCAGGTAGCTTCTCGCATCGCCAAGCAGTCATCCATCCATCTCTCTATTAACCTGAAATCAATCTAACGTGTATGCAAAAGTCAGCTACGCTAAGTGAGTTCAAGTTATATAAATTTATGTAAACAAGTATTTTGTCAAAATAAGAATTAACAAAATACCTCAACTTCAGAGTTAACAATAAGCGCAATCCGCTAATTTGTTTTTCCCCAAGCAAAACAAAAATCAAATTCTAGGATAGGATAGGATAGGCATACTCTGCCTAATTACCTCAATACTTTACTTACCAAATATATAATAAGCGCATCTCGCTTTTCAACACAAAGAACAATCCAGTCTATTTAAGCAAACTAAAGCTAGAGATTAAAGCAGGCATTTCCCACCTCTGTCATAGCTCAGTTTATAATAAAAACACATAATAAAAACTATGTAACAACCCTGACTCAAAACCAAGACCAAAGATCAGAGCAGGCATGTCCCACTTCCGTCATAGCTCAGTTTGACATATCAAGTAGCCATCGAAACATAATCTATTATATTTAATAACAGGTATAACATAAACTAAGCAACAACCATGACACAAAACCAATACGATAGATCAGAGCAAGCATATCCCACTTCCATCATAGCCCAGTTTATAAGGTCATGTAATCGCCAAATACAGTTTACGAACATATATAAATATATAATCCATATAACCTAAACAGGTAGCAAGTCAAAACAATACCCGATCTAACAAGTAAGGTTTCGAATACGTGGCCAATACGCTAATTAACTAAAAACTCAAGCCACACTTTAATCAAGACAATAGTCTAGTCATGCATATATAATAACACGTATAACTCAAACCATATAATAACACATTAGGCATAAACTATGTGACAACCATAGCAAAAACTATGCCATAAATCAGAGCAGGCCTATCCCACTTCTAATGACACATATAACTCAACCCATATAATAACGCATTAAGCGCATTTCGCCCACTTACGTTTCATACCAAAAAAAATATGTATGAGCTAATATGTATTTCGATCATACACAAAAATATTTATAACTTAATAAAAATATTTTGTGACTTCATAAAAATAATAGTTTAGCATGCACATCAGCCCAAAAACATTTAGAAAAATGATAACTAAAAGAGTGGGCGCAAGAACTCACCAGTTACGAAATTTCGAAATCAACGAGCTAACCATCTCGAACTGTGTCCTCAGCAAGACATGTAACCGAATAACCCGGGGTTATATTTCATTCAATTAATGAGCACATAACCCCACTCGTCAACCACGCCGAAACTATCTTTATAAGAAACTCTAACGCGCACGCCATAGCATATGGATAATCAAAGACCCATAAGAACAGTACTCAAATGAACTCTACGTGTGCATACATTCACTTTCATTCACTATCAAAGTTCCATCCAAGCCCATATACAAATCACCAAATCACCAACATGGTACAGCAAGATAAGAGTATTGTGAAACGCCATATCAGTATGTTTAACTACAAGATTTCATGGCCTAAGCCCATGCACACCTCCACCTTCACCAACATCTATACATATAATAAACCAAAGCCATTTTAATGACATGGCATTCAAAGAGGAATTCTCCTCCTTGAGTGTGCCATGTGTCATTGAGATATTTTAGGAAAAAAATATTTAAAAATAAAATTTGATTTTTCTCTCTTATATTTCCTCCCATAATTTTTAAACGTTAATATCTTATATATAAGAGATTTTTTAAAGAAAAAATTTACACCAAATTAACGAGCGTTTTATTATCTTTCCAACGAGTACCATAGTGCTATATATAAAAAAACAAAGAAAAAAACGACTATTATTTGTGGGGTTTTGTTCAGAGTTATACATTGTTTTAGGTTAGATATTAATATTAGATCTATACATTGTATAAGGTTAGGCGTTAACATTGGAGATACATTTTTAATTGTTTTAGGTTAGGTGTTACCCGAAACTTTCTTGCATGTAACTGTAAAGCAAATCATTCTATTTTATATGTAAAATTAATATGTCATGTTAGATTTCTCAACCCCGGGACGTTCCCGGGATATAATCTAGTGCAACACATACTCTTTCTTTTTGTTTCAAGCAACACAAACACATACACAATCGGACAACGCACACCCGATGTCTCGACCCACCATAACCAGCCACTACTATCGTCGCCACCGTACGCCATCAGAAACACCCGTCTGTTTCCAAGCCGTCACTGCGCCACATCACAGTTGACTCCGTACACAGGGGCGGACCCACATAGAGCGGGTCGGGGTCCCGGGACACCAATGTTTTAAAAAAATTTAGTAGAAGCGATGTATTAATTTTTCTACGGACCCCATAAATATTATAAGATGAACACTAGTGTACAAAGATGGAGGTTGGTGTAGTTGTAATTCCCCCACTATTGTAATTAAAAGGTCTCCGTTTCAACTCTTTGCTGCTCCGAATTTTTTTTACTGGGCAAATGTGCAAATTTTAATAACAAATCAATAACTTGGCAAATGTGCAAATTTTAATACCAAATCAATAACTGGGCAAATGTTAATTCCATAACATTAATTAATGCAGACATGGTTATGTAAAGGCAATGTCTCTTGTAATTACATAAAATTTTATAAGTAAATAGAATGGATCTCTTGTAATTACATAAAAATTTATAAGTAAATAGAATCGATGTTTGAAACTAAGCCTCAAAACTATATAAAAATGTATCTGAATTATTTATTATTGGTCATGGCTAATGTATCAAAATTGGCGCAAACTAAGCCTCTAAACTAAATCCGAAGTAATGCATCTCATTTTCAGAACAATCACGGGCTCAACTATTAGGGGCGAAATAATCAGTTGACAAGCTCAACAAATAAAAAATCCTACCATGACTCTAAATTTGGTCGCCCCGACCCAATCCGAACGATGACCGACCCGAAGTATGTAACGTTTGGTTGTGAAAAAATTGAACGCCGAAAAAATGGTACCCCATTGGATAAAAATCCTGGGTCCGCCACTGTCCGTACACCACCCGAAACAACCTATACCATCACCAAACTCCATCACCATCATCACCGCCCTACATCACGACCAAAATTTTCATGTCCGGTTGCATCAGTGGCCACCACCACCATGTCGTTGACCCAACAGACCAACCATATCGCTACCGAAATAACCCCGCTGTCACCATCTCAACCCGTCACAACCACCATCGCCACCGTCGCCTTCCTCCACAACCGGAACCACCAGAAGCAATTCTCTTTCCGGTCTCTTTTCCTCTGTGCAGCCACACCCGAACTAGCTAGTAATCAACCTCTCGTATCACCCGAGTCATGATTTGGAAGACCCGATGCACCAAGAACCACCGCTAGTACCACCGTTTCGACTTCCTCGTTTCGCGCTCGGCCCTTTTGTTTTCTTTGCCGTCGATAGTACCTAGGGTTTTCTTTATTTATTGAGTAATAAATCTCTAATTTGCAAAGAGACCCCTTCACTTTTACATAATAGCAACTTGTTTCAAAAGTAACCTAAAACATCTTTAAAATTGACAAAACGAGCCCCTCTAACGTTTTAAACGATGATCTAGGCATTGAACTCGTTAACTAACCCACTCGATAAGAACCTGGCTAGTCATTGAGTCAAAACATTAGTTTGAAGGATTTTCGGGATGTTACAAGTCTAATCCCCTTAAAAGAAGATTCGTCCTCGAATCCGGCTTGTTAAAGATTATACACATCCCTAATCTCATCTATACATTTCCACATCTCTATGCGTCACCCAGTCAGTCATCAACTGAATGATCATCACCTTGGCCTCAAAATTTGATTTTCGTTTCGTGGTTCACATCTATGCTCGACTATCAATACTAAGGGACATCCCGCAACCTCTAACGTGGAGACCCTCACAAGAAAGTCACATCAGAAGGAATTAATCGCCTTGTCATGTTATTGGCCCCTTAATGTTAAAAGAACTGGCCTAGACGCATAACCTTACGTAGCATATAGTATTATAGCATAAGGAAGTCTACGTCACTGTGTTCGACATAGCGAGTCCCTACATTCGATTAAATTCCCCGCAGAGTCTCCATAATGTGGGCATCTTTTCGAATTAGTCACTCTATAGGGCATTGGACAAATAATTTCAATACATGCCCCTAAATATACACCTACGCAAAGACAGAACATTCATATGGTCATTTTAGGTTACGGCTAAGAACAGAAACGTAACAATAGACCACCAACAACGTTGATCAAGTGCGATCGGTTGTCTACCTCACTACAATGTTCTAAACGTTTCCCAACATGGTCACACTAGGGTTCTACCCTTCACGTAATGAAAATAGGAATCCAAGGAATATTATCCAACTGCACTTAAAAGAACAAAAACATTCTGATGCATTAAGGCAAGCAACTTACCATCAAAGGAGGGCATTCTATCCTACCTTATATCACAAGGCAAGTATGTTAGGACCGTCGAACGCGTGTTCCAACAATCACGGGTTTTATCCTAGAGGTGCGGAATCCCTCTAGAATGTTCTAACAACAGATACGAAGATTGAAACAATGAAACGAGTAATCACAACACACACACGGGTCAAAAGATTATCTATTAATCACCAAAACAGAGCACGAGTGTTTACAGAGATCAAATCAGACGTTCTATGACCAGGGGAGGGTGTTTGGAGGGTGTGTGAGGCAAGAACTGAGGTCTAGGGTTGAGAATGAGGGTATTTATACCACCCGGGTATGACCAGACCCCTATAGGCGATTAGCAGGCTCAGTATAGGCGATTAGCAGCTAATCGCCTATAAGGAAAGCATAATCGTGTGACTTGACTGGCGAGTAGGCCCATAAACACCTGCCAAACATTCCTAATCGCCTATAGCATCCCCAAACCTCCAAAACGCGTATAAACGCCTCCAAACACCCCGAACTACGTCCAAACAACTAATATACTAGCCTAGGGACATCGTGCACTAACAGACTCCCCCTTGGACCAGGCTAGTATACGCACAGAAATAACCAAAAGACATCGTTCATACCAAAGCAAACAAACTTTACAGACTCGATAAGCAAAAACAATTACAACTAAACAAAAATGACACGCAGCATCTTCTATCTTTGTCTTCAGCTTGATGTTGTTCTCACCCTCGTGATCCTCGACCAGTCGCATCCTGCATGAACCTTGTTAGCATAGCAAAACCGGATCACTCTCTGAAACTTCATAGCTTGATCGGCTTCAACAGGTAGATGCATGATTGGGTGCTGATACAACATCTCCACATCTTTCTCTGAGCAATTAATCAGCCACATAGGATCCCAAATCCTTATCTTCCTGCATGGATTCGGACTGTTGCCCAAGACGATCACCGCTTCAGTAGTTGCTGCATCATAGTGCCAATAATACAGCATCGAGGTAAAGTCTTGTTCAACTGGGATAATGGGAATCCTTGAAACGCATTTCGGTGGCTTGACTTTGTGCTCCCAGATTGGCTTCAATGTGAAAGGATGAATCTTGTCTGTAGGATATGATCTGGGATACTGAGGCACAAGTTCTTTCCATCCCTCTATGCTTTCTCTCTTCAGCTTAGTGTAAAAACCCGAAAGTGGAGGAGCTTTCTCTTTGTATAACGGATAATCAAGACGAATAAGATCACGAATATACCAGAACGGCAGGCTCAGAATGTCTTTATATTCTCTGAAGTACAACACCCCTTTTTGCCATTTTACCCCTAGCATCTTTGTGTGACTGATATACGCCCAGCTTATCACGTTTCCAGACATCTTCGTCAATCGTTTCTTGAAGACGGAGGCTCGCTCAACCGGCTTTTTCTTCTCTTCAGGTTTAAACCATTTGGGATAGCGCTCTCTGATTTTGTCCTGTCGAATCTTAACTTCATCAGAAACTTCAGCAGAGTCAGTCTTCAACTTTTCCTCAGCCTCTCGTACCATCTCCTCGTCTATGTTTGGAATTCCAGCGCCCGACTCATTTACCACATACTCAGGAGTTGGCACGCTGGTTCCATCTTCAAGATCCACCTCATTATTTTCTGGATGCAACTCAGGAGGGACACTTTGAGTTCACAGCTGCTACCTTAGCGACCTGAGAAAACATGCTAAAAGAGTCAACATATAATGCTGGTGAGTTCACAGGTTTTATTTAAATGTGTAAAGTGTTCCTTCGAAAACCGTTACCATCACAGTTACTACTATGCTTGTGAGAACGCTAGCTAGGCGCAGAATAAGATACTCATACGGGTGAAACCATTGCTGACTAAGCCGTGTAGTGACCCTTAGTTTCCTATGGGCTACCGTTATCACCGGTAGACCTTGTTTTGTTAGAGACAATATGCACCCGCCCGGTCCAACCGTCGAGTGGGGTTTGTCAGTTCCCAATAGCGCTATCCATATTTCCCCGCCATATACCCATGTTAGTGGTTTCTATGGGACTTTTTGATGAACCGTATAGTACGATAAGTGAGCCATAGTATAACGTGATAAAGAGTCATGAGTCATAAGAGTTTAATAAGCCATAAGTCATAAAAGAGTTTTGAGATAAAGATAAGTCATAAGTCATAAAAGCCTTTTAAGCATGTTTCTCCCCCGAAAACATAAACCGTAAAATGTGGGGCCGTGAACTCACCTTAGGTTGCGTATTCCGTTTATGAGTAAACCGTATGTGTGATATGAGTAAACCGTCTGTAAGATATGATAGCCCCAACTATTGGCGACCTATCATAAGATATGTGTCAAGTTAGACTAATAACCCGTCGGGTTCATTAGTCCCTAAGTCCAGTCCATGATCATCATGTGTCCGAAAAGCGTGTTTGACCGACAAACAGACTACGTAATACAAGACTCGACATCCCATTGGTGACCCGACATTCCCCGTGTTCATCTCATACACAAACATACACAAAACATGCAACTTAGTACTTAACATGCGTTAAAGTTCAATGATTCTAACACATAGGTCAAATAACGTACAAACAAGTCCAAACACGTGTTACTATGTTACTAGGCATGTCACGGGGTTCCTATCATGTTCCTAGGTGTCAAATCGGGTTTCGGGATGTTAAAATACACTTATAACAGCATTACACGTGATTAGGAACTTAGCATGCAATTAGGAAAGTCAACATGTGATTAGGGATGGTCAACAGGCAATTACAAGGGCTAATCGCCACTTATTATATGTGATTAGGGCTAATCACATGCATTTCAGGCGATTATGGTCATAAGGTATGCAATTCAGGGCTTAACTAGTGATTAGGGTCACAATTGCATGAAATGAAGGCAATTATGATCATAATCGCCTATGTATACACGATTGGGCCTCCTATTCAGGCGATTAGGCCCCTAATCGCCTATAGCATAGGCGATTAGGATTCATAATCGCCTATAGCACAGCTGGTGTGGTTTTTCGCGCGTTTAACCCTCCAAATCAGATCCGAAACGTGTAAAAACACCCAATAATCATCCTAACATATTAACAAACATATTTCAAGCAAAACCCCTAAGTTTTCATCATTCAAACAGTCCCGAATGCGAGCGTTTTCCCAAAATAGCAACTTAACATAAAAACATCACATCAACATGCAAGAACTTGCCCTAAATAGCAAATATCCAGATTTAATCACATAACCACGTTGTCCGATAGCATCCTACTGTGTCTGTTCTAGCATCATCCTAGAGCAAACCCTAACATCAAACAATCAACAACACACCTCAAATGGGTCAAAACATCAAGTGTCAACAATACACAACCAAAACCATTCAAACTCCTAGGACATCATCATACTAACTGGTAACAGCCATAAACATCATTACAATACAAGAACAACCATGATTCAATCCTAAAAAATCCTATCTTTAAACACAAATAACACATATAACACATGTAAAGGTGTGGGTTTGTTTAAAAACGGTTTTAAATGGATTTTCAAAGACAAAAACATTTATAAGTCAGGTCTGGACATTTAGGGAGTAAAATATAATCATTTAAAGGTTTGGGTTTGAAGAACACACCTTGTATTTAAGAGGAGATGATGGAATAAGCTAGGAAATGGTTGTTTTGATGTAAAAATAGGTTCCAGAGGGTGTTTGTGGGTTGAGATAGGTTATGGGATGGCTAGGGTTGCATAAATGATGTTTTGGAGGTCAAGGGTGGTATTTATAGGCGTTTCTAGTCGTCAGGCACCTTATAGGCGATTATGCAGCTTTATCAGGCGATTAGGGCTGCTAATCGCCTTCACTATAGGCGATTAGCCCCATAATCGCCTAAAAGAAAGCCTAATCGCCTAAAGGAAGAAGCTAATCGCCCTCCTGAAGGCAATTAGGTCATCCTAATCGCCTTCAGGGTCTAGTGGGGTGTATTTTGCGCGTTAAACTCCGTTTTAACATATGTTAACACATTTTCACATACCGACAAGTCACATAATGATTATAAACACATAATACATGAAAGTAAACACGTTCACACTCGTTCACCAATTCCCGGGACTCGAGACTTGCGTATGTTAAAACCCTAATGATGTGCGACTCGACTCGACCGACCTTGTTTTGTGTAACGTATGCGCGACTCGCTAAGGTAGACTTATTAAGTTTTCAAAAGTTAGTTACCGGAAATTGTCGGGTGTCACATCATCCCCCTGTTGAAAGAATTTTCGTCCCGAAAATTTCCCGAAGTCGAAGAGAGAAGACAAATAAGAAGAAAAATTTTCCGGGTCGTCACATCATCCCCCTGTTGAAAGGAATCTCGCCCCGAGATTCTTTCGGCCTCAACAGTGATGAGTGTCGACCTCTGTGTGTGCCCAAGTAACGTTCCCCAAGAGACAGCGAGTGAATATGAGACAAGGGACCCCCCGATCGAAGGCCTACTGGAGACTACTATAATCGGTATAACTAACCCACTGGTACCGTCCAAGTAGCATCCCCAAAGGACCCTCATCGACCCCAAAGAATGAGAAGTAAAGACCAAACCACAAGGAAAGCACCCGAAGACATGAACGCACAACAATGCGAAAAAGTAAAACCAAAGCGTAACAAGAGATAAGAAGGAATACGTACGAGTAACAGTGTCTGGGTCCACCTGGTTCTCCCTAGCACCGATCATAAAGACACGAGCAGTCGGAACACCACCCTCGTTGTTTCCACCGCTACCTGCGTTCCCTGTGCCTCCATGATTCAACTTTGGACAGCTGCGCTTGAAGTGCCCCGCTTCCCCACAATGAAAGCAACCCTGGTTCCCCTGTGGAGCAGGGGTAGTAGTAGCAGCAATCTGAGTCGTCCTGGAAAGGTTGACCCTACAATCCTTGGAAAGATGCCCCATCCTCTGACAACGCTCACAGCGAAAACTCTCACAAGTACCATAGTGATGAAACCCACAACGCCCGCACTTAGGGCTCTTCCCAGCATAGCCCCCTTGTTTCTGATCCGACGCTGACCCTGAAGCTTCAGCCTTCTTCGCCGCCGGTTGTCGCTGAACCCCCGCTGAACTCTTATCCACACTATCCCACTTCCTCTTGTTCTCTGCCGGCGCCTTCACAGACGAGCCCCTAGGAGGCAAGACACCCTCAGTAATCTTCAAGTTGGTCATCTTAGTCGCCGACCGCACAGCCTCTGACATAGTAGCGGGATCCCTAGCAGACACCAATCCAGCAATCTCTGGCACCAAACCCGCAAGATATTGCTCTATCCTCCTGTACTCTGGCGTAGACAAACCTTGACACATCACTGCTAGCTCGTTGTGCCTGATAGTGTACTCCTCAACCTCAGAACCTACCATCTTAAGATTCCCATACTCTTGTTCCAACCTCTTAATCTCCTCACGCGGGCAATACTCATCCTTCAACCTACGCACAAAATCCGCCCAAGGCATGGCGTTGGCCTCCCCAAGACCAAGTGTCTGTGTGACGCAGTTCCACCACGTCAGGGCGGGTCCTACAAAAGTCCCCGAAGCAAACTTCACCCGATCCACCGCTGGAGTCTCACATAAAGCAAACACCGATTCAGTCTTCTCTAACCACCGAAGTAACTCCACAGCCCCCTCTGTACCCTGGAAACTGAGAGGCTGACAATCCTTAAACCGCTTGTAGGCAACACCTGCCTGAACCGGAGGAGCAGTAGCACCCATGAAAGTCTGCTGGGCAGCCTGAAAAGCAGCTAGTGCAACACCCAACTGTTGCTGCATCATCTCATTGAGCTCGTCGTACGTCAAGGTGATGTTACCACCACCTCTACCCCCATCAGTGCGGCCTGCACGTCGTCCCCCAGTACGTCCACCAGTGCGTCCAGACATCTTCTGAGAAGAACAAGTAACAAACACTCAGACCCAAAACCAACGCTAAACCAAGAGAATACGAAAAGTCTAAGATCGGGTCTAAATGTGACCATAAATCCCAACACGAGATCCACCAAGTCTTCCATGCATTTCAACTTATGATTTCGTGTGCACCCGAAATGATAAATTGCTCTACATGGTCCTCAAGGCGTGCCCCGAGCTCGAACCTCAAGTCACCCGACACCCACATCTTAGGAAGATATAACCAACTCAAAGGATCAACAAACAAGTTCCCTCGGCCGTAACCCGAAGAGGAAGATAAAGTGAAGCTAGGATTAACCAAGGATAAGATAGGTAATGTGACACTGTGTGGCAAGGATACCGACACCCCGACAAGGTTAGTATGTTTACCCAAAAGACATGACTCAAATGTATGTGACCGTCTAGTGTGTGAGACTCGGCTATAGTCTAGACTCTACATGCAGTCCTAGTTCACTATAACCATTGGCTCTGATACCAATCTTCAAAATAAAAAAAAATTCAAAAAAAAAATTAAAAAAATATGAAAAAAATGAGTTTCTTTGGTGGAAATAGGGAAGATGATATTAACCAATCAGTCGGACTGTCTGGACCTTTATCATCTTAAAAATATTGGATCTGATAAGTAGCCTCTACAATGATGTGTTGGTAGGCTCGAAATCATTTCCAAGCTCGGCACGGTGATATAAACCTAAATCAACTGAGAATTGTGTGGATTAACGCCGCGTTGGCATATGGTCTAAAAGCCTTAAATCTTGTTGATAGAATGCCAAAATCCGAGGTTTCTGGTCTTTAAGAGGTTGGTACATCCGGGGTGAACTGGACGTCTCTCAGAATAAAATGGGGTGGCATAAGTGACGTACGTTGGGTTAGCAGCCTACAACTGAGACACCTCTTTGCCATACTCAGTAAAAGAAAAGAAAAACAAAAAATAAAATAAATTCTGATAAGGAGACGTCTGGGAATCCTGTAAGAGCAAAAAGATCATGAATGCCAAAACCCTATTCTCAAAGAGAATCGCTCTAAGGTATCAAATCATTAATACCTAAAGCATCGTACCGTGAAAAATCAAAAATGTACGGTATTTGACTTGAACCCTGGTCTGGATCTCACTGGTCTCTTTGCTGCAGCGTTCTTGCAGACCTGATCACCACTGAGTCCATTCCTTGTAAATACGGATGACAACAGCTTATTCACCGGTTACGAGGAAGCTTTGTGCATGCCTTGATGCGGGAATATGTCGCGTGTGCGGGGAACACCTTTAATCAGCTTTAATATTACCTTAACGTATCTAAAGTGCCTAGCGATAAAACTTGATTTTGAGTTTAGGTGGACAACAATACTGACAGTTGTTGTAGGATGCTTATTGGTAATTTTAATCAAAAACTGAAAGTATAAGGGTTCTAGTATAGTCCGTACACTGATATGATTCCCTAACTATCGAAACTCGCAAAAATATGATAGTGTACAGTTAGTTGTTCTTGCGTTTTCGCTTATTTTCTATTTTAACTTTAGTAGATTAGCTATTCTTGATTGCCGATGATGGAAACCTAATCATTGTAATCTTACTTCTTCAAGAATAAAACGCCGAAAAATAAAAACGACAACTAATTGAAAACTTGTGTTTTTACCGGGTCAAAACCGTATGTTTTACCAAGTACAAGGGTGGAAAATGAAACATTTTCAAGTCTTTGAGTCATCGTCTGAGTCGCCTGTGAAATCGGGTTGAAAAACGCGTGTTTTGAACCTTAACGGGTCAAAAATGCAAGTTTTGGTGCTGTAGGGGCATTTTGGTAATTTGGGGAAAGGGTATATGCAATTAAGATGCTAATCGCGTGTGTATATAGGCGATTAGGTGTTAATCGTGTGATACTTTAGACGTCTTGATCCTAATCGCATAAACACACTAGTGATTAGCTAACTTGTAATCGCATGACATGTTTAAGCGATTAGGCATAATCGCTTGACTCTTCTAAGCAATTGGTCACTAAACGCCTCTACTGTACCATGCGAGTGTCCCTACTCGTCTATCTATTACACACGATTACATCAGAGTATAAAAGGGGGACTTAGACAATTTTCTTGTCATTCTTTCAAACAAGAACGTTAACTGCTCTCATTCCCTCTACACCCGATTCAAACAAACCTCTGCCAAAATTTTTCTTGATTCCTGAAATCATTTCTATATCATCTAAGGTAACTTTTCTCTAAAAATCAGATCCTAACAACACCTTTTTGATAGATAAATCTGACCTTTTAGAGCCGAAACCCTAACCATCTATTTTCGATCGTTTAACCCATAAAATGAGTTGATTGTTGATAAGTCTTGTTTGGGGTTTGTTGATCGACACATAGGGATTCTTTTGGCACCAAAATTCTGATCTATAACATCTTGAATCAAAAATGCCCAAAATTTTGAACCTAAGAACCCTAGATAACTAACAGTTCTAATTAACCTTTAATCGGCATTTGAAACTGAAAAATCAATTAGGGGTTCTTCTTTTCGGCATGTTTAGGTTACAATGTGTCCAAAAATCCAACCCAACTTGACCCATTTCAAATTTTGACCTAAGATTGGAGATGAGCAAACAGACACGCGATTAGCTATGGCTAATCGTGTGCATTGTAGAGCGATTAGCCCTCCTTGAATGCTAATCGCCTTTAAAGTCATGCGAGTATGCCTAATCACGTACTAGTACTAGCGATTAGCATTGGCTAATCGCATATAGGCTTCTGTTTGACCAATCTAAGTCAAACATTGTCCGTTTTTGTCCGGTTTATCATATCTTGACCTGTTTTTGATGCTCTTGTCGTGTGTTTGTCTTATAGAAATATGCAGTACGGTACGTCGGAGAAGCACAACTGTTTGGCATTTCTTGGACCAGTAATGAAGCCAGAATGCAAGCGGTTCGAAGGCATCATCGAGTTCTTGAAGCGCTCGAAGATCAAGTATGCTATCTCCACAGAATATGCGGCCTACAAGGACATCATTCGGGAATTCTATCGGAATGCAAAGGTCGACAACAGCACAGTTCCAGCAACTATCAAAAGTGTTGTGCAGCGAAAGGACGTCGTTATCACAGAAGACTTGATTCGTGAGATTCTGAGATTTGAAGATGACAAAGACGATCCGATTGTGTTCGATACCATTTTGATTCGTGGTGGATTTCTCAGGATGAAGTATGCAGACGACGTATGTGCACAGAAGATGTTGCAGAAGGGTTGCTTACCCCCAGAGCTGAAATATTTAACGCACGTTGTGCTAAAGTGCATCGGCCCTCGCAAAGGTACTTTTGATGCGATCCGGGACACTTTAGCATCAGCGATTGTCGCGTTAATGTTGAACAAACCGTTCAACTTTTCTGGTATGATTATGCATCATCTCAAGGAAGTGATTGTGCAGAAACCGACAAAGCACTCTTTCATTGTCTATCCTAGGTTTCTGCAAATGATCCTTGACAACCAGATTCCTAATATAGTGAAAAAGGTTGATGAGTTGCTCGAGATTAAGAAAATTGATGAAATTGAGCTGAAAAGAATGCTGCAATATAAGAAAAAGCCGAAGGCAGAACATCCACCAAGTCGGCGATTGTATGCATTTCTTGCGAAGGAAAACTATGAGGCACCACCTGGGAATAGGTGGAGACACGACGACAGTGATTCTGAAGACGATATTCATGTTCATAGACAGGTATTTAAAGATGATGATATTATTGGCAAACCCACTGCAGAATTGGGAGCCAATGAACCGGGCAATACGGGTGATGCTGAGCATAGACGCGATGATGACATGTTTGATTCTGCGTCTCTGGATGTCGATGCACCATCCAGCTCAGGCAGGGGAAAAGAAAATTTGGATGAAGGCCCGGTTAATATTGAAGACGTTGATGATGAAGATGATGACTCAGAAGCGACTGAAGATGATTCGCCTGATGTGCTTAGTTTGGAAGAGGATAGGGCTCGCACAGCCGAGGCGAGAGATCTAGCGAGGGATCCCACTTTCACTCCAGGAGGTGAGGATCTTATTGCAGATATCGATGCTGATCTTAGCACGCCTCCTCCTCAAAAGAGACAGAAAACCAAGGCAACGAAGGTTGGTAGAGGTCAGAAGAGGAAGTCAGAGAAGGTAGTTGCGCCTGAAAAGACTCCAAAGAGATTGAGGGGAAGACGTGCAGCTTTGAATCTTCCTGATACTTTTGGCTCTCCAATCTCTTCTACCACACCAGCAACAACAACAACAACAGCAGCAGAAACAACAACAACAGCAGCAGAAACAACAACAACAACAGCTACTTCTTCAGTTCCATTATCTTCCAGTGCAGCTGTGCCTGCGGGTATTACTATGTCTATGCCTTCTTCGGTAGTCTTCACTGAGCAAGTCTCAGCTACCGTTGAAGCGACAGGTTCGCAGTTAGTCTCGAATCCGGTTGGTGATCATATCCGGAGACTGAAGGAAGCAGCAAAAACCACAGCAGCTAAACCTTCAAGCCAATCTTCTTCCTCAACTCCAGCTTCCAATGAACAACTCCAGCGAAATGTCAGCGAACTCATGGATTTAGTTGCTGCACAGTCGCGGGAAATAGCTGAGTTAAGAAGTAAGAACGCCCAGATCGAAGAAAATGAAACGGCGATGCTTGAATTGATTGGAGAGACCATCACTGCAAATACAGATCTTAGAGCTACTGTCGACGCACTTACCTTGTCTAATCAGCAGATTCTGGAGTCGAACAGACAGCTAATGGAATCACATCAGCAGTTAATACAGTCAAACCAAAGTGCCTTGGCGAGACTAACAGGTATTGAAGGAAAGTACAATGACCTCCAGCTCGCGAATGTGAGCAATGAGCGCAGAATCACCAAGTACAGGAAACAAAACACAAGATTGAGGGCTAGGTTGGATGACTTGTCTGGAACTCAGCCTAGACTCACTGGTGGTTCAGAGGCTGGAGCAAGTACGGCTGGTGATGATGATGAGGATAGTGAGGAAGATGATGATGATGAAGAGGATGATGATAAGTCTGATGACGATGATGAGGGTGATGGTAAAGGTGATGGTGGTGATCCCGGAGCCACAGGCGGTGGCGGATCATCAGGTGGTTCAGCAGAAAGGCGGACAAAGAAGCGTCATGATCGCCGAGGCGATGATCCCGAAGCAGGTTCTTCTGCTCAGGGGGAGCCAACACCTAAGATGAGCAAGATTCAAGAACTTCGCGAACAATTGAAGAAGAAAGCGATAGTTCAGGTTGAATATGTTGAGCCTTTAAACTGCTATTTTGCGTATGATGATGAAGGCAACTTCCTCCCACCACCTGCCATGCCCGAGTATGATCTGGAGGAAGGCGAGATACCACCTGAGATGACACCAGAGGACATAGCAAAAGTTTATGGCTTTACACCTGGAGAATCTTCCAGTGCAAGCCAAAGTGTCCCTCCTGAGTTGCATCCAGAAAATAATGAGGTGGATCTTGAAGATGGAACCAGCGTGCCAACTCCTGAGTATGTGGTAAATGAGTCGGGCGCTGGAATTCCAAACATAGACGAGGAGATGGTACGAGAGGCTGAGGAAAAGTTGAAGACTGACTCTGCTGAAGTTCCTGATGAAGTTAAGATTCGACAGGACAAAATCAGAGAGCGCTATCCCAAATGGTTTAAACTTGAAGAGAAGAAAAAGCCGGTTGAGCGAGCCTCCGTCTTCAAGAAACGATTGACGAAGATGTCTGGAAACGTGATAAGCTGGGCGTATATCAGTCACATAAAGATGCTAGGGGTAAAATGGCAAGAAGGGGTGTTGTACTTCAGGGAATATAAAGACATTCTGAGCCTGCCGTTCTGGTATATTCGTGATCTTATTCGTCTTGATTATCCGTTATACAAAAAGAAAGCTCCTCCACTTTCGGGTTTTTACACTAAGCTGAAGAGAGAAAGCATAGAGGGATGGAAAGAACTTGTGCCTCAGTATCCCAGATCATATCCTACAGACAAGATTCATCCTTTCACATTGAAGCCAATCTGGGAGCACAAAGTCAAGCCACCGAAATGCGTTTCAAGGATTCCCATTATCCCAGTTGAACAAGACTTTACCTCGAAGCTGTATTATTGGCACTATGATGCAGCAACTACTGAAGCGGTGATCGTCTTGGGCAACAGTCCG
Organism: Ambrosia artemisiifolia; assembly: GCA_032199755.1. NCBI lineage: Eukaryota > Viridiplantae > Streptophyta > Magnoliopsida > Asterales > Asteraceae > Ambrosia > Ambrosia artemisiifolia. Next base: position 49,936,543 of record CM063513.1, read on the forward strand.
AATCCATGCAGGAAGATAAGGATTTGGGATCCTATGTGGCTGATTAATTGCTCAGAGAAAGATGTGGAGATGTTGTATCAGCACCCAATCATGCATCTACCTGTTGAAGCCGATCAAGCTATGAAGTTTCAGAGAGTGATCCGGTTTTGCTATGCTAACAAGGTTCATGCAGGATGCGACTGGTCGAGGATCACGAGGGTGAGAACAACATCAAGCTGAAGACAAAGATAGAAGATGTTGCGTGTCATTTTTGTTTAGTTGTAATTGTTTTTGCTTATCGAGTCTGTAAAGTTTGTTTGCTTTGGTATGAACGATGTCTTTTGGTTATTTCTGTGCGTATACTAGCCTGGTCCAAGGGGGAGTCTGTTAGTGCACGATGTCCCTAGGCTAGTATATTAGTTGTTTGGACGTAGTTCGGGGTGTTTGGAGGCGTTTATACGCGTTTTGGAGGTTTGGGGATGCTATAGGCGATTAGGAATGTTTGGCAGGTGTTTATGGGCCTACTCGCCAGTCAAGTCACACGATTATGCTTTCCTTATAGGCGATTAGCTGCTAATCGCCTATACTGGGCCTGCTAATCGCCTATAGGGGTCTGGTCGTACCCGGGTGGTATAAATACCCTCATTCTCAACCCTAGACCTCAGTTCTTGCCTCACACACCCTCCAAGCACCCTCCCCTGGTCATAGAACGTCTGATTTGATCTTTGTAAACACTCGTGCTCTGTTTTGGTGATTAATAGATAATCTTTTTTTTTTTTTGATTTTTGCATTTTCTGATGTTTTTGTATTTTTCTGAATTTTCTCCCCCTAAAAATCTAAAAATTTGCAAAAAGACAATATTTTTGGATTTTTCTGTTTTTGAAGAAAATATTTACAAAAACGATTGCCAATGAGGACCTAATCCTGCTTTTCTTTAATGCCATTTAAAACCAAAAGATACTCGAAACGAGGTTTATCAAAAGCTTTGGTGTATAAATCGGCACGTTGGTAGTCCGTGTGGATTTTAATCATATCTATCAGTTTCTTTTCATAGCAATCGCGTATGAAATGATACCGAACATAGATATGCTTCGCCGTGGAATGGTTTACCGCGTCTTTAGCAAGCGCTATAGCAGACTCATTATCACAGTAAATAGGAGTGTTTAGAAATTTCAAACCGTAGTCTCTCATTTGTTGTTGTATCCATAAAACCTGGGAGCAACAGCTGGACGCAGCTATGTATTCCGACTCGCAAGTTGATAAGGACACAGAGGCTTGCTTCTTGCACTGCCACGAGACTAGCCGACCTCCTAAGAACTGGCATCCAGCCGATGTGGATTTTGCGTCTTTCTTGCATCCACCATAGTCAGCATCACTATAAGCAACGAGGTCAAACTTATCGTCATTAGGGTACCAAAGACCTTTGGTCGGACAACCCTTTAGATAACGTAAGATCCTCTTCACGGCAACCAGATGGGACTGTTTCGGCCTGGACTGGTATCTTGACAGCAGGCAGGTTGCGAACATAATATCGGGTCTTGAAGCTGTGAGGTACATCAACGAGCCAATCATTGCTCGATAAAGAAAGGAATCAAAGACTTGTCCTTTCTCATCCGGACCAATCCCGTGATTGGTTTGGATAGGGGTGGCTATTGCAGCAGAGTCTTCCATCTGGAACCGGCTCAAGATGTCAGCAACATACTTTGTCTGGTGGATGAAGATCCCCGACTCAAGTTGATCTACTTGCAAGCCTAAGAAAAATTGCATTTCCCCCATCGAGCTCATCTCGAACTTGTCCTGCATTAACTTTTCAAATTCCCTGCACAAAACCTCATTAGTTGACCCAAATATAATATCATCAACGTAAACCTGTACCAGCAGACGGTCACCATCCTTTTCCTTGGTGAATAAGGTGCAGTCCACGAGTCCACGGTTGAACCCATTGGAGATCAAATAGCTGCTGAGCATTTGATACCATTCTCTCGGAGCCTGATGAAGTCCATACAACGCTTTGTTCAGTTTGTAAACCTTGTCACGATGCAGTGGATCTTCAAACCCCGGAGGTTGTGAAACATACACCTCTTCCTTCACGACACCATACAGAAAAGCACTTTTCACGTCCATTTGATACACCTTAAACCGTTTGTACGAAGCGTAAGCTAAGAACATCCGGATAGCTTCAAGGCGCGCAACTGGAGCGTATACTTCGTTGTAATCTATTCCTTCGATTTGACGGAAGCCGAGGACAACTAATCGAGCCTTGTTTCGTATAATTACCCCGCGGTCATCCCGTTTGCACTTGTAGACCCACTTTGTTCCAATTTTCTTTGCGCCTGGAGGTAAGTCAACTAAGTCCCACACTCCTAGCTTTTGGAACTGCTGAAGCTCTGTCTGCATTGCGTCAATCCATGGTTCTTCTCTCAAAGCCTCTTGGACGGTTCGCGGTTCCACCTGAGACACATATAGAGCAAAAGACCAATCGTTCTGATGACCTGCTTTTCTGATCTCCGAATAAAGAGCTAGGGTAGCGGAGTTGTCACTTGGACTGGCATTCCTGAGCTGACTACGTGTCATCACTCTACCAGTCGGATCACCAATCACATTCTGCAGTGGATGAGTGTCGTGAATCCGAGATTCCGGATGTGCCGGCACTGGATCATCCGAACGCAGATTGAGATTTTCAAGTCCCTGAGAGATGTTCGTCTCAGCGGCACTTGAACTAGAGGGAGCAGCGGGTTGCAAATTAAAACCGGAGAAATCAATCTGTAGACCGATTCCAGGAGCTGCTGAAGAAGAAGGACCAGCTTGATCATTCCCTGTAGGAGGAACTGGAGCTGTATTGGCAGATTCACCATTTCCAGCCAGTTCTTCAGTAAGAGTTTCCCGAGATTCTGTATATTCCTCATCTGAAGAAGATTCCATAACCTCTGACGCTTCCTGAAAGACTTCCTCAACCTCAACTGCTGCGGCTTTATCAGGGGGACCCATGGATGTAGAAGCATCAGATGTGGCAGGCGCAGGTGCATTAACCACGATCGGACGCATTAGCGGTGAGCTAGCTGCGTTTTCACACTCGTAATACATTTGCGCTACAGCATCATCCACAACATTATCCAGGTTGAAAGAATCGAACAAACTCTTATAGTCGAACAACCAATCGGGTCCAGCACCACGCGCATTGACAGTGTAACGTTGAACATCGACATTAAGCCACTCCTCAACGTTATTGGTTCTTTTGTTGTATACCCTCTTGTTAGGAGTACTGTATCCAACAAAGAAACCTTCATCTGCCTTTGCACCAAACTTCCCATCAGGATGTAGCATAGTGCATGGAGCACCGAAAGGTTCCAGAAACTCTAAGTTCGGCTTCCTCCGGATTAGAAGTTCGTAAGAAGTCTTGCCGAACCTCTTAACCGGAAGAACCCTATTTAGAGTATAACACGCGCAGTAAATTGCCTCGTTCCAAAACATGACAGGCAAGTTTGAATATGCGAGCATTGTTCTGACTACCTCAATAAGAGTTCTGTTCTTTCTTTCTGCAACCCCGTTTTGCTGAGGAGTGTATGGCGCTGTGAATTCGTGATGAATACCCTTTTCTGCACATAGTGACTCCATAGCATTGTTCTTGAATTCTGTTCCATTGTCGCTTCGAATCCTGCGGATCTTCAGCCCATAGATGTTTTCTAGTTTGGTGAACAGATTCTTCAAAAACTCAAAAGTCTCACTTTTATGCTGCATGCATACAACCCAAGAGAACCTTGAATAGTCATCAGTGACAACCAGACAGTACAAATCTCCATTCTTGCTTTTACGATTGACTGGACCGAACAGATCCATGTGCAACCGCTCGAGAGGCATACTGACTGAGTTGACCTTCTTAGGTTTGTGAGATTTCTTTTTCTGCTTCCCTTTCTTACATGATACACAGACGTCATTTAAATGAAAATTTTTGACTGAGACACCTTCCACAAGCTGATTCTGAACCAGATGATTCATCTTCCTCAAGTGAATGTGCCCCATTCGTCTGTGCCACATAATAGATTCCTTCTCTGTAGCCTTGGACAGAAAACAAGTGACCTCCCCCTTAGCTGTTACAGCTTGACTCATATCCAGAACATACAAATTGTTGACTCTTGGAGCTGAGATCATAATCCACTGTTTCGGGATCTTAAAGCCAGGTTTCAGAATGAAGCAAGCATTGTTATCAAAGAATACTGTGTATTTCTTGTCACAGATCTGTGAGACACTCAGCAAATTGTGGTCTATCTGTTTCACGTAGCTTATCTTCTCAAAGCTTACGATTCCATTTCCCATACTGCCTTCTTTTGTGATGTATCCCCCTTTATTACCAGCAAAAGCAACATATCCCCCATTGATATTCTTGATGTCAAATAGCAGAGATAAGTCGCCTGTCATGTGCCCAGAAGCTCCACTATCAACAATCCATAGGCTGCTGATAAGGCCCTGTGGAACTCCCTGCACGACATTCAAAGATTAGTGGTTAAGGGGGACCCAAGCCTTGACGGTCTTGGGTCTACCATCTACATCCAAAGTCGGAAAGTCAACCCACCTTCCGTTAGGAGTTGGTGTTGCTTCCGATGGTCCGGCAGTTTCTACACTAACAGATGATCCTCCTTCTTTAGTTGGTGACTTGGGTCTCCAAGTCTTTCCCGGTTTCCTTGGCTTGGGCTTCTTCTTTGCCTTGGGGCTAGAAGGTCCAGCCTCAGATTCCTGTGGTGGGACAGCCATTGGATCCACTTCAGACTTAACTGCACGTCGAGCAGTGTTAGAGGTGCCTTCAGGTTTAGCTGCAGCCTGTGCTTGTGGCTTAGGCGCTGCTTGAACCTTTTTGGGAACTTGGCTCCCCCTCGACTGTGGACCCCTGCCATCAACTGGCTTTTGGTTCATAGCAATCTTGTTACGAGTGTCATAAACTGTCTGTTTACCTTGTTGCTTCTCAGAAAGCTTAGGAGAAACAGGCGGTTTAGAGTTGCTAGAACTAGGAGCATCATTTGTTCGATCCTCTTGCGTCTCAATTCGGGGCAAGCAGCAATTAAGTGCCCATGAACCCCGCACTTGTGACAAGATCTATACTCCTCAAATGGTGGAGCATTAACATCCTTACTCCTTTTGTTGGATTTCGTGGCAAAAGTGTTTTTATGTTTTAAATCCTTAAGACATTCTTTCTGCCAGTCTGTCTTAGGATAATTATCAAATTCATTGCCTGAAGATCCAACAAACTGAGTAACATATTTCTTGGGAGAATTCTCCTGAGCTTGACCTTTGGGGTTCAAAGTGTTCTTCTTTTGATTTTTATTTTTGTTTCTTTTAGACTGATTACCCTGACCCCTTTTCCCATGTCCCCATTGTTCTTTCTCTATTGTAATGGTGGACTCTTGCCAGATTTTACCAACAAGACCAGGTGCCAGATGCTTATAAGGAAATTCCTCATCAGCATAGATTTTATCAGACCCTTTCAATTGATAGAACACTTTGATTGTTTTATCAGCAGGGGCTTGCACTTTCGGCTCAGGCTCACACAGAATGTGATTTTGGACAGGAATGTCCGTATCCTTCACCGGTGCATACCTCTCTGGTTTATCAAGCTCATCCTCAGAACAGTCTGTCTCACAGACGCTTGCATCATCTGCAATCTCACCAGGTTTGGCAGCAACAGCAGTGGGTGCAGCCTTAGTAACTTCAGCAGGTTTAGGTGCTTCAGTCACTTTAGGCGCAGGAGGAGCAGCCTTAGTGACTTTGGCAGGTCTAACTGCTTCCATCACTTTAGGCGCTTCTGCAGCTTTAGCTGCTTCTGCCGCCAAGTCCATAAACTCTTCCTTCGGTAAGATATCATTGTGATGATGTTCGAATCTTACCGGAGGAGGACACTGAGCATATTTGGGACTGGTGGAATTGCCCTCCTTATCTGAGTGTTCGATGATATGATCAAGAACATACTTGCAGTTCAGGTAACTCTCAAGTTTCTTCTTGATCTTCTGATAGTCACAATTGACAATGGCCAAATGTTTCTTAGTGTCTTCAACCTCATTTATATAATTATTGATAGCAATTTGCTTGTTAGCTAGGGTTTTAGACAATTCAGAAACATCCTTCTTATAATTTTCAACAGTTTTAAGAAAATTTTTCTCTTTCTGTTTTAAGGAATCATTTGACCTTTGCAATGGACCTACATCAGCTTTTAAATTCAGATTCTCATCAGTTAATTCTTTGATTCTGAGTTTAAGCTGATCACACTCAGTGGAGTCTTTCTTAAGAGTATCAATGGTGATTTTGAGGGCTTTCTCATTAGCTCTCAAAACCTCATTGCTCTCTTGGCATTGACTTAAGTCATCTTTCAAGTTCAGATTTTCGTCTGTTAAGACATCAATTCTGTACTTAAGCTTGCCACAATCAATACATTCAGGTTTTGAATTGGAGGAAGAACATACCTGATTAGACGACTCTGTAAGGGCCATCAAAGCATAATGAGCAGCCGTCTTCACTGGTCCGAAGAAATCAGTAAGGTTGTTCTTTGTACAGTCAGCATCCACAAGTATTGACCTTTTGCTAATCAAGGCGTCTGCTTCAGCTAACAAATCCTCCAGATCCACCCCTTCATCAGAATCACAGTCAGAGTCACAATCCAAAGCTTCAACTTCAGGAATAACTACTTCAGATTGATTTGGACTCTCTTCAACTTCTTCATGAGTATCAGACATAATTTGGGCAAAGCATGCTACACCACCCTGAGGAGCTTGTTCACCAGTGATGAGGTGATTCCAGTTGAATACTTCATCTTCTTGAACTACCAAGGCTTGATTGTTGTTTGCTTGAGGCCTCTGGTTCTGATGGTTAACTAGGACAAGAGCTCGTTCAGCATTTTGATTTGGTTGTGTCTGAGCTTGCTGCCTCTGATTATTCTGATTGCCTCTGTTGTTGTCGAAGGGATTCTGATTTCCCTATTGTCTAGGTCGATCACATTCTCTGGCAAAGTGTCCTCTGTTGCCACAGTTGTAACAGGTGACCTTCGTTTTATCAAACCCAAACTTAGTGTTATTGTTGATCAGCACATCTCTCCTTCCAGTTCTATCCATATAATCCTTTGCACGTCTCACCACACTAGCGAAGTGCCACTGGATGTCTATCAAATCCATGTCATCCTTGTCGATTGGGGCATAATCTTCTTGAGTAAGATAAGGATTCCCGATCTGCCCTGCAACTAATCCACTATAGGAATTGACCAAGGTTGACAGCAGAGCCATGTGTTCTTGGGCTAACTCTACAGTCACCTTCTCAAAACCCGAAGTGTTCAGCTGTTCTGCAACAGGATTGGTCCGATAAGCACCCTGATTTGAAGTTGAAGCACCTCCATATCCACCAAAGTTAGCAGATGAAGCACCACCAAACCCTGATGAAGAAGGTCCACCAAAGTTGGAAGTTGCCTGAGCTGGTGCTGCAAGATGAGCAAACGGATTAACACCAAATTGGTTAGTATTATTAAAATTAGAAGGATACTGGTTTCCTTGTCCCCAAGGAAAAACAGGTGGAGGAACATCAGATGGGGGTCCATAGTTTTCAAACGCAAAGACTGGATCAGGATTAACCATGAACGCAGTCTGTGGTTTGGATCCACCCACACTGATATCCTGAGCTGGATTCCCATAGTAGATGCTGGGATTCTGAACAACGGGCTGCTTATTAGCTCTCCTGATCTCCTCGATCTCCTTGTTCTCCAGCTCGGCCACGAACTCATTAATGGAGAGTGTCTGATAAACATTGTTGGATTTCTGAATGTCCAGCCATTGATGCCAGTGAGAAGGGAGCGCCTCTGCAAATCTTTCCACAAGTTCTGCTGAAGTGTAGATAACCCCGTACTGATACATCTCGGACATCAGATGATAATATCGAGCTGTCAGATCTCTCAGTGATTCATTTCCCATCGCACTGAAGTTCTCGAACTCCTTCTTCAACTGATCCACTTTCACCTTCCGTGTCTTCTGATTCCCCTCATTACGTTCAGCAAGCGCTAACCAAAGCATCTGCGAAGTAGTACATTGCGCAAACTGATGAAGAATGTCTTTGGGAAGTGCCTGCTTCAACGCTGCCATCGCCTTCTTTTCATAGTTATACTTCTTCCTCTGCTCTTCGGACATGTCTTCTATTGAGACCGGAGTAGTAGAGTTTTCAACCAACGGCCTTGTGTACCCATTCTCGATAGCTGACCATACTAAGCCATCGATACCCTCAACATGTGACTGAAATCTGCCCTTCCATCCATGGTAGTCTGCCATATATTGCAGTTTCGGTGCTCGGTTAGAACTACCCGTCTCTAAGTCACTGATAAGAACGGACGACAGATGGTTTGTCTGAGAGTTAGCAGCAGCTGCAAGTGCCCAAGGATTCGCATTCATTGCCTGCTGTTGAGCAGCTAGCGCCCACGGATTGATTCCGGCAACATTCGCTTGCATTTGCGCTTGTTGCATCCGTTGCGCGTTTCGTTCAGCTGAAAACTGCCAACGGTTCGTGGGCACGTTTGCTTGATTGTTCATTTGGCTGTTCATTTGCTGGTTATACTGAGTTCTCGGTTGACTCAGATGTCCCCAAGGGTTCGCCATATGTTAAGGTATGTTAACGTATGTTAAAAGTCCAATACTTAGTCAATTTTTATGTTTCAGAACCTTTTAGGCGATTATGGGGCTAAATGCTAGTTAACTTAGGCAATTAGGGGTTTTTACACGTGATTAGGGCTAATTGCTAGTGAATAGTTACGCGATTAGGAGTTTTCAAGGCGATTGGGTATGTCACGTGATTAGGGCTAATCGCGTGAACAGTAGCAGGCGATTAGCTCCTAATCGTGTACAGGAGATCAATTTTAACACACGATTATGCTCACTCGTGTGCTACAGTAGAGGCGATTAGGGCTACTCGCTATCTAACCCTAATCGTCTGAAATGTTTGTCTGCTAATCGCCTGATCTGATCTGCAGCCGCACTTTTGCTCAAAAAACACCTATTTTGCCTCAAAATCTTATCTAAAACATTGTATTTTGATCCCAAATGATTAGACAAGTTACCAAAGTAGTTTTAGAACAAAACCTGATCAAAAACACACGTTTTTAACCGAAAACACACACTAAGATTTTGAAAAATATGGTTTTTTGATAAAAACTCAAAGTTTCAAACTAACAACAGGTTTTTGATTAAAAATCCAGACTTTTACACCAAAAACAACCTGTTTTTGCTCGTTTTTGTTATTAAAACACCCGTGATAAGAGCCTCGGCTCTGATACCACTTGTTAGGACCGTCGAACTCGTGTTCCAACAATCACGGGTTTTATCCTAGAGGTGCGGAATCCCTCTAGAATGTTCTAACAACAGATACGAAGATTGAAATAATGAAACGAGTAATCACAACACACACACGGGTCAAAAGATTATCTATTAATCACCAAAACAGAGCACGAGTGTTTACAGAGATCAAATCAGACGTTCTATGACCAGGGGAGGGTGTTTGGAGGGTGTGTGAGGCAAGAACTGAGGTCTAGGGTTGAGAATGAGGGTATTTATACCACCCGGGTACGACCAGACCCCTATAGGCGATTAGCAGGCCCAGTATAGGCGATTAGCAGCTAATCGCCTATAAGGAAAGCATAATCGTGTGACTTGACTGGCGAGTAGGCCCATAAACACCTGCCAAACATTCCTAATCGCCTATAGCATCCCCAAACCTCCAAAACGCGTATAAACGCCTCCAAACACCCCGAACTACGTCCAAACAACTAATATACTAGCCTAGGGACATCGTGCACTAACAAAGTAACATTCCTACGCATCAATAATTGAAGTTTAGAAATCGGCAAGGAATACCTTAGCATACTTTAAAATATATAGGTATTGACTTTCCACTCAACACTTTGTATATTTAAGCAATCGACGGAAAACAACCCTACCTAACACATTATGCGTTTATGCACTAAATGGTAAAACTACTGCCTCAAAATGTGAAGGCATTAACCTCCCACATATCACCTCATGCCATTAAGCATTTAAATGAAATATATATAGGCATAAGAGTTAAATCATAATATGGACAAATACATGAGATTATCACCAGGTCGTCACTAATTTCCACTGCGGGTAATTTATCGCCTCGTGATATGGTAGTTCCTACAATTACCCGTAAAACTTATAAAATCAATTGGACTTTGCTAATGTTTTTGAATGACTTCAGTTATCAACAATTAAGTCTAACAAGCATTAAACGATTAATATTCACGTCTTATAATACTGTACGGATAATAACCTAAATTCAACAGTTGTTACATATATAGAGAGAGTCTTTACTGTGTAACCGTTTCAATACTTAGGCATTAAAAAGGCATGCGTTTCAAACAAAAAAGTTCTTTAAATCCAGACCGTAGATACAGTGATATGGATGAACATGATTGGGTTTACAAAGTTTCTTTATCTAGCGAGGGTTTTCAAATTATGCTCCCTATACACACACACACACACAAACACATATATATATAATGATGAATCATAAAAAATGTTGTTTTTTGGTAAATAACGGGTGAATATTGTTGATGCATAATGTGCGACTAATGCTTTGGATTGCAACATAAACTAGTTTTGAGAATTTACGTAAGGGCGAAGGTGATTTTGGAATGGGGCGAATGTGGAATATGCAGGGCGAAGGTAGAAGTGTATGAAGAAAAGTTCCAGGTTCGTGCTACACTGGAGGGCGAATGTGGAAAAGTTCCACATTCGACCTTACGCCAGGGGCGAATGTGCAGTAGTATAAAAGGGAAAACTTTATTTTATGATCTAACTTTGATCATTTTGAGTCGTGTGTGTCAGGATAGAGCTCTCTAGTGTTTGTGTTTATTCAAAGTCGGTATGTATTGCTTGTAATCCTAATTGTTATCATATTTCTACAAGTAATTAATGAGAATGGTGATTGAAAAGCTTAATCTGTGTGTTTGATTCATAAACTATCATTTTGTATCGGTTCTAGGGTTTCCGCACCTGGAACAGAGATTTGTATGATCAATTCTTACTATTTTACATAAAACGATCCTTTACAAAGTGGTATCAGAGCCAATAAAGATCATACAACTACAATTTGATAGTTTTTGAACTGATTTGGATCCAAATTTGATCAAAATTTTGTTGTTTTCAATGAACAATAGTTTTTGATGAAAATTGAAAGATTTGGACTAGATTTCATGGATAAAATCAAGAATTCGATTTATTAAAGTTGTTCCAAATCAATTCCGAAGCAAAACCTGATTAAGATCATCAAAATTCATCAACTTTTGAAAAATTGAGATCAAATTAACTGATTTTCAAAGAATAACCGTTTTTCAAATGGGTCGGTCGAACCTAGAGAGCATAGGGTCGAACCAAGGATTTCAGTGGTCAAAAGTGCTTTTTAGTAGTCGAACCTAGGATTTTGTTGTGTTGAATTTACACTTTCGGGTCAAAGTTCCACATTCGTCCAAACGGGAGGGCGAAAGTGAAAAGATTTAGGGACGAAAGTGAGATTGGTCTGTTGATTTCTACATTCGTATCAAAGAAAGAGGATGAAGGTAAAGAATAAGCCACATTCGACCTCACGTAATTTGAAAAGGGGACGAAAGTAGATTCTGTTTTGTGAGATTTTCAAGTGTGTCGTATTTCCATCTTCAAAAACAACATGTGGGGATTTCCGACTACACCTAGGCCTGGTACAACACAACAACAGCAAGTTACCATGGACCCTTGGACTGTAGCTGCTCAGAAATCGAATTCTCAGTCTTCGCAACCAATCAATTATCTTGCAATGACGAGTTCGATTCCACAGAGTGTTGCTTCATCTTCACAACAACCAGGAGTTGATTACTGGGGTGTAGCAGCAGCAGCGGTACACACTCAAACTACTAATGCTATATCTACTCTAATAAATGATTTGTCTTCAGATAGCGGGAACAGACCACCCAAGCTGATGGAGATGCAAGAGTATAACCAATGGTAGAAGAAATTCAAGATTCATTTGGAAGGAATGGGACTTGAAGGGACTGAGGCGTGGCAAATGATTGCAAAAGGATATGTGGCACCAGTGTTAGAGAATACCGGTGAACAGATTCCACTTGAGAGTTTGTCTGAAGACGAGAAGAAGAAGTTTTGCGGTGGAGAAGAAGGCGTATTCTCAACTAACCCAAGCTATTACCAATGATCTTTTACACCGGTTTGGATCTTGTACTACTTCCAAACAATTGTGGGATATGTTGAAGAATCGTCATGATGGTAATGAGAAGACGAGGAGGCTAAGGATTGAAGAACTGAAGAAGGAATTTGAAAACTTCAGTTATGTTGGGAATGAAACACTGAAAGAGTTGATTCCCAGATACTGTCATCTGTTAACTGAATTGTCAAATTATGAAATTAAGATTCCAATGTCAGATTTGGTGGATAAATTTGCTGATTCTTTACCACCATACTGGGATCAACACATTGAAGTACTTAAGGAGAAAGATGCTTACAAGTACTGGACCATCAATGAATTCATTCAGAAATTGGAAAACAAAGAGCTTGAGGAGAAGAGGAAAGCAAAAAGATCACAAATTCCTTAAAACCCAGAGTAGTACCATGCTGGTACATCGTCTACTGTGGGTAACTTAAGTATTGGTGGGACAGTTGCTCCTCATATTGCATGTGTTTCAAGTGTGATGGAACCACCCAATCAACTATCTTGCACAAACCTCATCTTATACACCACCACAATATACACCACCACCACAATCATATACAAATTCTTTCGTTTCACCATTCTCACCTATGCAACAAGTAGCGTGTTACACTGCAAACCAACCACAACCTCAACAACAACAATATATTTCTCAGATGAATCAAGCTAATCAGAGACCAATAGTGTTGGAAACATCCAACATGGACAATGTTACAGTGGAAGTTGCTCAACAACACATTGCATTGGTTTCAGCAATGGTTGCCTCATACAATGGTTTGGTAGCTAGTCAAATTGGTAACAACAATCTAACCAATGAGGACTATGCTCAGATTGACAAAGAAGAAATGGAGCTTATCGATATACAGTGGGCATTTGCAAGTATTATGAGGCGAGCAACAAAGTTCATTGAGAAAACCGGGAGAACTGACTTGACTACTACACCGAATACAACATATGGCTTCAACAAAGAAAAAGTCACATGTTTCAACTGTGGTGGTAAAGGTCATTTTAAAAGAGAGTGTACCCAGCCAGTTAAACAAGGTAACCGAAACCCATTCAACTCAAATTATCAGAACCGTAAATCTCAAAACCAAGTTTCTTATCAAAGTCAAAACAACAACAACAACTATCAAAATCAAAACAATTATCAAAACCGACAAAACACCTCTCAGAACAACTCTACTAGACAACCAAATACACCCAACCAGACTCAAACTCAAACACCAAATAACCCAAACAGAACTGTCATTCCAATCACAACACCAAATGATCAACCACAGACTAATAATCAAAATCAAGCTTTGGTGATTCAAAATGATGAGGGATATGACTGGACTGATATACAACTTGGTGTGGAAGAGATAAAAGCTGGGAATGTAGCTTGTGTTGCTCAGCAGATTGATTTGGAAGAGTCGAAGATAGTTGATAAAGTTGAAGAAACTGAAAGTATTTCTGAAAAAGAGATTGAGGAGTCAATTGAAGAGATGGATGTTTCGGTGGCTGATTCAGTTGAAGAACACCATGAGGAGAAGAGTTCTGGAATTATTATTGATTCAGTCACCGATGTTCCTGAAGAGAATGAATCAGTGTATTCAGATTCGGAGAGTGAAACAGATTCAGAAGCAAGTGTGAATTCATTAGATGATGAAATTGATCAACTCTTGGCCGAAGCTGATTTTCTGATGACTAGGAAGTTGTGTATTGTGGATGATGCTTTTACCAGAATCGACTATTCCAAGTTCTTCGCTAGGAAGGAAGCTCATTTCGCTCTCATGGCTATGACAGATCCTCCAAAGCAGGTAAGTTCTGAATCTACAACTGATATTCATAGTGATAAGTATTGTGGTACTTGTGATAGATTGACAGAGGAAAACAAGCAACTCAAGGTTCAACTTGAGAGTGCCATAATCAACTGTAAATCTTCTCGCAAGGAAGTAATAGAATTCAACAAGGTACTTGATGGTTACAAAAAGGACATTTCTGACTTAAAGAAAACACTTTCTTTAAAACAATTGGCAATAAACAGTTACATAAATGAACTTGAAAAAACTAAGTTAGAAATGGCAACCATCAAGTGCTTTGCAGAAAAGGTCAATAAAAAGCTTGAAAGCTATAAGTACATTGCATATGTGGTTGATCATATCATTGAAAAGCCATCACAACCCAGTAATGCAAATTACAAGGCTGTTCCATCACCAGTGTTATTTGAGAATCATAATTGTCACTCAATAACACCGGAGAGGTCAGTCAAATCTGACTCTACATCGGAAGATGAATCTAACACTTCTAGTGTTGGAGATCCAAATTCTGATGTACGACCGATTTTGGGTGTGAATGATGAAGGCGTTACTGCTGTGACTGATGATTCTGACACAGAAAGTGAGAAATCTGAGAATGTGAGTGATATTCCTAAGGAAAATCACATTATCACAAATGAAACAGTTTCACCTTCTCAGCTTTGTCATCCGATGGCTAACGTACATCGTGTCAACCAATCAGAGAAGAAAGAGGTTAAGAATGATTCAGTTGAAAAACCAGTCAAAGTATTTTATCGGATGGAAGGATCCGATAAGATTATCTCTGACGAGGAGTATCCAATAAAATTTGCAAATTATTCCAAAATTGAGAAAATCTGGCAAGAGAGTACTATCTGGTTTCCTAAACACGAAAGGACCAATGATGTACCACCAAAAATTTTGAAGAAACTATATCTGGATACTCCGCGAGAACCAAAAATTCATGTCACTGAATTCATTAAACCAAAGCAAAAGGCAAACGGTTTTCTTGAGCCGGCTTACTCAAAGGACTCAGCTCCTAAGAGTTTAAGACGCAGATGTGTAAATGATCAATATCCTATCAAAACATTTGCTAAGCCGAATGCTCAGAATGTGTTTGAAAAATACCGTGCATGTTTTAAGTGCGGGGAAAGAGGGCATTTACTTGCTCACTGCCCGTACGTGAGACACAAGAGGCACGAAGTTGACATGAGGCAATCTGTTAGAGAGCCGGTTGATAACATGGTTATTCTCAAAGACGTTTTGTTCCTCAACAAACATCATTTTACAATCAAAACAATTTTTATCAAAAGAGGGATAATCGTAAATTTAACTATGATCGTCGAAACCGGATCACTATGGAAAAACCGTTGAAGAAACCTATGGTGAACACAATGGTTGATAAACAAAAGGTACCACCAAAACCTGCTGTTAAATCAACTGTTGGACCTGTCTCCATTAAATCAGAGAAGGTAATCAAGAAAGTTTCATTTATGAACGATACTAAGAAATCGACTGAGATTCCAAAATCTCAGATTCGCATTCTAAAACGTTCGGAACAATCTTGGACACCTAATGGTTCTCCGGGAGCTTCTACCTCAAAACCAAATGAAAAAGATGAGAAAGTTTTGAACGATCAGAAAAAGATCAATTCAAAACCAAATGTTGATGTAAATGACTCTTTGAAAGCTGATATTCAAAGACCCAAGACCACACAGGCTTGGGTCCCACGAAAGAACTAATGATTTTACTTGATGTGTGCAGGGAGCTTCAGCTGGCCCTGTTAGCAGTCTTTGGATTGTTGACAGTGGAGCTTCAGGCCACATGACAGGTGATTTAGCACTATTGTTTGATGTGAAAAATATCAATGGAGGGTATGTTGCTTTTGCGGGAAATAAAGGAGGTTACATCACAATGGAGGGAAGTGTGAGTAACGGGATAGTGAGTTTTGAAAGGATTTCCTATGTGAAGCAAATTGACTACAATCTGTTAAGTGTCAGTCAGATATGTGACAAACAATTTTCTGTGCATTTCGACGACAAATCTTGCTATATCCTCAAACCAGGCTTCAAGATTCCAAAAGAGTGGATTATGTTGAAGGCACCAAGAGTTAACAATCTTTATATTCTCGATATGTCGAAAGCGATGACAACTCAGGGCCAAGTGACGTGTTTTCTATCGAAGGCTACAGAGAAAGAATCGATAATGTGGCATAGAAGAATGGGACATATTCACCTCAGAAAAATGAACCATTTGGTGAAGAACGGGCTTGTTGAAGGTGTTAATGTCAAACATTTCCATTTGATCGACAAGTGTGTGAGTTGCAAGAAGGGTAAGCATCACAAACAATCCCATAAACTGAAGAAAGTAAACTCTGTTGAGATGCCACTTGAGCGGTTGCACATGGACCTATTCGGACCTATCAAATGTAAAAGTCATATCGGAGAGCTTTACTGTTTAGTGGTTACAGATGATTTTTCACGATTCTCATGGGTGATGTGTTTACAACATAAAAGTGACACGTTTAACAATCTGAAAGTTCTGTTCACTCGACTGGAAAATGTGTATGGTTTAAAGATCAAAAGAATTCGGAGTGATAATGGGACGGAGTTCAAAAATGCGCAGATGGATGCTCTTCGTGAAGACAAAGGAATTCATCATGAATATTCTGCTCCGTATACCCCTCAACAGAACGGTGTCGCTGAAAGGAAAAACAGGACTCTCATTGAAACGGCAAGAATAATGCTCGCAGATTCAAATCTTCCGGTAATGTTCTGGAACGAAGCGATCTATGCAGCTTGTTATACACTGAATCGGGTGTTAACAGTGAAGAAGTTTGGCAAAACTTCTTATGAGCTGTTGAACCGACGAAAGCCGAACTTGGAGTATCTAGAACCATTTGGGGCTCCGTGTACGATGTTGAATCCAGGAGAAAAGTTTAGTCCAAAAGCTGAAGAGGGATATTTTGTTGGATATGCAACCCCGCTCAAACGGGTATTCAACAAAAGAACTCGACAGGTGGAGGATTGGGCAACTGTTGAGGTTCAACGGTATACTCAAAACGTACAGGGAAATGGTCCTGATTGGATGTTTGATTACAAAGACTTCTTTGAATCATTCAATCTAGATAGCTTGGTTGAAGAGGCTGTTATAAGATTACTTTACGAGTGTGAAAACGCGGCAACTTCAACATTGGTGCGTCCGATCACCGTAACTCCTCCAACAGCTTCTAATGATACCAATGCTCCTATAGCAGAAGAAGAGGTTTTTCAAGAAGCTTCGACTACACTTGATACTTCAGAATCGGAAGATGATGGAGACTTTGATGAAGCTATTCTTCATCATGCAACAGAGGCACCACCAGTGAACCCAAATCCGGATGTTGCTTCATCGTCCAACACAGGTAATGATCTTGATGCAGTGGAAAACTTGACAACTCAGACGGGAGTGATAGTACCTGAACATCCGGAATCTCGGATTCATCGTATTCATCCGCTCGAGCAAGTTATTGGTGACCCTGGAAGCAGTATTATGACTAGAGGACAACTACGTAGTGTCAACTCGCCAGAAAATATTGGCGCTTTAGTTTTATATGAAAAAATACAAAAATCTGGTTGTCAGAATGATTGGTCGTTTGCATGTTATGTTTCGCAGGTTGAGCCGCGGACATACAAAGAAGCTCTTTTGGATGATGTTTGGGTCGAGGCGATGCAAGAAGAGTTGTTGCAGCTCCAGAAGTTGGGCGTCTGGACACTTACGGATTTACCTCCTGGTAGGAAGAAAATTGGTACCAAATGGGTATTCAAATGCAAGAAAGATGACAGAGGCGTGATTCTGAGAAACAAAGCCAGATTGGTTGTTCAAGGATTTCATCAAGTTGAAGGAATTGACTACAATGAGATATATGCACCTGTGGCACGTATAGAAGCTATCCGCATGTTTCTAGCATTTGCTTCGTATAAGAAATTCAAGGTGTATCAAATGGATGTCAAAAGTGCGTTCCTATACGGTGTGGTCAAGGAAGAGGTCTACGTCGGTCAACCTCCAGGCTTTGAAGATCTTATCCACCGGGATAAGGTTTATGTTCTCAACAAAGCGCTATATGGGTTGCACGAGGCTCCACGCCAATGGTATGAGGAGCTAAGCACGTACCTGCTACCCAAAGGATTCAAACGAGGCTTGGTCGATTGCACACTGTTTACGAAGAAAACAGGGGATGACTTGCTTCTCGTCCAGATTTATGTAGATGATATTATTTTTGGCTCTACTAACGAACTTCTTTGGAGAGAATTTGAACGTGTAATGCAGGAAAAGTTCGAGATGAGTACGATGGGAGAAATGCAGTTTTTCCTCGGCTTGCAGGTGGATCAAAGACCAACGAGGATCTTTATTCATCAAACCAAATACGTATCTGAAGTCTTGAGCCGGTTCCAGATGGAAGATTCAAAGCCGATGGACACCCCAATACAACCTAATCACGGGATTGGTGTTGACGCTAAGGGGGAGCTGACAGACCCATTTACATACAGAGCAATCGTCGGATCTCTGATGTATCTCACTGCATCAAGGCCAGACATAATGTTCGCTACATGCCTCTGCGCACGTTTCCAATCAAAGCCGAAACAAAGTCATCTGACGGCGGTCAAGCGTATCCTTAGATATCTGAAGGGTTGTCCGTCGAGAGGACTATGGTACCCTAATGACGATGATTTTGACTTTATCGCATTTAGTGATGCAGATTGGGGTGGCTGTGACAAAGACAGCAAATCCACAATGGCTAGATGTCAGTTTTTAGGGAGCAGGCTCGTGACCTGGTAGTGTAAGAAGCAAACATCGGTCGCACTATCTACTTGCGAAGCTGAGTATGTAGCATCCTCGAGTTGTTGCTCACAGGTTCTCTGGATTCAGCAGCAGATGGTCGATTACGGTTTGAAATTTCTGAAAACCCTTATTCACTGTGATAATGAAGCCGCAAATGCATTAACTAAAGACTTGGTCAATCACTCGAAAGCTAAGCATATCCGGATTAAGTATCACTTTATCCGTGATTGCTATGCAAAAGAGTTGATCGATATGGTCAAAATCCACACTGACTATCAGAGAGCGGATCTTTTCACAAAAGCTTTTGATAAATCCAGATTCGATTATCTTTTAAAAGGAAATGGTATAAAAGAAAAACAAGACTGATCATCACCTTGGTTTATCGCTTTTAGTTTTAAAATTTGTAAGTTTTTACAGTTTTTCAGAAAAATTCAAAACCCCAAAAATATGTTTTACATTTTAGGGGGAGTCTTTATTCAGAAAAACCAAAAACATTGAAAAATTAAAAAAGCCATAAAAATAGAAAAACCCAAAATGATTTCCAGGAGTAAAAAGGGGAAATGATAATACATCAGTGGAGATCTGACACATGCTAAAGATATGTAATGCAATATGAGGCATGTGTTGATTTCGTGTGATGTGCTGATAGACTTCGTCGACTTATTACTGCGTGCATTAGTGATACAAACATAACGAACTACTCGTTCGTGGCTGAACACCTCATAGGCATATGGTCTTAGTACCGTAATTTCGTTTGATAGAGTTGCCAAAATCTGAGGTTTCGGGTCGTTATGTTATTGTTATCCGGGATATTCTGATTGAACTTTTGTCGTATTAATTTACGGACCTAGATTTAATCAGAATATTTGCTAAAAGAGTGTTAATGCCAAAACCTAAAAGTTACCGAATTGAGAAACTTCATGTTTATTATTGATCAAAGATCATTAATTGCATCGTATCAATCTACTGATGAAAATCTGTGATTGATATCAGCCTTGTAACACCCCAAAAATGTTAAGTAATAATAGTATGGTAGAAATTATATATATATATATATGTGTGTAAATGTATGCGTATGTATGTATGCGTATATGTATATGTGTAGGAAGGTGTGTACCTCTAGTTGGAAGTGATGCATAGATAGTTGTACATTCAACAAACATAAATATTACCAAGCTAATTACTTGGGTAAAATGGTGGAAACTTAACTAATAATAGAGAAGGGCCAAACATGACATAGCACTTATCTTGAAGGGTTAATGTGGGGTGAATGGTAGTAGCAAATACTTAAAGGACTAAACAAGGTAAATGGGGAGAATTCTCAAGAAAAAGAAATAATCAGGAAGAAGGGAGAGGGGGGCGACATAGAGGGACCTCACCTCATCCATTCCTTGCTAAAATTGAAGTAAGAATTCACCTCTAATCCCTTGCATGTCCTTAAATTATTAGCCCTTTTGTGGTATTAATCATGTTGGTAAGTTGTAGAATTAGTTTTGGTGAAGTTGAAGTAGTAGGATGGATTGTATGATTATGTTGTGATAATTACTTATTGTGGTTAGAAAAGCATGTATGCTATGTGTAGTAATATAAATTTCAAGAGATTGTATGTTAAATAATTGTTTTAGGGCTGAATTGTAAAAGGGTTAAATGGGTGTTGAGATGAAGGTTTTATGTTGACTTTTAAAAGTCAACAGGACCTCAACACCAAGAAAGTTCTATGTGATTTAGTATTATTGTTAAATGGAAGGGTAGATTGTGAAAATAAGTATAGAATTGGGGATGTTGTGTTATGAAATGGTATGACCACTTGAATGTATGGATATGCACACCAATTGTATGATAAAATGCCTAGTATCTTAGAATAGGTGAAATTGTGGAAATTGCATGATGAATATGATTGTAGAAGTTGTGGCTATGTGGTTATGCTAGTTTATTTACCTTGAACCAAGATTTGGTAAAGGGTAAAGTAAGAGAAGCTAAAGTATGAATTCCTTCACTATGTAGGTGTGAAAGTGGAGGGTACGAGCGATCACAAGGAGCAAGGTGCACACGACAAAGGTAAGTTGGTTACTACCAACTAAATTAGCTAATGATTATAATTGTCATATTGGTTATGGATATATTTGTTGTTGATAAAAACGGATGAGTTGGAAGTGGTAAGAAGCACCTTTGTGGTCACACAAAGTGCAACTAGTAGAATGATTTACCATGGTGGAAGTACCCTTAACGGGTCAAAAAGGTAGACGTACCCTTAACGGGTCGAAAATGTAGAAGTACCCTTAACGGGTCAAAAATGTGGAAATACCCTTAACGGGTCTTATGGTAGAAGTATGGAATGTTTAGTTACCTTGGACTAGTGATGATAGTACTTATGCATACTAATGGTTGCCTTGTTAATTTGAATAGGTAAAGCACATATGTGAAGATCAAGTCTCAAGTGAAGTCGGATTATGCACGCTTTAGTCTTTTGGGGTTGGGTACCATGTTGACGAAAGAAACTTTGAGTCATATAACAAGATGTTAATGTGTTGTGTTCATGATTTTGAAAATGGGTCAAAGTTTCACATGGTAGCTAACTAGAACATCATATTTTGTAACTAAACTAATGTGGCTTGTTTTTAGTAGGTTGTTGGACAAGATGTCATGAAATGTATATATAATGGGCGCTTGTTAATTAATATATATATGTTTTAAAAAAAAAACTCGAGTCTTACAAGCCTCAACCTGGTATATATGCACATGTTACTTTGCTGCATTCATTTGCTGACCTGTACACCTCTGTGCTATATATCTTGTAACTAAACGGATAACATTGGCATAATCACGCGTTACGAGGAAGCTTTGTGCAATTTCTTGATACGGGAGTATGTCGTGTGTGTGGGAACCATAACGTGTTAGTCTAATACACCTAATATCGTATCATTTTAACGCACTGCATAACAGTCTGCATGTGAGTTTATGTGGACAACAATATCAGCAGTTGCCGGATCACACATTGTTTCTAATGATAATATAAAACAGCTCAACGATGTGATCAGATTTCTCAATAACTGATATGATCCTCTTACCGGAAATCACAAAACATTTACTGTTTGTGTTTACATTTCTGCATTTTTCATCTGTTTTTACATTT
Organism: Ambrosia artemisiifolia; assembly: GCA_032199755.1. NCBI lineage: Eukaryota > Viridiplantae > Streptophyta > Magnoliopsida > Asterales > Asteraceae > Ambrosia > Ambrosia artemisiifolia. The sequence continues at coordinate 49,958,479 of CM063513.1, forward strand.
GATACAAAAACTTAAAAAGATTTTAGGTGTGTTTTAATATAAATTTCAGAAAAACCAAAAAGTTTTACATTTCTGTGTTATTTTAGATAACCGATGGTGTTTGATGGTCATTTTTTGAGATTTGATGAACCAATCTGAGTTTTGTGTCATTTAAAAATGAAATAATGCATGTTTGAGCCTTAAAATGTTGAAAAATGTTTGAACGGGATTTGATTTTGAGATTTGGTAAATTTTTAAAAATTTCCATTTTTACTTTCGCCCCTTCGGTGGGTCGAAGGTGGAAATTTTCCTACTTTCGAACCTTACAGAATGGTCGAATGTGAGTGTTATGTTGTAATTTGTACTTTCGAACCTTGTATCCACATTCGAACCTTTAACTAGGGTCGAATGTAGACACAATTTCACATTCATCCATAGTAAACGGTCGAAAGTGGGATCTATATATATACCATTTTTTTCATTCGACCTCTCATCCGTTCAGGTTTCAAAATTTTTCAAATCACAAACCCTTGTTGCCCTGGTTTTTCTTATTGTCGATTATTGTTCCCTGATTGTTTCTCATCAATTTCACATCAATTTTACAGGTAATGGACAACAAACAAAGCCTGATTAGGGTTTTTATTCGACGAACCCTAGAACTGATCTGTTGGACCATTTTAGGATTGTTTTTGTTAAAATTTTTTATTAGGTTTTAGTTGTTATTGATTTTAGGGGGAGAATGATAGTTAATCTAGGGTTAATTCATCAAAATTAGGTGTTAATTGACTTATTGAACTTGACGAACCCTAGATTACTTATAAAATCAATAATAACTAAATCTATGATGAAATTAATTGATGAATAAGGCTATTCGGTCATATTAGAAGGTGTTTGAATCAAAATCAGAGTTTAAAACATCATAGATAAAATTTTGAAATTTTGGGTATAAACACACACATTCGACCAAGTTTGAAAGGGCCGAACCTGGAAATTACAGGTCGAATGTCATTTCTAAACGGGCGAACATGGATTAGGTGGACGAATGTGGGTTTTGGTTTACTTTCGAACCAACATTTTCACATTCGAACCCTGATTATTACTTGCGTACCCCAAAGTTCCTACATTCGTACCTACGATGGGGCGAATGTGGAATCTTGAAAAAACAAATTTTTAAATTTTGTCAATTTTGATTGTTTTTAACGCTTTTTCTTTGTTTTGTGAATTCAGATATTCAAATGGCTGAACAACAGGCTAAGAACGTGGAGATACCTGAACAAGAAGCTCCAGTTCAGAATGTGATAGAAGCGTGGCCGTTCAAAACAGCTCATAACTGTTGTGCTTTTGTTGGAGACGTACAGAAGAATACAGAATTCTCCGGAATAATAGATTTTCTCAGGAGAAGCAGGATTATTCATGCTATTGCAACACCTGCTATTATTTACAAAGGCATTGTTGAAGAGTTCTGGAGAAATGCTCGTTATGACTTCTGGGAATCCAAAACTGCTATTGTTAGTGAGATTCAATGTGAATTTGCTATGGTAACAGAAGATGACATCAGAGAAGCATTGATGATCAAAGATGATGATTGTACTGATCCAAGGTGTTTGTCATGGACGGAGCAGAGGTTGTGTTTTCTGAGAATGAAATACAATGGTCCAAACTGATGGAGCGTTACACAAAGGGAAACTGAGTGTCCAATTCAAATACTTTGCTCATGTAATAATTCACGTGTTTGGGACAGTAAGTGGAGGTTACGATGTTATGAGAAAGAGTTTGAGCTCGTTGATGGTTGCTTTAACGTTGAACAAACCATTCAACATAGCTGGGATGATTCTGGATCATATGTTAGAGATGCTTAAGGGTTTGAAGTCGAAGAAATTCTTATTATATCCCAGATTCTTAATGATGATTTTTGATCATATATATCCGAAGTTGAAGAAAGATCCTACAAAGATTTTAGGGCAGGATCATATGAATATTAGGACGTTGGTGAGAATGAAGGGATACAAAGGGGTTCCTGACAATGAGAAGCCTCCACATAAAAATATGTTTGGTTATTTGATAAATTCGGGTTACACTGACCCAGGAGAGAACAAAGCAAGACATGATAATAGTGAATCTGATACTGATGATCCGCTTGTTCATGCGGATGCTACAACAAAGAGAAAGCGACAAGTGAAAAATGCCGGAGCCAAAAGGAAGGGTAAGGCAAAGATGGATGAAGATGAACCTGCTAAAAAGCAGAAGACTAGAAAGAAGAGTACAACAAAGAAAGGTACTCAGCTAGTTGATGAAGAATCTTCTGTAGATTCAGAAGAAACAGAAGAAGATGAACGTTGGGATTCGGATGCTGAAACATTGAAAAAGAACTCCAAGCGCAAGGCCACTGTTGCTGGAGAGTCTGAATCTTTAAACAAGGCTGGTGAAGAACAATTACAGAAGGAGACAGTAGATCTGGAAGGTGATCTAGGACTTGATGCTGAAGATTTTGAAGGTTCTACAGTTATTTGAAGAAACCCAAGCATAAGTCAATGGCAAAGAGAGATGTGAAAGAGAATACTAAGAAGTTGAGAGAGAAAGAAATTGAAATGTTGCTAAAAGGAAAGAAAGTTCCAGATGCAAGCACGTCATCACAAGTTTCCTCACCAGCTACCAAGAAGCAGTAAAAGACCTCAAAAGAATCTGAAGTAGTTCCTGATTTAGATACTACTTTAGAGAATGTTTTAAACTTATTCCAGAAGAAAAAGAAAACTCCTGAAGTAGAATCTTCCAGAACCAAAGTAACAGTTTCTGATGATGTTATGAAGAAGGTGAACAAACAAATTGAAGAGATGATGAAGATGATATCTGCACAACAAGCACAGATAGAAAAATTCAAAAAGAATGAAGAAAAGATGTTGCAGATTGTCGTAGCCTCTAAAGCAAATCAAGATGAACTTGAGAAGAAGTTGAAACAGCTTGGGGAAGAAAAGAATGAGATTGATGAAAAATGTAATGGGAACAGGAGGATGATTAAAGGAATAAAGATTGATAATAAAAGATTGAAGAAAGAAAATAAGAGAATGAGCGAACTGCTTGATAAACTTTATAATGAAGCTCCTAAGTTGAAAGAAGGAGAAGAGGATAAAGAAGAAGAGGAAGAGAAATTAGACTATGGTGATTCGTCTGATGATGAAGGAGAAGATGATGAATCAGATGATGGATCTGATGATAATGATGATGCTGAGGGGAAAGATAGTGGGAAAAAGGATGATGATGAGGATAGTATTGATGATGATGATAATGATGATGATACAAGTAAGTTTACTTTTGAAGAAAGACAGACAAAGAAAGGTAGTTCTGGTCAGTCTAGTTCAAAGAAATCTGGAGAAAACGTGGATGCTGATGAAGATATATTCTGGACAGAGAAGATAAGATCTTTATCTGATGATGCTAAGAATGTTTACAGAGAGATGCTTAATAAAAGAGTCTGGACGATTGAATTCACTGGAAAGTTTTCTAAAATATTTCAAACTGATGATATGAAGTTTGAATTGGAATACAGCGATCCAGATCTTGAAGAAGGAGAAGTGTCTGCTGCTGTTTCTAAAGAAATACTTGAAGGTATTGCGCAGCAAGTTGGAAAGACACTAGAGGAGATCATGGCTGAACAGATGATTCCAGACATTCCTGAAAAGGATGTTGGTAATCATTCTGATGATAAGCTGACTCCTGAGACTGAAGAGATTGAGATAGACAATATAACACACGAAGAATATCCTGAATACTTTAGAGATACCAGTAACGAAGTTTTCCCAGATCTATCTGAAGTGAATTTAAAAGAAGCATAATATAAAGCAAAGAAGAAAAGCAAAGAATTTGTGAAGAATGTGTTTGGTGATAGCAATCAGAAACCATCTTCTGAACAAAGTGATGAGTTGAAGACTTTGTTGCAGAAACTGAAAGAAACAGATGAGAAGAGAGCAAAACCTGAAGCACAGGGAGGATTCTACAAATATCACAACCAAGTGTTTAAAGGAAGAGCATTAGGTTGGAAGTATTTGAGATATTTGAGATGTATTGCTGTGAAGTGGGAGAAGGGAATTCTATACTTCTATAGATTCTATGATTTACAAACTCTACCGTACTGGGCGGTGAGAGATATATGCAGGTTTCCAATGACCGGTGCTGCAGTGAACAATGATGTAGTGGGATGGTTTGCTGATAAGCTTATTTGGGAAAGCAGGACGAGGTGGAACATGTTTAAACCTCAATATCCGAGAAGGAAAGTCCATAAAGCTATTGATCCAAAGACTGGGAGAAAGAAGGTGACTTTGATATACAAATCTCCAGTTGTTATGAAGAAGATACCGCTGATGCCAATACAACAGCATTTCAGTGCAGACTTTGTTGTTTGGTATTATGATTGGAGAAATGCTGAAGCGGTGATCGTGTTGAGAGACGGAAAGGATGCTTACAAGAAGATACATGTTTTTGATCCAATTTGGCTCATAAACTATACTTTTGAAGACATCATCATGTTATACTATAATCCGATCTACAGTGACCCCAATGATGCAGAACAAGCGAAGAAATATCAACAGGTGGTTGGAGTTTGCTTTGCTTATGATATAAATTCCGACAGCAATCTTGAGAAGAAACTTGGTGAGCGTGTGAAGGTGAATGAAGTGCCGAAGCGTTCGACGAAGAGAAAATTGGAACCAGAAATGACAAAAGATCAACGTAAACAACTTCGTCTGAAGCTGATGAACAAAGTAATGGATGAAGCGCGAAGGCAATCCAAGCAATAGTCGAGGGGGAGTTTGTTGATGCATAATGGGCGACTAATGCTTTGGATTGCAACATAAACTAGTTTTGAGAATTTACGTAAGGGCGAAGGTGGTTTTGGAATGGGGCGAATGTGGAATATGCAGGGCGAAGGTAGAAGTGTATGAAGAAAAGTTCCAGGTTCGTGCTACACTGGAGGGCGAATGTGGAAAAGTTCCACATTCGACCTTACGCCAGGGGCGAATGTGCAGTAGTATAAAAGGAAAAACTTTATTTTATGATGTAACTTTGATCATTTTGAGTCGTGTGCGTCAGGATAGAGCTCTCTAGTGTTTGTGTTTATTCAAAGTTGGTCTGTATTGCTTGTAATCCTAATTGTTATCATATTTCTACAAGTAATTAATGAGAATGGTGATTGAAAAGCTTAATCTGTGTGTTAGATTCATAAACTATCATTTTGTATCTGTTCTAGGGTTTCCGCACCTGGAATAGAGATTTGTATGATCAATTCTTACTGTTTTACATAAAACGATCCTTTACAAATATAATGACGCTTCTGTTAACTTTTGTTAGTATGCAAATAGGGCAGTTCAAAGAACATAATAATAATATAATGATAGAATAATATGATATTTTGAATAGTTTCATAAAATTTTAATAACCAAAGAGAAAAAGAGCATTACATCTCTACTTTAACTATAGTGACATGAGGCTAAACCAATTTTAGGTGAACTTGTTTATCACATAAAGCAACATGTAACCATATTCAATTAAATACTCACAACAAAGATACATAATAGCAAAGACAAAAGCAATCTAATCATATAATATGAAACTCTAAGAAAGAAATACCATAAAACTAAATTACACTAACCTTGTATTCTTCACATAACACATCACTCTTCAAAAACACCTTAAAACTTTGTATTGGAAATATCTCTTACATCGACACGTGGGTATACCAGGAACATAGACTTTTCAACAAGTTATCTTTATTCATTGATACCAAATTAAACAATTAACATGCGGTGCTTCAAATAGTCACTAATATGTCTTCTGTGTAAACTAATGTTAGAACACATCGATAGTTTGCTCTTCTATCAAAATTGACTATATTAATATGTTATATGTTATTTACTAGGGTTGCTAGAAATTTGAATTTTAAACAATTGAAATTCTCTTTTAAGTAGTCTAGTTTTTTATAGTTCATGTTAATTTTTAGTAAAAGTTTGGGATTGGTTTTTAAATTAGAGGAATATCGAGGAGTAATTTTTAACCATTTAAGATAATAAAAGATTATGTTGAAAATCATAAAAGGGGAACCCTGATAAACGATGCTTTTAATCCTATTTCTAAAATGGAAAAAGCCCTTATTCTTATATTATTCTTTAAAATAATCAAAATACCACTGAATTTTCTAAACCACTGATTGATTTTTTAGGTGTAAGTAGCTTTCATACCCACAAGCATCCCACAAAGAAAAAAATATATTAATCACATTATAAACAAACATGCCATCCATCTCTTCTTTCTTGAAAAAACCATGGGTGAGGGTAGAAGTGGGGCAACAAAGGCAATGGTGGTGATCTGTCTAATAGTGGTAGCACTTCAATGCGACGCAGATACTCATGTTGTTGGTGATAGCAATGGTTGGAATATGAATATATCCTGCTAGGGAAGTAGCAAAAAAGTTCCGTACTAATGACATCATATGTATTCTCTCAACATATTAGAACTTTGATTTTTACATTTTTTATGTTTACTATCCAATTTACTTAAGATAATATTTTTTGAATTGGTTTTTTTTTCGGTTTTTTCATTGATTAGTTATTTTATCATGCGAATAGTGTTTTACTACCCTAAAGGAAAACATAATGTTGTACAAGTGACCAAGATGCAGTATGATGGTTGCTTCATTTCACTAAGAGACAAGGTGTACACAAGTGGAAATGATCAACTTACCATTATGAGGGGTGCTAACTACTTCATTTGCGCTTTTCAGGGTCATTGTCCTAGTATGAGGATTGAAATACATACAGCAGATTGAAGACAAAAAGAATAATTATATAATTAATATTAATAATCATAAATTAATGTTCAAATCTATGCATTTATGCGTGTTATTATTGTTATATGGATTTTAGTATAAATAAATATACACTCATAATAATAATAAGTGGGTTTATGTTAAGGAATTTTAAGGTGTTTGTTATCTATGGAATGTTTGCTTATACATATATTTTAGTATTTGGGAATGTTTGAAACCCGCAAGGGTACTGAAATTCAGTCTTAAAAATCAACCACCAATGGAGACCAAGAATCAAGTATTTGTTTTCTATAGGTTTTGCTTCCATAATCACTGTTTGTTATCTTGTTTACTTTGAAACAAACTAATTCAATTGTACTCGGTCTATAGATCATGATGAGAGAACTCTTTTTAATTTAATTGATGACTAATTCTGTTGAGGTTTTGAAACAAGTGTCTTTGTTGTTTCGAACACTATTGCTATGGTAAAACCCTATGTTTAACATGTTAACCTTTGGTAAAACCCTTGTTTCGATTATTATAAAGTTATATCAGACCAGGACAAACCTTTTTATGGTGTTTTATAACATAAAAAGAAGGTTAAACACAAGAGATTTGATAACATACCGAAAGCTCTTCGTTCGGGTGATAAGACACAACTAGAGCTCCAAAACTTGATTGATTTTGATTATGGTGGAGGTTATGGGGTATAATATTCGTATGGTGGCTGCTTGGGATGATTAGGGTTGTGATTATGAGAAGTATGGGGTATAAGATCGTTTAAATAGTGAGTTTAAGTTGGTTTCCCGACCTGACACCGCCGAACGGCCGTTTACCTGGCCCAAATGGTCGTTCACTTTGACAAGGCCCATTTCTGGTGGCCTGGTTCAGCGTATTGCATGTTTTCTTTGATCTAGTTGTTATTTTGGACCCTACCAAGGTGTAACACCCCTGATTTTTTACCCGAACCATCCTATCGGTTCATCGGTTACGATTTTGCTGACACATTCGGTTTAAATAACATAATCACACAACAACTCACACATAGTTTCACATAAACACGTAATTGCAAATAATATCAAACAATTAATACACAATTATCTATTTTCTCAATTCGCCAACGTTCAGGGTTCTATACTCGTGTATGCAGTCCGGTAATTCCCCGAATTACCTTTTATGCAGTTGCTAACCTATAACCGTCCAACGTGTGACTCACCTAACTAACCCTAGTGAAATAACATGTTGTGAATGTAAGTACAAGTTAACTAGAGTTTAGTTAAAGTAAGAACCTGAAAATGCGGGGTGTCACAGAAATGTATTGATCATCAATACCCAGTTAACACTTTTGCAAGAGATTATGAAATGAATAAGTTTGAGGAATATCGTGCCTGTTTTAACTGTGGGGAGCGAGGACGTTTACTTGTTCACTGCCTATATGTATGATATAAGAGGCATGAAGTTGAGGTTAGGAGAAACCATAGGGATTCGAGAGTTGTTTATCCTCAGAGGCAGTTTTATCAATCTAGAGGAAAACAACCAATTGTTTATGACAATCGAAACCGAATCGCCATGAATAGACCAGAGAAGATACTAATGGTGAACATAGTGAAGGACAAGCAGAAGGTTTACCCTAAACAATCAGTTAAGTCCGATGTTGGACCTTCGTCTGTTAAACAGACAAGGTTACTAAGAATGCTCAGCCAAAGGTCGTAAAAAAAACTGATATGCTAAAGTTGATAATTCAAAACAAATTCCAATTTTAAAACGACCTGAGCAAACTTGGTTACCAAAAGGTTCTTCTAATGGTACTACCTCATCTTCTAGTGTTCCAAGTCAAGTTGTTGAAAAGATTGATGTTAAAAGTAGTGATACGTCTATGAAAGTTGATTCTGGATGACCCAAGACTATGAAGGCTTGGGTCCCCCGAAAGAACTAATCTTTTAATTGATCGTGCAGGGAGTTCCAGCTGGCCCTGTTAACTGTTTTGGATTGTGGACAGTGGAGCTTCCGGGCACATGAGAGGGGACATGACGCTCCTTTTTTATATCAAAAATATTAATGGAGGTTATGTTTCCTTTGCCAGTAACAAAGGAGAATATATCACGATGGTGGGAAATGTTAGTAATGGGATTGTTAGTTTCGAGAAGATTTCGTATGTAAAGCAAATAGACTATAATCTTCTGAGTGTTTCTCAAATATGTGATAAGAAGTTCTTTGTACATTTTGATGATAAAGCTTGGTACATCCTGATGCTTGGTTTCGAAATTCCAAAAGAGTGGATTATGTTACAAGCTCCAAGAGTTAATAACTTGTATATTCTTGACATGAACAAAGCTACAACATCAAAGGGCCAAGTTACGTGCTTCTTGTAAAAAGCAACTGAAAATCCCCACACTTAGGTTTATTCACTACCTCAAGGCTAGATTTAAACAGTGCCTTATTCTCCTCATCTATCTTGTGCTCACTCTCATACTTGTGGGATAGCAAAATATGAACTGAGGGCTCATCCATCACCTCCTCGGAACTCTCAACAACCTTAACTACCTCTAAACTATCGGGAGGCTCACCGGCTGCATAGCCCGGATCATGCTCCACAGGAACTACAGTCTCTATTTCTACCTCCTGCCTCTCTTCTGTTTGATGCTGCCTATCTAATAAGTCTGCTCCACAGATGTAGTCAATGCACTGGTCAACATGTGACATGAAAGTGCCAAGAAAGCACACAGATTCGACCTGACTACTCATACTCTCCCTAGACCTATTAACACCAAAGGTGATGGAGTCATCCCCTACACGCAGTGTAATTCGACCATCTGAGACATCGATCAACGCCTTTGCGGTGCGTAAGAAGGGTCGTCCTAAGATCAACGGCACATGCTCGTCCTCCCGTATATGAAGAACGACAAAATCAACGGGAAACATGAAGCTCTCCACCCTTACTAGCGAATTCTCTAGAATGCCCATAGGGTACTTAACAGATTTATCACCCAACCGTAAGCACATCCTAGTTGGATTCAACTCCCCAAGATCTAATCTCTTAAACATGGAATAGGGCATGAGATTAATGCTAGCACCTAAATCAGCGAGGGCGTTCCTAACTGTCAAACCACCTATCTGACAAGGGATAGTGAAACTCCCAGGATCAGTCAGCTTCTCGGGTAGTTTATTAAGAACAACAGCAGAACACTCCTCACTCAGAGTGACTTGGGAAAGTTCTTTCAACTTCTCCTTGCGAGACAACATCTCCCTCAAGAACTTCCCATACTTAGGCATATCTCTACGAACATCAATGAAGTGCCTATATTGCTCTAACTTCTCACTCTTATTCAACCTACCAGGATAGGGCGGTACTGGTTCATAAGGGGCAGGTGGAACATAAACCTTTTTGGGCTCCCCCTCAGACTGTTTCTCCTTCAACCTACTTTTGGGCTGTGCGGTACTTGCTGGGTCTAGCCTAGTAGGGTGCACCTTGCCCGGAGACTCTACCCTAATCTCATCATCGACACTCTCCTCCTCAACTAACTCACTCTCTCTTGACACTGGGTGATCAACTCCCGTGCTCTTCCCACTTTCGGTGAACACCGCGTTCACCTGAGCATCTGTCGAATTCCTAGTCAGCTTACCAACTAACTCTCCTACGACCCTCTCTAAACTCTGGAGTGTGGACCCCTGATTCCTAAATAGCAGCTCAAAATCCTGATTTTTCTTTTGCTGCTCCTAATAACGGGTCTCACGCTGCATCACTATGGTCTCTAGGAGTTTATTCATCCTAGCCTGATTCTCCTCACTTTTCTTTATTAACTCGCTAATCTCAGACTTAGGATCTCCTACACTCTACCATCCAGAGTTGTAACTTTGGACATAGTTCAACTCCTCACTAGGACCTAAGTAGCAATCTATGGTCTCATGACCCCCTCTACAAATCTCACACTTAGCACTAATCTTAACCTGAATATCCTTCATGACCTTAGCTAAAGATTCTACCTGGGCGGCTAATGCAATGCTACTTTCAACAGAATGTATACTCTTAGGGGCAACAGTAACGCCCCCAGAGCCAGGCTCGATGTAGGTGCTAGTGGCTAGGTCCTTTATCATCTCAAGGCATTCAACAGCGGTTTTGGTTTTCATCATATTACCGCCTGCTGTGGAGTCAAGAAGTCTTTTGGTCGCTTCAGAAACTCCAGTATAGAATTTCTCCATGACTCTTCAGTCCTCAAGACCATGATGAGGGCACTTAATTAGAAGTGCCTTGAATCTGTCCCATGTCTCATAGAAGGACTCCCATGACTGCTCAGTAAAGGCATAGATAAGATTTCTAAGACGAGCGGTTTTCGCAGGGGGAAAATACTTCTGCAGGAATTTCGTCTGAAGATCAGTCCAAGAGGTGATGGCTCCCTGTGGGAGGGAGTCCAGCCATGTGAGGGCCTGATCAGTAAGTGAGAACGGGAACAGACGCAAACGAATGGCGTCATCAGTGACACCATTAAGCTGGAAGGTGCTACATACTCTACCAAATCTAGTTAAATGGCCATATGGGACTTCATCACGCATGCCGTGAAACTGAACTGAATGAGATATGGTGTTGATCAGAGTGGGTTCAATGGTCCAGTTGTTCGACTCAACAGTGGGTAGTGTAATACTGGACCGGATGTGAGTGGGTGTAATGTTGATGTGTTCAGCGACAGTCCTACTTGAAGATGGAAAGGTTAGTGCTGCTATAACAAAAGAAATACTTGTTAGTGATAACATGAGATATTGTCTAGAATATCAAGATCCGGAACTGGAAGATGGAAAGGTTAGTGCTGCTATAACAAAAGAAATACTTGAAGGAGTTGCGCAGCAAGCAGGAATGTCTCTGGAAGAACTGATGAAGAAACAAGAGATTCCTGATATTCCGGTAGTTGAACTGGGAAATCATTCTAATGACAGAAGTACAGATAACTTCAATGAGGTGGAAATAGAAGATATAACTCATGAAGAATACCCGGAATGCTAGAACTTGAAAGATTAGACAAGCATTCCAGTCATTAATGAAGAGATCTTGAAAGAAGTTGAAAAGACAGCCGAGGTAAACGGAAAGAAGATATTAGATGAAGTGTTTGAATATGAGACTGAGAAAGCAAATGTGTAAAACAGTTTGATGCTTTGAAAGCTTATCTGAAGAAGTTGAAAGAAGAGGAAGATAAACGTCCGTTAACGGCTATTCAAGGAGAATTTTACAAGTTTCATAACAGGATGTTCAAAGGAAGAGCCGTCGCATGGAAATTCTTTCCACAATTGAGATGTGTCGGAATCAAATGGGAGAATGGAATCTTGTACTTTTGCAGATTTCATGATATTAGAACTATTCCATATTGGGTTGTACGAGATGTATGCAGATACAAGATTTAGGGTGTAGAACATGCGAATGTATTGGAATGGTTTGTTGATAAGATGACTAGGAAGAGTTGGACGAAGTGGGATATGTTCAAGCCACAGTATCCAAAAAGAATTGTTCACAAAGAGATTGATCCGAAGAACAATTTACCGTATGTGACTTTGAAGTACAAACCTCCAAGTTGCATGAAGAAAATTTTCCTTTCATGCCTATCCAACAACATTTCAGCTTAGACCGGAAGGCTTGTTGGGAAAATTTATTAAGCTTAGACCGGAACTGAAGAAACGTACATCAAACATTGAAGGTACAAGCTTAAAGAAGAAGGCAAAGATTGTTTTGTAGAAAAAGAAGACGATAGAATCCGAGCAACAGCCAAGGAGGTGTAGATGCAAGATTGTGGCTGTCGCTTTCGGATTACAAAGTTTTGGTAATTACATGTTTTGGTTCGACATGTCGAAGGGTCGAATGGAAACTTGCAAGGTCGAATGAAGTTGATTATTGGTCAAATGAAGTTTTGATATGTTTGTTTAGTTGGTTCGAGTTAACGAGAGGTCGAACCAACTGGTTCGTTCTTAATAAGGGTCGAACGAGGAAGTCTATATATAGGTTTGAGTTTTTTAGAAGTTATAGTTGTTGGTCATTTGGTTAGGTGTTTGTGTGTGTTTTGTTAGAAGGTTCTGGAAGTCATAGTTTTCATTAATATCTAGTTGTAATTGTTATCTTTGATTAATATTAATGTAAAACATTTTGAAAATGAACTTTAACGTGTTCTGATTACGGTTTATATCCTTTTGCATGTGAATTAGGGTTTCCGCACCTGATTTACTAATACTCATGTGATATTTTGTGTTCTTTGTGATAAAACGATCCTACACTGCCACTGCTGTTGAGTCAGCAGTGGTTTCGTTCAAATTAACTTCCACTGTTGTTGAGTCATCAGTGGTTTGCTTCTTCAGAGGTTGCCAATCAACAGCATTGGAAGTGTGAAATGGCGAGAACTTCTGCTGTCAGTGGGGTCGAACTGCTGCAGTAGGTGCAGCAACAGCTGCAGATGTGTTAAATTGTTGGTTAAGTTTGCATAATCTACTGTATCTTCATGTTGTTGACTTTCAGTTTTTTAAAGTCAACACCATGGTTAATTCAGGAAAAAAACAAAACAATTGTATTGCTTTGACTAGATAGAATCACGTGTATTTTTAAATCATTTTTTATTATAATATTGTCTTTGATAGATTGTCATCATGTATTAGTTAGCTGTTTATAACAAATGGAAAGAATACAAAATTTTGTAGTGTTTAAAGTGATAGAACACATAAATTTACACATTCTTTTCAAGTTTTAAGTTATTTTATATCTTCTTTTTTTAATTAAAATTATTGATCTTGATACTCATTTGACTAAAATAATTATCAGGTTCCAAGGCAATTGGAAGCTATGAAGGGAGGGAACAAAATAAGGCACATGGCAGACTATTTGAGTATTCTGTTGATACTTTAGGGACTGCTCAGCATCAGGCTGTACATCTCAACAACATGTGGCTAATGATTATGCAAAACGACTTTCAATAGGTCAGGAAGAGGGTGAAAAGGTGGCAGGTTGTAGAATCGATAACTTCATGGTATCACCAACACCTGGATATGAAAGTTTAGCAACCAATATTCAACAGGTACATATGGAACATATATGTATATGTTTAAGTTAAGGTATATATCAATTAATTTGATTTAATTAAGAACTATTTAAGATATGTTATTTTCTAGAAAAGAAAAAGTTTCTTAGCTTCAAAACTGGTTCAATTTTCGTTAATTTAGGGTTCAGCTGAATGCAAACACAAATAATCGAACCCTGTTAAGTTCAGGAAACATCCATATAATAACCCTATTGACCCATATCATAACCCAGTAACATCTCAGTTTTTATGTTGCGGGAAAATCGGAGGAATGCACGACGACTTAAAGTGGTCAACCCATAGTCACCTAAATCGTGGTTCGCTCTGGTACGGGAACGCGGTTCGGGTACTCGCTAGGCTCGACAAATTCGGTACGGAGGGGGGTAGGTTCATTTCGGTACGTACCTGTATGATCCGGTACGGTTTTCCGTATAGTCCGGTTCGATGTACCCAATATAAATTTTAATGATATTTACCACTACTAAATGATGATGTTGTTTCTTATTCAATACTAAAAAATGATGTTGTTGTTTCTGATCCAATACTAAAAATTGCATGACCACTTGCAGTAGCAAAACAGAATGACACTTATCTAAGAACATCATAATTAATTCATATATGTTTGGAATGATTAATCCAGCCACTTGCAGTAGATTCATTCAACAGAAGATTCATTCAAAAACAGAAGTTCCATTCAAAAACAGCTAATTTTACCAAAACAGAATTTTCATCCAAACCAGAATTTTAAATCAAAACAAAACCAAAATAGAAAACATAGAAACAGAAGTACAGACTACAGAACCTAATCGAGTCGCTCCCTTTTTCCTTTCCCATTCGTAGCGTTTTCATTATCGAGATCTTCCAAATCATTTCCTCCAATCGCGAGCTCGAACCTTCTATGTATGCACTTTCCGAATTGATATCCCACTTTTTGCCCGGGCCAGATTTATAAGAATCTGAAAAACGCAATTGAAGTCTAATGTTTGAGTGAATAGACACTAGTTTATCCGGTCTCTTGGAATTCGAACGGTTCCTCTTAACACTATGGATATAGGATTATGTACTCCAATTTCTTTCGACCGAAGAGCTACTAATTGGTTGTGAGTGTACCTTTATTGCTACATTGGACAATTCCGGTGTCTCTGATCCATACGTACCCTACCCATCAATTGCATCTATAGTGATGGCATCGACTTGCGTTGCAGCTCTTGAATATATTCCTTTCTTCATATGAAATGTTGCAAATTGTGCTCGTAACATTTTGAATTCATCTTCATTTTCGAAAATTCTAAGAAATGCCCACATAACACCATTTGTAACTACCTTGTCTTTGTTAGGACTCAGGAGTGGTTCTATCAATCCCACTGGGCACCAACTTCTTTAAATAGAATCTATCATAAAATTTAGGACTTAAAGCAAAGCCTAAACAATGAAGTGGAATTGACATTTTTCCCACCTTGCCATAACAATACCTTCAATTTTAATGACAATGCTAAAATTATTTATTGGCTTTTTGAAAAAGCAAACAAAAAAAAATTTGTAATCAAATGATGTTGTAATAATACAAGTTTGGTTTCAAATCGAGTACTTGTGTTCCTTCATAATATCTTTGATTTCACCAACCATGTTGTCCATTCTCTCATATATTTCTCCCATTTTGGGACCTTCACCATCACAGAATTTAATTAGCAAATAAATTGGTTTTGTGATAGCTCATATACTCTCAACATCTTCCCAAAACAAGTCGTCTTTGATTGTATCAGAAACTTTTGCCTCGGCTTCTCGATTTTTTTCATCCCCACTTTTGACCCATTCTCGCCAAGAATTGAGGACAATAGTTGTTGCTAGTGCTTCCCTACAATCTAATAACCTTCTCAAGAGAATATAGTGCGATGCAAAATGAGTCTTTACAAACTTTCAACAATTCTAGCTTTGAGTTTTCTCTAAAAATTTCTTGTACGTGTCGAATAGCCAAAAAAAATCATTTGCCATCTCTTTAAAAATAAGATTTTATGTGTGTACACAACAAGGGGACCAAAAAATGTATTGATATACCTTCTTGATCTCTTTCCCGACCACTTTGCAATTAGTCGCGTTATCGGTTACAACCGACAATACATTGATTGGTTCAATTTCGTGTACATAAACATCGCACCACGTGCATTTACCACGAGAACATTGATAAGTGGACTATGTTTAACATTAGATCACCCATCCGAAATGATTGATACTCCTTGTGTGTACCATGTATCTTTAATGGTTGCTAACTCCTTCTCAACATCCCCAACACATTCATCAAATAATGTGGTTCCCGCTTTTTCACTTGATGGTGATTTGTATGAAACCGGTGCATTCTTGATGGCACTAATCATTTCAAGAAATTGCGGGTTGCGTAATACATTGAAGGGAATTCCATTTGCACACAATCCTCTAACGATCTTCAAATCCACCGTACTCCGCTCTAACATGCCAAAACTTTCTTCAATGCCTTTCTTTGAAGATGCATTTTTAGATAGTACCGAGTTTCGCAAAGACTTTGAAACTCCAGAATTTTCAGCTTCTTTTACCTTTGTAAAAATCCTTTCATACAGCTCAATATATTTTCGTACCATAGGGCATCTTTTTATCTCAGCTTTTTTCCCCAAAGGAGCCCCAATGAAATGAGTGTGAATTCTATTATAAGTGCTAGTGAACTTCCCTTTACAATGCTTGCAAGTTGTAAGGCCCATAAATAGGATAGGTTTACGCTTGTCTTTATCATGCATATTTGATAGATTTAGGCTTAGTTAGTCTATTGGGCTTGGGTTAGGCCATGTGGGCCAAGTGGTTAGTGGACCATATACATAGTTATATTCTAGTTCATTCTAGGGCAAGCCACTTCATTTGTAACAAGACATCAAAGACATTAGAATCCTCTCATTTTGTAACTCGAGAGCCACCACCTTGTACCAGACAATCCTAGAGATTGTGTGCAAGGTGAAGCATGAATACAAGGGATTTCATCGTTTTTAATCTGTTGTTCTTCACATTCAATCTTGTTTTCCGCACTCGATTGTTTGTTTGATACCTGGTAGAGAAGATCTTGGACTTACAATTGGTATCAGAGCCTAAGAAGTCTTTCGAAGGCTCGGTTTGGTGTCAAAAGAAAAAGATCAACGAAGTTCTTGCTACAAGAAAGGTTGATATCATTGTTTTGATTTTTATCGATTTCATATTGATATATTTTTGTTACTAATCGTTTTCTCTCATGCAGTTTTTTTTTTGTGTGTTCATGATCATCATCGATTTCATGCCTTTTTGTTCAAAATTTGATTGAAAAATTCTTAGTTTGATCTGTTCTCATTAGAGGTCAAAGAAGTTTGCTAAAATTAAGGAGATTTGATTGGTTTGTTTTGAAAAAAGAAAGATTTTTGGTGTTTCAAATTTTTTAAATTTTCTAAAAATTCGTTGATCGCCATATTTTGTGGAAAATTGGTTGCTAAATTTATGCAGGTTTCCTATTCAAGGAGTGTTCGAGATCAGAGTTTGAGCTGTGTCCGACCTCAGCATTGTGTCCGACCTCAGCATTGTGTCCGACCTCTGCCTGTGTCCGACCTCTGTCTGTGTCCGATCTCTGCCAGTGTCCGACCTCTGCCTGTCTCCGACCTCTGACTGTGTCCGACCTCAGCAACTGTGTCCGACCCTTGCTTGTGTCTGATCTCAGCATAGTGTCCGACCCATAACTGTGTCCGACCCAAACCTTATCCAACCCAAACCTGTGTCCGACCCAAACCGTGTGTCCGACCCAAACCTGTGTTTGACCCACATAATTGTGTCCGACTTACTCACTGTTATCATAGCTTCATACTGAACTGAACATCTTCAATTGGACTGGACTTTGGGACTCTTTGGACTGGACATCAAAACATCTTGGACTGAAATTAAGATATATTAAAATTGAACTAATAATCTTAAGTTTTATTTTCAGAAATGGATCAAATTATTAACCAGACTAATTTGAATGGACTAAATGCTGACCAGCTCATAGTAGCTGCACAAGTGGACAAAGCTATGGAATCTGTTATTGGCACTCATTAGAAGATACCTATTCTTCAGCTTGGAATGTCATATTCTGAGTGGAAATTCAGGTTCATTCAGGTCATGAAAATCAAAGATGCAAAGGCACTAAGATCTATTCTGAATGGCCCCTGTGTGATCACGTATGTGGTAAATGAAGTAACGGGAGCCACTGCCATCAAACCAAAGAGCATGTACACTGATGATGATCATGAGAAGGCTGATATTGATGATAGGGCAATTGCTTATCTTCATCAGGGACTTTCACCTGAAGTCTCAATTGGGGTTCGTGATACTGCTACTGCCAAAGAACTGTGGGAAGATCTTGAGAATCTGTATGAAGGAAATGAAGAAATGAAAGAAAGCCGAAGGGAAATGCTGAGTCAAAAATTCAATGCTTTTAATCATACTCCCGACGAGTCACTCGAACGCCAGATTCAACGTTTCGTGGCTTTGGTGAGTGAAATGAAATCAAATGACATGGTCGTGGGTAACTCTGTGATGAACAAGAAGCTTCTCAACACATTACCAAGGAGTTGGGACTCAAATGTGACGTTGATTAAGAGAACCAAAGATCTGGCAAGACTTAGGTGGTGTTTGTTTTTCTCCCAGAAGCACTTCTGACCTCTTTTGTCTGCGCCGCGCAGACGCGGGCAGACGTTTGGGGGCGGGCAGACTGTTTGTTTTTCGGAAGACATTTCACTCCAAAAGCGCTTCCTGACCTCTTCTTGGTGCAGACTTGGACCAAAGTCTTCTAAGGTCTTCTCCTCTTCTCTTCTCCTCTCCTCACCCACCACCACCACCACCACCGTCACCCACCCACCCACCACCACCTAGCATCGTCCACCACCACCGTTCACCACCACCACCGTCCATCACCACCACGGTCCACCACCACCACCGTCCACCACAACAACCACCACCCACCACCACCACCACCACCCACCACCACCACCACCACCATCACCCACCACCACCACCACGGTCCACCACCACCACCACCCACCACCACCACCTCCCACCACCACCACCGTCCACCACCACTACCATCACCACCACCACCCACCACCACCACCTACCACCGTCCACCCACCACCACTACAACCACCCACCACCGTCCACCACCACCCACCACCACTACCACCACCCACCACCACCACCCACCACCACCACCCACCACCACCACCACCCACCACCACCACCACGGTCCACCACCACCACCACCCACCACCGTCCACCACCACCACCACGGTCCACCACCACCACCTACCACCGTCCACCCACCACCACTACCACCACCGTCCACCACCACCCACCACCACCACCCACTACCACCACCACCACCACCACCGTCCACCACCGTCACCCACCCACCACCACCACCTAGCATCGTCCACCACCACCGTTCACCACCACCACCGTCCATCACCACCACGGTCCACCACCACCAGCCACCACCGTCCACCACCACTACCACCACCCACCACCACCACGGTCCACCACCACCACCACCCACCACCACCACCCACCACCGTCCACCACCACCACCGTCCACCACCACCTACCACCTACCACCGTCCACCCACCACCACTACCACCACCCACCACCGTCCACCACCGTCCACCACCACCACCCACCACCACCACGGTCCACCCACCACCACCACCGTCTACCACCAGACTGCTGTAAACACTCAGTTTATTTAAATTTAAGTTTATTTCAGCAGCCTGCAGACGTTAACAAACAAACAGTCTTCTTCTTGCAGACTGCAGACCTTTGGTCCACCTCTTCTCCTGCAGATGTCTGCAGATGTGGTCCGCAGACTGCAGACCTTTTCCTGCAGAAAAAACAAACAGCACCTTACTCTATTTGAAACCATATCCTTGATCAAGTCTTATGATCTTGATGACAGACAACGTTATCTGACTCAAACTGCAAGCTACAATAATGCCATCATCGCTTCTTCTAGTAGTGCTCTTATGTCTCAACAAGAACCTCAGCGTCCTTCGTTGTACTCTTATCCAGCCAGCGGATCCTCCTACCCACCAATTTTTGCACCAAGCTCGTCCACTACTTCAACCTCTTCAGTGGCTGCTGGGGCATCCTCGTCCTCTGCCTCACCACCACCACCACCATCTGCCGCTGCTCCCCAGCAAACCATGAAAATTCCCAAAGAGCTCGAAAATAACTTAAGTTTGTTTGCTGGATTTATGAATTGTTACAACGCATTTTTAGCAGGTCAACTTACTGCAAAGGATGTTGGAGCATGTGATTTAGAAGATGTTAATCAAGATGATGTAGAAGAAATGGACTTGACTTGGCAGATTGCTATGGTAGTACATAGAGCAAACAAGTTTGTGAAGAAAACTGGTCAAAATGTGTGGGAGAACCCGACCAAGAAACTGGGGTGGGACAAAATGAAGATACATTGTTACAATTGTGATGAGCCTGGTCACTTTGCTCGTGAGTGCACCAAGCCAAAGAGGGAACTAGGCACTCCTGCTCCTGTAGTCACTGCTTCTGCTTCTGCTTCTACTCCTGGAACTCATGCATCCTCACTCGCACTGAATCCACATCTTCAAACTCAAACAAAGCTATGGTTGCTCAATCCGAAGGTGGATGGGACTGGTCTTCTCAAGTAGCAGACTTGAAGATTGATGAAGATTCTGTGTAGAAAGCACTCATGGCCCAAATGGATGATGATTATGTTCCGTCTGCCGCTAAGGTATATTCTGAAATTCTAGCTGAATCTTGTTGCACTGATAGATGTAGGCTAAAAATTAAGGTCTTTAGAGAAGAAACCCTCTCTGCTTACAAGCAGCTTGAATACGAGAAAATGGCCACTTGGAACATTAAAAAGAAATTTAATTCCTACAAAAAATGGTCGAAAAACAAAAACTCGATATCAAGCACTTGCATCACGAGGTGAGCGATCACAAATGTCGATATTTACACTTCAAACGACTGTCTGACACCTTAACTGCGGAATTGATCGACTTAAAATCAAAATTTGAAAATGCTGATATTCACTTTAAAAATTTTGATTGTTCTAGTGACAAAGTCGAGAAAATGATCAATACTCAGTTAAAGTTCAGACCAAAGGAAATGAGGAACAAAGGTCTGGGGTTTGTGGAAATTCCACCACCCTTTAATGAAAATTATTCCTCAATTCCCATGTCGGATGAAGAATTGTTGGCTCTGCCTGTTAAAGGATACGGTCCTCCAATAGAAGAGCCAACCAGTCGACTATCGAGGGATCAAGTTGAAATCTCCAAACCTGAATCGGTCCCCATTAGAATCTCTAAACCTAAGAACCGACCAACTAAGCAAGAGCAGGCCCCATCAAAAACTTTTGTCAAATCTCAAGATGCTTCAAAGCAGACTGAGATGCTAAATTTTGAGAAACATAAAGAAACTGACAGAGTTTTTGATGTGAAAAGAGATGAAGTTCCAGTTTCCAATGACACAGCCAAATCAAATGAAATGTTGAAGGAAACAATTTTAAAACCTGAACCGACCGCCCAATCAGACTCAAATGTGCCCTTTGAGTTTGATTTCATGAAAACTTTCAAGAATATCTATGAAGAGTACCAGACACAACACACCATTGAATCAGCTGCCCCACAAACTTCTGAAAGTGACTCCACATGTGAATCACCTGAAGCAACTGAATCTGAGAAATCAATATCAGTTGCATCTAGTGAATCCAGCTGTGAGTCCTCAAGAGCAACTGAGTCAACGGGGGATTTAGCAGAGCCACCACATGTTTCTGAATCAAGTGGCTTGACTGAATCAAATGTGACACCCTCGACTGAGCTAGAATCTGAAGAATCTGTGTGCTCAAGGCCAGTCGAAACTAAACAAGAATGTGATGATCCCTCATCCAAAACTGTTGGCACAAGTTTGGTAAAGCCAATAGTCCCTGAATTTAAATCTGTGAACGTTGCTGATGCCTCTACCTCATGTGCAGATGAAGTTAAGGTAGAGGTTAAGGTTGAGGGGAATGATATTGTTTGCACTAATATTGCAGGTGTTTGTGTGAAACAATCTAATTTGTCTGCAGATGCTATACCATATGTGAAAAAGATCGTTTTTGAGCTATCTGTTAATGGCACAACCGATAAATACGTGCCACCACATAGAAAAACTACCTGTGCTAACTCTCATATACAGGTTCCTAAAACAAAACAGAAAGCTCAAGGACAGTCCTCATCACAAGCACAATCTTGTTCACACGGGTGTTCAAGATGTTCTAAGCAGAGCAGAAACTTTAAGAAGCCTGCAAACAAATCATCCAACGGATCCCATCACTCACATTCATCAGTGGGATCAAACAGACTGGGCTATGCTCCATATGCAAAGAAGCAAACATGTTACACATGTGGAAGACCCGGTCACATAGCAAGAAACATTGCACGTCATCCTTATGTGCCCTATTACAGACTGAATCAGAGAGTTACACCAAGGGAAAACTATTACTCCAAGCCAATGAAGGTTGATAAACCTAAGGCAAGGATGAATGCAAATCTCAAAGTTAAACCGTCTGATGGAGACTGGAATGCTGACAAGAGCAAGCGACAGGTTGTTCAACCACAAAAATCAAAACAACCTGAGAAACCGAAAGCTACTACTCCGAAAGTAGCAAAACCGCTTGTTAAGCCAAAATCTGTTTGGAAAGAGAAAGCAAAGGCGGCAGCACCACCAGTCCTAAATGAGAAAAGGGACATGTGCTTGAGAGAAGTGTCTTTCATAGATGCTTCAGCAGTGCCCAGGACCGCGATGGCCTGGGTACCAATGTTCAACTAATCTCCTTTCTTAGTGCAGGGACATCCAAGGAGGATTGTCGACGACCATTGGTATGTTGATAATGGTTGTTCCACGCACATGACAGGTGACATCTCTCTGTTATACATTTATTTTAAATTCTTAAACAGTGAGTATGTTTCCTTTTAAGGAGATAATGGAGGTAAAATCAGCTAGAGAGGTACGCTCAAAACCTAATGCATTGAATTTTGAACGTAATTGGTCTTTAATTCAAGAATGGTTTTAGAAAAACACAAAAAGATCTTTCTTGGTTTTAGGGTGTAAATTTGTTCTTTAAATTTTCAATTTTAAGCACAAATTTAGGGGGATATACACTAAGAAAAATACAAAAACAATAAAAAATTCAGAAAATGAGATTTCATGGTGCGAAAAAGAAGAAATGATAGTACATCAACTGTTGAGTTGTCACACCTTAAAATCGAAAAGAAAATTAAAACAAGTGTGATTGCAGCTCCATTATATGATGTACTGGCAGGCAAACCACACAACGAACTCAGTCCAAAATTAAGGCTAAAGATAAAGGACTGTGTAACTTGTGGGGAACACATCATCGGCGTATGATCTTATGGTCTTAAATCTTGTGTTGATAGATTGCCAAAATCTGAGATTTTAGGTCTTTAAATTGTTGATACATCTGGGGATGTCCTGGCTGCCCTTCTGCTGCATCCAGATATATGCTGACCTAGGCACAGCCGGGACGTCTTAAAAGAGCAATAAGGAAATGCCAAAAACCAAATTCTCAAAGAGAATTCAAGCTAAAGGCATAAATCAAAAGCCTAAAGCGATGATCATACCGAAAAGTTGGTATTTGCCCAAACCCTGGTCGAGAATTCATTGGTTTCTCTGTTGCATCCAGATATATGCAGACCTGATCACCGATGATCTTGACCTTGTAAAACATACAGATGTCAGCAATATACTCACCTGTTATGAAGAAGCTTTGTGCATACCTTGATCGCGAGGGTATGTCATGATGTGGGACACACAGTTATTTCAGTATAATGCACGTTAAGAAAATAAGAAAAATAAAGGACTTGAAGACGTGTGTGTATGTTTGTTTAAGTGGATAAACGATGTTGGTAATCGTCTTGGACTGCTTTCTGGCACTTTAATAAGTTTATCAGAACATATATACTAATGGTGTGTTACAGTTTGACAAAGCTGAGATAATCTTCTTGCACATGATTCTCACCAAAAAGATGCATTGTAATTAGTTTGAATTTCTATTTTAATTTGTTTTCTTTTATAAAAAATAACCATTCTTGAGGATTTGACCAATTCTCGAACAAAATTCAGGTTTTGAGATTTTAAAATTGAAGTACACTGATGTACTTGGTGTTCATGAGTATACTGGACCCTCTGTTATATAAATTGTTTGCTCATAAAAGTCTAAGAATTTGCAGAATTTATTCAAATCAAGAAACAGGGGTTGATGAAGAATGAAAGAGTTCCAGTTGCTGACAAGCATGAATCACCACTCTGAGAAGATGTACCTGAGTCAGAAGAACCTGAAGTGAATTATCTTTTGACGATGAAAATACAACTGAAGAAGTACCTGAAAAGTTGCTTGAAAAAGAAGATTGACAAAGAAAAGAGTTACTGAGAATCCTCCTCTCATATTCTTTTTAGCAAGATGTTCAAACGAAAGCTGATGATGATTAAAGTTGTGAAGCTACCTCCAAGAGAAAAGAAGAAGGAACCCAAGATTGGAAGATCAAGATCTGAAGATTCTTCCTATTAAGCCATGATAAAAGACAGCATAAACCTAGGGGGATATTGTAAGGCCCATAAATAGGATAGGTTTACGCTTGTCTTTATCATGCACATTTGATAGATTTAGGCTTAGTTAGTCTATTGGGCTTGGGTTAGGCCATGTGGGCCAAGTGGTTAGTGGACCATATATATAGTTATATTCTAGTTCATTATAGGGCAAGCCACTTCATTTGTAACAAGACATCAAAGACATTAGAATCCTCTCATTTTGTAACTCGAGAGCCACCACCTTGTACCAGACAATCCTAGAGATTGTGTGCAAGGTGAAGCATCAATACAAG
Source organism: Ambrosia artemisiifolia (assembly GCA_032199755.1). Taxonomy (NCBI): domain Eukaryota; kingdom Viridiplantae; phylum Streptophyta; class Magnoliopsida; order Asterales; family Asteraceae; genus Ambrosia; species Ambrosia artemisiifolia. The sequence continues at coordinate 49,983,232 of CM063513.1, forward strand.
GGATTTCATCGTTTTTAATCTTTTGTTCTTCACATTCAATCTTGTTTTCCGCACTCGATTGTTTGTTTGATACCCGGTAGAGAAGATCTTGGACTTACACAAGTCCATTGTTTGCTACCTCCGAATATTACTTCATCAACAAGTGGCTTAGATAAATCTTTCTCTTCATCAGAATTTTTTGATCGGCTTCCAGTACCTGCTGCTCATGTTTGTTGAACACCCTCATCCTCAAGGTCAATATAATTACCTTGAGTTTCTGGTACAAGTGACTCATCTTCATCTATTATTTTTTGAGATTGACTTCCAAAAGCCATTTTAAAAATATAAGATATGAGAACAGGGAAGAAAAAAGAGGAAAACAGAGGTACGTGACTCTTAACAGGTAATTTAAGATTGGATGAAATTGGAGATGATTTAAGAGGGAATTTATAAATGATGATATAAGAGGGAAAATAGAGGTTAAGTGAAGAGTCTTACCTCTGATTGGAGCTCGTCAGAATGTCAGAGAAGTCATTATCCCGCCCATTTTGGAGCGCCAAAACAAGGGAATCTGAAGAGTCTGTCAGACTCCTTTAATTCGTGTTTTTTTGGTCTAAGAAATCGATTTCTCTATCATATGGCACACGTGAATTACAGATGTTTGGATCGTGAATTACAGAAGTTTGGATCGCCGTACCATACTCGATCGGAACGGTGGTGAATTCTGATCCGGTACGAAACGATCCAATACGAAAATCGTGGGATCTTGAGCGATTTATGTGACTATGGGTCAACCTTTATCTGATATGATTGCAGTCTATTTAGAGACAAGCGACTTTCAAGAGCTCAATGTTATGAACATTTTAACTGAATACATTTCTATTTTTTCCACAGGTGACAACAGGACATGAGACTAAGGTTGCTAGAGGATAGAAGGTAGTGATTTATGGGTCTGTTGGTGCTGGAAAATTCAGGCATCTGTATAAGAATACAACATGGCAATTTTAGTTGGGATCTAGAATCTTCCTAGCCAACACTTAGAGACATAAATATAGAGGTTGCCAGACGACAGAAGGTCGTGATTTGTGGGCCTATTGGTGCTGGAAAATCATCGCTATTGTATGCTATACTCCGAGAAATAACCAGAAATTCATGAAGTGTGAGTCTAGAAAATAGTTTTTTTTTCTTTTTATTTGGAAATAGTATGTAAATTTATAAACCTTATTGTTGTTGCTTGAATCTAGGTGGATGTTCTTGGATCAGTTGCTTATGTTAGTCAAGCTTCTTGGATTTAAAGTGGGACAGTTCGGGATAACATACTCTATGGAAAGCCAATGGACACAATCAGAGAGGAACCAAGACGCCACCTCCTACGCCGACAATCTCGACCCTCAAGTGTTTATCTTTGGAGGTTTTACGGATGTCGAAGACCTTTTTGATGACTTATATATTTTTTATCTTGGTAATATTATCTAAATCTTGTTTGGTATTATAATCAAAACCATTGAGTGATATATGTTTGTACTTGATATTTATAAAATTTACGTAGAAACTTTTAAGTGGACCAAGCTTATGACTGTAGGAGTAGGGCCTTCTGTTAAATTTTGTTTTAGAGGTAGACTTTAGTTTTATTGATATGTATCATGGTGAGTGTATTATTATATGGTTAGGTTTGAGGAATACATTTCAATTTGTAGGTATGAATTGCGTACTGATGATCCGGAGTAAGAAGGAGATGGAAAGAGGAGGTTGATAGCAATGGCCATAGCGGCTGCAACAGGTGATGATGGTGGTTGTTCTTTGAGCTCGGGTGTTGTTAAGTAAGAACGCCTATGTATTTATTTGGCATTGGTGTTTTACATAAGTGTTGATTGTTGTTGTAAGCCGATTATCAGTCATTGTGTTGGTTATGTTGTAAATACATGGTTACTTAATCTGAGAGCTGATTTGCTATCTTTTTTGTTATGTTGCACTTTGATCGGTCATAAAGCTGGATGGATGAGCGTCACGTTTAGCGGCGCGCCTCACATACAGTACACTATGTTTTACAAGGTACACATTTTCCACCTTTATAGTTATACAGTATGTTTTACAAGGTACACATTTTCCATTCTTAATTGATTTCCTTCTTAATCATTTAATGCAAAACAATAAATTTATTATTGTTGTATTTTTGTCGATTTGCAGTGATACGGAAAGGTACTTTTGCAAAGTATGGCTATGGGACTCTCAAGAACGCACTGTAGTATGGGCAATTAAAACCACCAACATTTGATCTCAGCCTGATCCCTGAATCATTGCCTATATGGATGGCTTATGGGGGAAACAATGCGTTTCGAGATGTAACTGATATGCAACACACTTTAAAATTTGTTTCGAAACAAGCTTCCAAAATTTGTTTTTAGGTTCTCTTTTTCATGTTTGTTCGTAAATTTGCAGATGTTATAGACACGTCTGTTAGTATATCAAAGCTTAAAATGTTAATATATCTAATATCTGTTAGTACATCAAAGCTTAAAATATTAATATATATTACATCTGTTAGTAAATCAAAGCTTCAAATATTAATATATCTTACATATGTGGGTCATTCATTGAATGTTGTTTCCTATGCTTTAGATATTGTTATAGTGGTTTGGGTCGATGTTAATATAGTAATGTATTTTATAAATTATCAGTTGTTGAAATTGAAATGTGACATAATTGATGGATACTTGTGGATAATGTGCAGCCAATCTATTGGCTGATAATAAATGATGTATTCTTCCCGTGTTTTCACACGGGATTTCACCTAGTATATATTAATATAAAGAAGTAACTTGCGGTTAAACCAAACAAAAATAGAGATAAAAGTATTAAAAACAAAATCTAGAGGTAATATTAGACATAAATAAAACTTTTATTAAACATGTTTGGCTCTCTTTCTCCATTTCTTCTTATAACTTTTCCCCCTTCAAAAGCTACTTAATTTCATAAGTCACAATATGACTTTTCTCTCAATTTCTTAGTTTCAAAACACAAAATTCCTCCTAACTTACTTTTTTTTTTGAACGTTAACTTTCATTAAAACACAAGGGCGCTCTCAACAACAGAACAAACCCCTAGATATCCTCCTAACTTACTTTTCAAACAACTATCCAAACACTTTTGTTTTACCGTACTATAAGGTAAAGGTAAACATGCTCTAAAATGACTAGCACCTTGACTTTGATACCAAGTCCATCCTGTTCACCTTCACCTGACAATCTGAGACAAAAGTAAAAAAAAAAAACAACAAACCAAGATCCATATCATATTTTCTTTATTATATTCTCTCCAATCTACCTGAAACCCTAACACTCCAATCATCAAATCAATACACACTAAATCCATACAATGAGCGACAGTGACGACGACGAGCTTTTACAGATGGCCTTAAAGGAACAATCACAAAGAGATTTAAACTACACACGACCCTCCCAATCCAGATCCTCTAAACCTGTAGTCAACTTCGTTCAACCTCCGTCAAACCACAGACCTACTAAAAACCCTAACAACTCCATCGCCACCGCCGCTTCAAAGCCGCAGCACCGCAGGAATGCTACAGAGGAGGATGATGAGGATTCTGAAGTGGAGATGCTTAGTATTTCGTCTGGCGATGAGGATTCGGTTGGTGATCGGGTCGGGGCGAGGAATCGGGGACGAGGTGGGAGGAAGGAGGATGAGAAGGTTTGGGATGGAGAGGAACCGGATGCTTGGAAGCGAGTCGATGAAGCAGAGGTATAAATTGTTTATGGAATTAATCGAATCTAGTGTTATATGATAGATTGGTAATATGTGATTTAATATATAGGATGCAAATAGTCTTGCTAGGGTTCAAGCTCATTAGGTATAGCAGTAGTGGATAACTGGTTATATGTATGTGGCTTTGATTTAGTTCAGTTTAGAATGCTTAGATTGATTTTGTAGAGGAGCTAAATTCGTCGTGGTTGCATTTGTCTGTGCGAATACGTTGCTAACCAATGGGGCTAGGTGAAATGTGAATTGCGTTAGCCAGGTGGCGTTCAAGGGGTTAAGGATGGGAACTGGCAGGAGGTTATTAGGGATGACATGAGACCTTCTGTTAGAGGGGAATAAGAAGCTTACCATTGGGTTTTCCCTTGAAGGTTACTTATTTCAATACTTGCATCAGATATGTCTTGGGTTGGGGATTATTAGTTTTTAGAAATTATAAATGTAAGTAGGCTTTATTTGTTAGAAAGAACAAGGGTATTTTTGGGAAAATAAGTAGTACTTCCAATGGGTAGCTAGTTTTCATGTTTGGAGTTTTGTTGGTTACTTCTTGAGGTTGTTCCATCTCACCCAATATGCAATGCTAGATTGCTAGATACCTCAAGATTTAATTCTGAGTTTTGGAATAGTGTTTAAAGTGAGTACAAACAAAAATGGGATATTTACAAAAAGTGTTAAAATTTGAAACACAGTTATGGAAGTATGAATGGGTATGATATTGCACTGAAAATGATTTGATTTCATGTATGATCGAGTTTCGTCTAGTCATGATTTAGTCCATGAGATGGATCATCATATGAACCATTATCTTACTGCTGACTAACGAGACTTCCGGCTTGATTGCTTGAATAATTCTTTTTTTTTAAATATAAAGTATAAAGTACAAATAACATGTAGTGTCGCTAAGGAAAACAAAACAAAAATTACTAGAATTACTAATAGTAGTAATAGACTACAAAATAACAAAAAGTAGTTGTACAACTAATTGAATCCATCTATATGTTTGACCTTTACAACCAAATTGCTGTGATGAAATTTCAACTAATATTAATAAGCAGTAAATCTTATTGTAAAATAACTTATATCGGTAAATACTAATGCACCTTTTGTTTACAATATACAGGTATAACATCCATTTTTTGCAAAAAATAAAAATAAAAATTACATCATCGTACCATGCACACTTTTTCCTGCACCACACAATTCTATGATAGTGACTGGACTTTTGATCATAGTTATCAAAAGCCATCGCCTTGACCACCTAGGCGACCAATTTCCTAGAAGCCACCAGATCTCGCTTTTCCATCCTAGATAAAAAAAGCCACAATCTGATTTTTAAAACCTAATCCCACTAACTACTATAATCGACCAATACTTACCAATTTATATAGATACATAAAAATCCCAATCAATCTTTTTTTTTAACTATATATGATTTTAAAACACATATAGATATTGAATTATTCTTTAATAGACAAACACCTCAACTCATTGATTTACCGATTTGTCTACTACATAGTTATCAAAGACGTGTATGGCTAAATCAGTCAGTTTACAGTTATATAAATATTATTTTATAAGATGATTGTTATTTGTAATGATTTGGTGATTTTTTTTTATTTGCGCTTTTTTTTCTCAGGCCCACGCTTTTTTGCGCTTCTCGCCTAAGCCACAGGCGGAGCCTAAGCGCCTTGAGTGCGCCTCACGCCTTTGATAACTATGCTTTTGATAGAAAAAGTTGTGACACTAGGAAAAACATGAACTACAATTTGAAAATTAAAGAAAAAAAATATGTTTGTCTATAACTTTGATGTGAATTGATTTTCTAAATTTTGGAACAAAACAATGCTTTGAAAGTGCTATTTAGCAGTTTTGGAGATACTGCTAAATTGATCAATTATGATACATATACACTTTTGGGACAGATTAATTTTCAATGGTGATGTCTTCAAATTATAGAACAACTAAAAACACCTGTTGCTTTTCTTGTTTTATCATATATCACAGAATATACTTGTTATCATAGAACTGAGATGATGTATCTTACAGCCTGTATGGTGTACAACTAGAATATTACTGATTATGTGGTAGTAAGTGCCTCAAGCAACAAAGGTTGTATAAAAAATTTATGGTGTTATACTTTGGTATCTAAATACACCATGTAAAGTACATTGTTATTAATACTAAACAACTCACAGCTAACAGGCAGTGCCAATGAGTCTTGATCGATTGATCTATTTAAGGGGATATTTGGATTTGTTTTCACTAAGTGATTGTATGATTGCATTAATCATTTTATAGTGTTTGAGTAATTTGCTTTTATTTATGATTATTCAATTATTTAGGGCTCCAATAATCATTTCGACACTAACTGCAACTAACTTACAATAGAAAAATACACTTTTGTATCCTTGCTATATTTATTACTTTATCAAATAATCTGAATTTTCTAATACCAACAGTACACTGGCATCAATAAGCTTTCTAGTATCAGTAACACATCCACACACTATTGTCTGCACCACACTCTATTACTATTTGTTTTCTTGTTCTGTTTATTCAGATCACAACTTTTTAGAGGTTCGATTTGCGGAATGATCTATCTTAGACTTAGTTGAAAAATAATGTTCTATATATGGGAATTTCTTTATACCTTTGCTGGATCAACTTTTCATATAATCACTCATGATAGATTTTACTCTTTCAACTTCAAGACATAGTTTTTATTTAATTATGGATAACAGTTGAACCCTATAATGCTTTCTTGTTGTGACAGCTTGGCAGAAGGGTTCGGGACATGAGGGAGACTAGAACAGTTCCCACAACTCAAAAGTTTGAGAAGAAACCATCAGTGGCTATAAAGGGGCTTAATAATTTACAGTCTTTTTCACGTGTCACGGAACTTGTAGATCCTCTAGGACTTGGGTAAATATTCATTTTGTTATCTAATTGTTATGTAGATAATGATATTTACTGGAAAGGTTGACATTTTAGATCTCATGTGCCTTTCTTTTTCCTATATGTTCACATGTGACTAGAGGTGGAAATATTGACACATTTACTTATAAATGGGTCTTTTTGAATGGGTTTGATACTTTGATCTCAAACGGGCAAATAAAATGAACTTATCTAAAAAGAGAATGTGTCGGTTGAATGGATAGAACAAGTTGAAATTTGACGAAAGGCGAATTTTAATGTATGCAACCTCTTAAATTAACTTTTTCTATTTGAAGACCTAGATTACTATTGCAATAATATTGTTTTTAATTTTAAATAACATGGTAATTCATTATTAAAAAGAATCCAAAAATAGACAAAAGTGTTTGCATGTCAACTGAACTAACGTCACACTCTTTTTTACGTGTTTTAAAAATAACCTCTGTTAATCCAACCCTGTTTTGAGTTTGGACCTATTACCCAACCCGGCCATCTTGTCAGCTCTACTTATCACCATATTAAATTTTTGTTTGGAGGTTATGTTTCTACTTTCTTCTATCCTGATGGTTCTTGACATCTGCCATCATATATGGCATACCTTTTGATTTCTGTCATCAGAAATGCAGTTCAGTTTTTGCTCATGTTTTTTCAACTAATTGTTATTATTAATGATGGTTAATATCTATGGCAGGGTTATTGACACCAGAACCTTGAGGCTGGTCAATGAATATGTAGCAAGTTCTCCAGCCAACTCTGACAAAGTAGATTCTGATGTTCGAGGTACTCGTAAATAGATTTAAATGTTTTACTGTTATGTACACATCTTATTTTCTGAATGGCATTTGATATAGTTACAAGTAGATGTACTCTTGTGGAGCATGTTGCAATATTGCATGATGCTTCTGTTAATTGCATGTTCATTGACTTCATTCATGGTTACATGTATCTACTGTGCAATATCAAATAAAGTGCATGGTTTAATAAATTTCAAGGAAAAGTGAGTCATACGATCCAAGTATTCAACCTGATTGAAGTAAAATTATAGGTATATGTGGTTGACTTGCTGCGATGGAAATATGGAATATTTTTTTGTATACAACTTTTATGGGTTTTTTTACATTGTGCATCATATCGAGCAAAGTTATGTATGAACATCTCAATAATTAGTGTGACTCAAACCATCATGTTGATATCATATAAGAAATGTGGCATTCAAAACAACATAGACTATGCATAAGTGTGGTTAGGGGTGTGGACCGTGGACATAGTTATATTTTAGCTTTCTCATGACTAGTCTTTTTTGGTTGACTTTATTTTAATATAAACAAATAAACACTAAATGTGATATTTGATAAAGGATTTGATTAAGGAGGTAATTTAAAACTACATCCTAATGGCTAGACCTGGGCTTAGGGAAGTTATAGTACCTCATAGTTACATGGCCAGATATTGGTTTTTTTGGTAAGTGTTTTTAGTGGGTTCATGTCATCCTGGTCACTAAGATACTCTAGTTCTCATACTCGAGATATCTCAAGTAGGAAAAGGACCTAATAGTCTAACTTGTTTAATACTCTATTCATGATGGTCAGATTGTTTGGCATTCAGATACAAGTCATGTAGGGTATCCTCATAGTAGATTCAAGGGACTTAACAGCCATATTGAGATGCTAGTTATGCTAGATGGCCCCGCTACATCAGGTTGATTGGCGGGGTCAACATGCAAGTTCACAATATTTGAGTTGGCAGAATCCATTCTACATTTATTTTTCCTCTGGTCTAGGAATACATAGGATTGTTGATGGATTCACCGATTCAGTCTTACGGGTCGTTTGGTTGACAATATGTTTATAATAGGAATTTGAATTGGAATAGGAATTTGAATTAAATACTTCAAAAAATCATGTTGCGTTTGGTTTGTAAATTTAGCAATAGAATGGAATGTTAAAAAATTAAGATTACTAAACAATCCTTTAGACAAATTATCCACATCCCCTGTCGTTCACAGCCCTAAATCATCCGACCCTATGTGACGAATCAACACAAACATAAATGGTGCAAAATTGGTTGTGGGCTCTACAATTACCTCTTTTTTAGTTCTTGGGTAAATTACTAAATTGGCTACCTAATCAATTAGCCAGAAAATATTTGTGCGAACTTAAAAAGCTTCAAGCTTTAAGAAGTGTTTCATGGTATTCATAGCATTCTCCCTCATCTTTTGTCTTTGTTGAAGTTGAATCGCCGATTCTTAATTTATTTCAATTTTGTGATATGCTAATATATATGAAGCAACCAATTGCTCTATATGCGTCAATCTTGAAGCTCCAATCTTAATTCATCACCAGCTTTGCTTTGCTTGTTTAATTTTAAATTAGCATCAATTTTGTGTGATTTTAACATACGTTGGATTCGAAGAAAATGAGACGGGACACTAGTTTCAAAGGTATGGCGATGGCTTCATCTTGATTAAGATTTAGATTGATTTTGGGGGTTCACGATTTCTTAGCGATTTATGTTTAATTGATTTTTGTGAGATTTATATTAGTGATTTTGAGAACAATTTTAGCATTCTGTGATGAGTTGTTTCATGGGAGAAGATGATGGTATAATGGACAATTTTAAACATTCATGTGGAATGATACAAATTCCATCAGCAATGGGAAGGAATTCAAAATCCCATGAATGATGGAAAAAGTCCAACTCCAATTCCATTCAAGACTAACCAAACACGATTTTGAATGGAATAAATTCCAATTCCCTCTCTAATTCCATTAGATTCTTTCAACCAAACGGGCCCTTAGGATGTGAAGGCTTATCATCATCATCGTAATAATGAGAATTCATCATAGGAGACTCAGTCCGTCCATCAACACCTTTATGTTCTAGGAAGAAGTAGAGTGTGAATCAATGGTTTCTTTCAACTCAATCATTTTGGACTTTTCCTGATAACCCTAATTAGTGGAATGCAAGGATATGGTCTAGGGTTTCGGTTGGTGGTGGTTAGGTGGCTTGTAGGTTACGTTCCCGTTACCTTTAGAATTACAACTCTTTTCATTTTGGCACTAAATTGTCTTTCTAGGATGCATTTGTCACGTGAATGTTGATTTTCGCTGGATTTGCATATGAAGCATGACCTAAATTAGTAAATGGATTATTGCCTGCAGAAAAATTGATGTATTACTCTGACAAATTCGATCCAAAATTATTCCTAAGCCGAGTGCATCAAGATACACCTGCTGCAGACATGGAGGCTGGTGCTTTGGCTTTAAAAACAGATCTCAAAGGACGGACTCAACAGAGAAAACAATTGGTCAAAGAAAATTTTGACTGCTTTGTCTCTTGCAAAACAACCATTGATGGTAAGTAATGGTCACTGAGTGCATGATAGTCAATGTAGATAGTGATAAATGGTTTGTACAAATAGCGATGAGCATAATATATTTTGCAGATATCGAGTCAAAACTGAGAAGAATAGAAGAAGATCCAGAAGGATGCGGGACCTCGCATCTATATAGTTCTATCCAAGGAGTTACTTCTGTGGCTAATCGTGCTTTTGCACCCCTACTTGAAAGACAGGTTTGAACCCTTTAACTAGAAGGGCCACGCCTTTGGATCAAAACACACATTTTTTTACAGGTTGAAAGGGTTCAGGTTTGGTTTAGTAGAACACATTTGTGCAGATTATTATAGCTTTTCGTTTTTATCATATATAATTACAAGAATCATGATATTTCAGCTGTAATTGATCTTTATGAACAAAATAGTTTTGGGAGAATTTCATATATGTCCCTACAGACCTTTTAAATATCATATATACACAAACCTCATTCAAAATATCATATGTACCCTTTCTTTAATGAATTTCACTTGATGACAGTTTTACCCTTTTGAAAAATATATACTATTACATAATTTTTTTCAACCTCAGTTGGCCCTAATTTATTTTTCTTCCTATCCCAATATATTAATTCCGTACCATTTTATTGATCTTTTACAAGACTCATCTTCAACCTATCAAAAATCCTTTTTATTCAACAAATCCCGTATTAGTTTAATACTTGTAGCTGTTGGTTCACTATCATTATCTGCAAATCATCCAGAAGAAAACATCCGTCTCCCATCTTCAACTCTATCTCTGGTTTATTCGTTTATAATGTCCATCCATTTACTAACTTTTTGATTGATACTATGACTCTTCGAGCTTTAAACTCGACGTTATTGTCTCTGTCTTCCATTTGCTTGATAAACAGAAAACTCTAAATCTGCTCATATGGAAACATTATTGTAACATACTAACATAGATTGGGGTTATGCCACTGTACCTACAGTTTGAATTGAAACAAATAAAGCTCATATTAGTACTCAAATTGGACTACACATTACATAATATTTTTAACATGTAACCTGTTTATTAATAGCATGAAGATAAAATAAGAACTATAAATTATTAAGAACAAAAAAAAATTATAGAAATAAACAGAAGAGTAAAATGATATAACGTAACTACGTATGTCTAAAAGAAAAAAGATTCGTAAAAAAACTGTAAAAAGCTGAAAATAACACATAAAAATAAAAGTAAAGAAGCTTTAGTAAGAAAATAGTAAAAAGATAATAATTAAAAAATAGGTGAATAACTGAATATGAAATTATAGTGTTATTTCATGTAAGGGTAGTAAATTTTGGTTGTATTATACGGGTTACGATTATTTTTACCAATGGTATGTATCGTATTTTGAATTTGGTTTGGGTACATTGTGATATATAAGAGATCTATAGGGATATATCATATATATGAAATTCTCCCTTTCTAAGGGGTTTTATGCATTAATAAGACTATAATGTGGGCGATTCTCTAGTCAATTTCTCTTCAAATTACCTCATTGACCTCGACCTGTTAAGTGTCGAGAGTTTAAATCTGTTCTGGACTGACCCATTAATAAGTAGATGAGACTAAATTACCATTACTAAGTTTAAAGTTTAAATTTATAAATTGTGTTCTTTTATCCGTTAGGCTCAAGCAGAGAAGATTAGGTCAGTTCAAGGAATGCTTCAGAGGTTCCGTACTTTGTTCAACTTACCAAGTGCAATTCGTGGCAATATTAGTAAGGGAGAGTATGACCTGGCAGTCAGAGAGTACAGGAAAGCAAAGTCAATTGTCCTCCCTTCTCATGTACAATAACTAAACTTGATCTCCTTCCATATACACTGTTCCCTTGTAAGGGTATTTAGTTTATTATTTAATTTTAATATTGTGTAGTGGTCTTTTGCAACATATAGGTTGGTATATTGAAACGTGTTCTTGAGGAGGTTGAAAAAGTTATGCAAGAGTTCAAAGGCATGCTTTATCGTTCTATGGAAGATCCACAGATTGACTTAACAAATGTGAGGACAATACATACTCATATACCAATAAATTCTAGTCATTAAAACAAATAATTTCGATTTTCAGAATTTTTTAAGGTCAGTTTTTTTGTTAATATTAGTTTTTTTTTATGTTTCTTGTAGCTTGAAAATGTTGTGAGGCTTTTACTGGAGCTGGAACCTGAGTCAGATCCTGTACGTCATTATCTAAATATACAGGTGAGAATCTAATGTTAAACAATAGCTTGATTTTGCAATCACATAAGCAATCATACATTCATAATTACGCATATATACACACATGCACATACACACATGTAAATGCTTTAATTTTCGTGTTTTCTTGTGTACATATCAGAACCATAGGATCAGAGGTTTGCTTGAGAAGTGCACTTTTGATCATGAAACAAGGATAGAGAACTTGCAAAATGAGCTACATGAGAAAGCACTATCTGATGAAAAATGGAGGAAAATCCAGCATGATTTAAACGAATCTGTGAACAACACTTCCTTTTCTTTTATTTGGAAAAATATATATATTGTTTCTGCTCACCGCCTTAGATCTTAAACCTTATTTAATTATAATTTTTATGTACTTTAATCAGGGTGCTGTTGATATGTTTCCGAATGATTCATTAATATCAAACTCACAACCAAGAGATTCAGGTTCTGAAGAACTTGATGCTCTTCGTGGAAGATACATACGAAGATTGACTGCTGTAATTGTTCATCACATACCAGCCTTCTGGAAGGTTGCCCTTTCTGTTTCAAGTGGCAAGTTTGCTAAGGTAATTAATTATTTTTAATATTGTAGCATACGTATATTGTTTTTCTATTATATTTATAGATTTATCCATCCTTTTTACATGCAACTTTTTAACAGGTGGGAGACGAGAAATATTCAAGTCACTCTCTTGATGAAGTGTCTGGAATGATACAGAACACTATATCTGCTTATGAATCCAAGGTACACATTCTTTTATGAAATTTTTATAATTAAATATATATCTTCCCACAAAGGCGTGTCATAGCTTTTGAAGAATTAATAATTTTCGATAGTAATTTAACTCATGTGCTAGAGTATGAACATTTTGTGTTTAAGATGACGCAATGGCTAACAATTTATGTTTTTCTTTGTGTTTTTCTATTATGTATTTTGTGATTCAAATTTTATGCCACTTAATTGTTCAGGTCCACAACACCTTTCTTGATCTTGGGGAGTCAAATATTCTTCGGCCATACATGAGTGATGCAATAACAGATATATCTAAAGCATGTGAAGCTTTTGAAGCAAAAGAAGCAGCACCTACGGTTGCTGGTATCTTGATTCAATTGACCCTTTTGTTCATCCATCCTTTGCTCCTTGGCTAATCCTGACTATCCATTTTCCTGATAACAGTTGCAGCTTTGCGTACGCTTCAATATGAGATTACAAAAACTTACATACAGAGGCTTAGTTTATGGATGAGATCTTCAACTGAAGAGATATCAAAAAACGAATTGTGGGTCCCAGTTTCTGTTCTAGAAAGAAACAAATCTTCATACACAATTTCTCACTTGCCTTTAGCATTCCGTTCGGTTATGGTTACTGCAATGGATCAGATAGATATGTAAGTAAAAGCATTTTTCCTGATATATACTGTGTGTTGCCCTCCTAAACCCCAAGGCTTTTTCTTCATTTTTGTATGTTTACTTGGTGAGGTGACTTGTACACCACTAAATTTACTTCACACCTGAAAAATGTACAATATCAAAAGCACATGGTACAACAATAATTAAGTGTCATCGTGTGCAAAGCAATTTTGGTGGTGTACAACTTGCCTCCCTTACTCTGGAGCTTGGTTTTTCATGGGTAAAGATATGTCAACTTTATTTCCAGGATGATGCAGTCTTTAGGGAGTGAAGCAACAAAATCAGAAGATGCTTTTGTACTCTTTCAAGAAACTCAAGAATCTGTTAGGGTTTCATTTTTGAACTGTTTGCTTGATTTTGCTGGTATGGAGAGGGTCATTTACTGTCTTTTCATGTGCTTATACACTGTTAACTAATGATTAGACGTGACAAAACGGGCGAGTCAAACGATACGGGCTAATGGGTATATTTGGGTATGGTTCAGGTTGATCTGAATGACTTTTTGTTCAATAATTTTGAACTTTTTGTTAATAATTAGTGTGTCAACTATGATTGCAAAGGTTATATTATTTCTATAACAATCTAAGTTTTTTATTAATTTTAGGAGAGGTTCTTCTTAAAGATGCACTTTTGGCGACTTCGGTCCCTTTGATCTATTTGACCTGTTTCCTTTTATGCTATTCTTTTAATTACTCGTTTGACTGGCTAGAAATAAAACATAACCTGAATCGACCCATTCATAACTAAAATGCACATGATTAGGTCACTTGGAGCAGATTGGAAGTGAGCTTGGTCAAAATATATCAAATAAAGAAAATTCATCCTACCAAAATGGATATCCTGAAGAAAACTCATTTGAGCCACTCCCTGGAAGTATTACTAATCCACACCAACAATTATTGATGGTATTGAGTAACCTTGGATTTTGCAAAGATGATCTTTCTCGTGAAATGCATCATAAATATAAACACATATGGATGCAGCCTAGGTACGTTGAGAAGTATTATAAATATGGTTTCCCAGAATTATGTTTTGCTATTTCATTGGTTGATTAGAGTATAAATCTGAAAGTAACATGTTATTGTCTATATGGTTTTGGATTTGAGAAAATTTTATTAGAATTAGAATTAGAATGGATAATATACGACGCCCAATATCTTTATCAAAACAGAACCCTTTAAATATTAATTAAGATTCTAAAAGCATCTTCTTCTCCGGTCCCCATCTTCCTCTCCGGTGACCGGGGCTCGAACCCACAACCTCTGTTCCGATCACCCCGACCACTCACCACCACCTGCGTCCCTTTTTGTCCGACCAACAACCGACTGGTCATCTTCTCAAACCGAGTGGTCCCCTTTTTGTCCGAACACCTCCAACGGTCAGTTTTCAAACCAGCCTAATCGCCCCCAACCCAGCCTAATCGCCCCCAACCCACTCGCCCTCTCCTGCCAAAACACACTCGCCCCACCTACTCGCCCTCTCTCCCAACCTACTCGCCCCTCTCTCTCCTGCCTAATCGTGTTTACTCTCGTGTTTCACTCGCCCCTTTTTTCAAGCTCCATTCCCTTTTTTCAAGCTCCAATCGAAGTGTTTTTTTTTTTCAAATCTGGCAGTGGGTTATAGTTTATTAGTTTTGTTAATGTTGGGATAAAATTGCAAAGTGTTGTGGATAATTAAGTATCTTTATTTATTGGCTCCATTGCTTTCCACTATCTCTCTTCCATAAAATAATAATAATAATAATTTTTATAGAGTTTATAATATTAATAATAATAATGGTTACTGCCCCAGTAGTTCGTATTTCACGTTCCATGTAGTCCCTCGCAGCCAAACCCATGCCTTCCTCTCGTAGGCAGCGTCGGCGTTCTAATTTGGTGGCCATACCTTGCATTGCTGATGCAACACACCCGTGCCCCTTTAAATTTTTTCACTCTTGCAAATTTGGTATATCAAGCAGCTCTCGGTTGCTTGCTCACCTTAAACGCGACCATTTAGGGTGGGTTGACGGTAAGGACGTTTTGCGGGATGCAATTTCTAGGGACCCAAGCCTGTTTGGAGAGGTCGGGGAAGCCTTGCAGAGTATTGATCAGTGGTTGTGTGCACGATGCATGTCCCTGCATGCTCTCAGCAGGGGGTGTCACCACGAAGACGGAGTCACGAAGTTCTCCCATACTTCCAACAGTGTCGATGATTTCATTTTGGGTATCCCCAAGCCATGCCCATCGGTGTCACAAAATGTTCATAATCTTGAGCCTGGTGGGAGGTTGGTTGTTGATATTGGCCTTTTGGAACAACTTTTCGCTTTGCCGTTAGCGACTGTCAAAAGCATTCCATCCTCTTGTCGGATGGCATTTGCCCAGGCGTTAACTGGGACCTTGCGCAGAGTTGTGGCTGCCCCTGGGTCTGTTGAGTCTTGGGTTAAGCTGTTGTTATTGCCTCGTTGCACTCTACATGTGATACGGCCATCCTCTAGGCAAGAGCGGCGGTCTGGGAACCGAAAATCATTACAGTGCAGCAATATTATGAGGGCTTTAGCTATTTGGAAAGACGGGAATGGGATTGAGGAGCTTGCCCTCCCGCTCCTAACGCAATCTACTGAAGGGTTAGTTAGGAGGCCAAACACCCAGCCTACCTCTGATAACGGGGGCAATGTCAAGCAATGTCTGCGGAAGGTCGCTGATGGCCATTTCACAGCCGCAGTTAAGGTTTTATGTTCCTCCGGGGTTGCTCCATTTGGGGATTCCACCTTGAAGGCCCTGATTGATAAACACCCCGTCACTGATCCCCCAGCATTGCCTAATGTCCTACCCTCTGAGGGTGCCCTCCAGGTTGATGCGGATTGTGTGTTACGGAATATTAAATCCTTTCCTAAAGGGACTTCATGCGGGAGGGATGGCCTTAGAGCTCAACATATCTTGGATGCACTTTGTGGGCAGGGGTCCTCGCCGCCTTCTGATCTGCTATTGGCTATCACCGACGTGGTCAACATATGGTTGGGGGGGCTTTGCCCCAAGGTCCTTGCCGAGTTTATTGCATCTGCCCCCTGACTCCGTTGCTTAAGCCCGATAATGGGATTAGGCCTATCGCGGTTGGGGGCATTTGGCGAAGGTTAGTCTCTAAAGTCGCTATGCGTAAAGTCGGGAAGGAGATGGCAACATACTTGGGTGATCATCAATTTGGGGTTGGGATTCCCAATGGGGCTGAGGCCATCCTTCACAGCGCGAACAGGTTTCTGAATGCGTTCCACGATAAAGGATCCATGGTCATGCTCACGGTCGACTTTTCGAATGCCTTCAACCTGGTTGACAGGACGATTCTCCTGCGGGAGGTGAGCGTTCGTTGCCCTTCTATCTACCCTTGGGTTCGGTTTCTTTATGCCCAACCTGCTAGGCTCTATGTGGGTGATACTTGTATGGGGGCATCCACCGGGGTCCAGCAGGGGGACCCGTTAGGCCCGCTTCTTTTCGCGCTTGTCCTGCACCCATTGGTTCATCTGCTGGTGGAGCGTTGTTCCCTCCCATTTCATGCTTGGTACCTGGATGATGGTACAATTATTGGAGAGGCCAAGGAAGTGGCTAAGGCTTTTGATATCATCCGAGCCGAGGGACCGAATCTGGGTCTCACGCTTAATATTAAGAAATCTGAAGTTTTTTTGGCTATCGGGTAACGGAGCGAAAGAGAAGCCTGGTTTATTTCCTAGCGAGATAGGGAGACCAGAGGGAGGTATCAAACTCCTAGGAGGGGCCGTTAGTCGGGATGAGGGGTATATTAGCTCTTTGGTCGTTAAAAGGGCTAAGAAGGCAACGGAACTAATGCTCTCTCTGCAGAAGTTGAGGGACCCCCAAAGTGAACTTTTGTTGCTTCGTTCATGTATGGGCGTTGCCAAACTGTTGTTTGGCCTTCGGACATGTCCACCGGCCATGGCCAATGAGGCTATAACCATTTTTGACAAAGGCCTTCGTGAAGCGGCGGAAGATATTGTGGTTTGTGGAGGGGCGTTCTTTGGGGATTTTCAATGGCGGTTGGCGTCCTTGCCGATTCGGTTGGGAGGGCTTGGTCTTAGTTCGGCGGAGGACGTGTCGGCCTATGCTTTTGTGGCCTCTCGGGTGCAGTCCTGGGACCTTCAAGACCACATCTTAAGGAATAGCGGGTTAGTGGGGATGGACCTGGATTATGAGCTTGCATTGGACAACATTCGCAGCTCTCTCCCGGACTTTGATTTGGGCGGGTTTATGGATAAGGACACCGCCCCCAAAAAACCTCAAAAGATTTTGGCGAGTGCTTTTACCGGTAAAACCCTTCAGACAATGAGAGAAAAGTTTGCCATGTCCCCGCGCCAGAAAGCCGTGTTTGAATGCCTTAAAGGAGCGCATGCCCAAGATTTCTTGACTGTCCTTCCCATTGATGGGCTTGGGCAACACATGTCGGCTGTTGAATACTGGGCTATCCTTAAGTATAGACTTATGATTCCCATGTTCCCAGTTGATGAGCCGTGTCCAGTTTGCAAAAAGGCTTGTTTAGATAAATTTGGGGAGCATGCCCTTCACTGTAAGGAGCTGCCAGGATTTAAATACAGACATGACCTGGTCAGGGATGTCTTATGGGACGTCTTACGAAGAGCAGGGATTTCAGCTAGGAAAGAGGCCCCGGTTAATTTTTTGACGGATCCACTTGAGGGGCGGTCCACCCTAAGACCAGCGGATGTCCTTGTGTTTGGGTGGGCGCAGGGCAAGCACGCGTCCGTTGATCTCACAGGGGTGTCTCCTTTGGTGGGACTTCGGGATTCGGGGTTTGTGGCAGGGCAGGCAGTCTTAAAAGCTGAATCCAAGAAAGTTGACAAACATGAAGCTGCTTGTCTTGAAAACCAACACGTCTTTGTGCCCTTCGCTTTTGACACATTTGGGGGCCTTGCTCCCGAAGCAATACAGTTTTTAGATCGAGTGCAAAAGGTGGTGCGGAGTAACTCTCCTGCGGCCAAGGACACAAGCTTTATATTTAATAGAGTAGGCTTTACTATCCAAAAAGGGGTTGCGGCGCAGCTTGTTGCCCGTCTACCCGCGCCTGACTTGTAATTCTTGTTGGTATCGCTTTAATGAAAGAGATTGTTAATTTTACTTTAATTAGGTTTAGCTTTTTAAAGAATGTTACTGACTCACCGCCACACATTTCATGAGGAAAAAAACTAGTCATGTATATGTTTTCATGCCAACAAATACGTCTTTGTAAAGATCTGTATAATGTAAATATCATATCAGCACTATTAAGCACATGTAATGCCTAATATAATCTGCTCAGCAACTCTTTTCAGTTTATGGTCGTAAGCTAATTATAATGGTAATATTGTACCATTCTAAATACTACCATTTTGGTTTGATTGTTCAATCGCAAAAAACAGTAGGCTAAAATGTGGGTTTCTTATTAATCTCGTGTATTACCATTTTCATTATCCTTTGGGATAGAGGTAAGGCTTGCCTACATCTCGCCCTCCCCAGACCCTACCATTAGCTTGTCTATAGATGGGATTATACTGGGTAAGGTGGTTGTAATACCATTTTCTTTACTTTCAACTGCTACTATAGATTATTATTTTCATTTTATATTTAATTAATCTATCATCCTTTAGGAAGATTTACTTGCTTAAAGTACTTTTGCCTCTAGCCATGGGGGTTGTTTGGATATGCTGCTTTCAGAACGGCAACTGTAACTTAGTAATTAAAGTAAGATAATCATAAAATTTTGGATCCTTGCAGGGGGAAAGACGAGGTGGATAATGATGTGGATGATCTGGTTAGATCTTTCTCTGGTCTAGAAGAGAAAGTCCTTGCACAGTATACTATGGCAAAGGTTCAATACTTCTGTGTTCAAGTCTATTTTCGATGAAATAGTATTTGAATGTTAATATATGTTCACCAACATAATCCAAAATATTATTATATTTCATTTGTTTAATATTTCTGCCTATTTTTCAGGCAAATCACATTAGAACAGCTGCTGTGAACTATTTGCTGGATGCTGGAGTGCAGTGGGGGGGAGTACCTGCAGTGAAAGTGAGGGCTTCTAAACTACTCTCAGATGCAAATTTATCCTTTTATTTATCTTTAGCTATAAATAAGTAATCCCATTATTTGCAGGGTGTGCGTGATGCTTCTGTGGAGTTGTTGCACACTCTTGTAGCAGTGCATGCAGAGGTATGTTTTAAATCTAGCTGGTCAAATGGCTAAAGTTGAAAAAAAATTGTAACAGAATGGGCCAGTTTTGGTTGAAAAACATCCAAGCCCCGAATGGTATCTGTATCGCATGAAACCTCTTATATTATTTTTAGTCAGAAAGTCAAAGCATAGTATAGTAATATGATTTACTCCACAATATATATAGTGTAAAACTTTTGGACAGCATGTTTGGGTCAACCCAGGCAGACTCTTTATGATCTGTACCAAAAAGTTGCTCGTTTTGCATTTTGACTCTGACCCAAGCCACGCAATTGCGATACCTCTTAATATCTTTTTGTGGGTAACTGGGTATTATGGGGTTTCTTTATTTGCATATTTCTGAATTTTCTTAGAACCTTGTTTTGCAGGTATCTAGTGGTTGTAAACCTTTGCTTGACAAGATACTTGGAATTCTTGTTGAAGGCTTATTGGACACATTACTCAGCCTTTTTCATGAACATAAAGACAGTGATATAAGGATGTTGGATGCAAATGGTTTCTGCCAGCTCATGCTCGAGGTAAACCCGATCTTACATGTTGTAGGGTTCTCTTGTAAAACAAATATTTTGGGATTTTGAATGATTTTTGTTTTATGCAGCTTGAATATTTCGAGACCATATTAAATCAGTATTTCACTCCTGAAGTGAGTGAATCTCTCAGATCTTTACAAGGGGCAATATTGGAAAAAGCCACTGAAAGCTCATCTGAAGCCGGTGATACTCCAAAGCACCGTCGCCGTGCTACACGAGGAAGTGATGATTTGATGGATGACAAACAGGGGACTGTTTCACCGGATGAACTTATTGTAAGGCACTCGTATTTCTATCAAATAATATGGCTTTTGTATATTTTTAAACTAAATTTTTACTTTTTGTCAAAGATTGCTGGACTCAACTGCATTCTCCTATATTATGGTATTTTAAAGAATTATTAATCTTTGGCAAATTGGATTTTAATAATCCAGATTATTACCCATTAGCCGATAATAATCCATACAAGCAATTTGACCAACAATGACACTCCTAACTTTAATCTGTCAAATTGTTGGTATGAATTATTATTGGCTAACAAGTAATAGTCTGGATTATTATAATGCAATTTGCCTTAATTTTTACTCATGTAGGTATTATGATGATGAGATGGGTTAGGTGGGTAAAAGGGTAGTTGTTAATATGGGTCGGGTTGGTTGGATTGACCCACTCAACACTTTTTGTTTGAGGTACAAGATAAACCCAAATAGTACACTTTGGACAGCTCTGAACCTGTTTGACGTGTCTTCATATTTTGCTAAAATTGTCTATCCAACTTGTTTTTACCCGTTTGAGGTATTCAAATTGACCGATTCATTAGTAAATGGGTCGAAATGCTATCACTAAAACACAAATGATGATGATATCATGATATGATATACTAATTTTGGAGGTATTGTTTTTTAGGCCCTTGCCCAACAGTGCAGCAATGAGCTACTACAATTGGAGCTCAAGAGGACTCAGATTAATACAGCATGTTTCGTGGATTCACTTCCCTTGGATCCTGGTCCCACAGCAGTTAAAGCAGTAGCAGGTTATGGTTCGTTTAGAGACTCTCCAGGCAGGAGTTTTGGGGCGAAGCAAGCCACCGGGTCCCCGAGTTTTTCAAGGCCGAAAAGAAGATAAGATTTGTCTGCAGTTGAGTTAATAACAATAAGAGTATGTAATGTAATATTGAAAACATGAGGTGAGGTGCAATTGTGTGTATCTAGATGTTAATTTTTTTAAACTTGTGCTTGTAATTTTTCAACTTCATTTTGTTGTACATGCTTGCTATCATATCAATATGTAATTTTATTATTCTTGATTTTATTACTAGTATTTATGTAATCGATATGGATTAATAATAATACAGTTATCTTTCATATACCAGGCTCAAACAATAGCACTTTTTAAATTGTAATCTCTTTTCTTGTTTAACGATACACGGGTACTTTCACGTTTCAGTCACATAAATTTTTGGATTTTATTTTTCAAGTTTCTATTTAACAGTATTTTTTTCTGGTAGTTTACAAGATAAAAATACATGTATTACACACACACACACAGGTATTTGGTAAATATTCTAAATTTCATATAAGTCTATTAAAAAATGATTTGTATGTATGAAGTACTTTTTTAATATTCAAAGGCTCAAAACTAGCATAGAAGGCCGAATACCGATACCGTCCTGTCCCGATCTCGATCCCGAACCGATACCGAACCGAGGGTGTTCAGTATCGATACCCACATTTAGAGGTTTTCGGTATTATCGGTATCGGTACGGGATCGGTATGGTATCAGTATTTTAAGGTAAAATATCGATACCATACCGGTACCGTACCGATACTGAACCGTATGTGTTCGGTATCGGTATTAGGTTTTGAGAATTTTTAGTATCGGTTTTTCGGGATCGGTATCGGTTGGTACCGATACCGTCCCAAGCTCATCCCTACTCAAAACAATCTTATATCGAAATATAATTAGCTTTTAATTTTATCCAAATGCGTCTGCAAATTTACAATTTTATTGTAGATTAAAAAAATACTTGACAAACTAAATTATATGCAAGGAAAGTTTAAATTCTTTCAAATCAAAGAGACAACCCAGCCGGCTACCACATATAAAACTTCATTCAAAAAAATGCAGTACTTAACAATAAAATATATAGATGCTCCGAATCATTGTTTTATCCCAAAAGAGACGCACGTTAGGTACGCGAGACACTGCCCTATCTACGACCAACTAAGCTTTGTTAACAGACAAAATGGTTATCATCTTCAACAAGTACACAAGGTGCCGCCTCAAGCCTTAATGTGTGTTCTTGAGTGCCTACTAAAACCAATGTGCAAAGAGTTCATTACAACCACATTCAGTCAAAGTAACAACACATGAACATGAAAAAAGATGTCTATTATAAGACAGATTTATAGTTTTCCCTATTTCCATAAACATAAACTAACATCAATTACAAAAGACTCCTACACGCCAAACTTCTCAACTGTCGAAAACATGAACAAAACAAATCTAGGGCTGTATCACAGATTTGTGACACCATCTGGAAACAACAATTATAATAGTAACGGTTTGGAAATTGCCTCACGCGGTTCTTAGTGGAGGAGAAACCAAAATGACACCATCTCCTCTAACGAAAAGGAATGGAACGGTTCTCCTTGTGCTCTGCAATCATAAGACCCAAACAAAGATTCTTAATTAAGAAACAAACCAACAAAAACATTGGTTTGAACAATCACTCTACAGGACAGATCAGGATTAAAAGATATTTTTTTTATTTTATTAATATCTCAGATAGTATGGTTTCCCCAGCCAGTTCCAAACCGTAAACCAAATCGTCTTAATCCTAACCCGGCCAAACGAGCCGTTTGAGCTTAGCTTGGGCAGTTTGGTAGGTTTCAGCTGTTTTTGAATATCCATGTTGAAGAAGTAGACAAAAGATCAGAATTTAGAGGGTGTTCGGGATTGAGTTTGGAAATGACTATTGACTTATGGCTTTTCTACAAGTAAGTCAATCCCAAACACATTGTTCAAATACTCTTATAAGGGAAGGAAGATAAGCATGAGAAGATAGATACCCTGACAATCTCTTCGTACGTTTCATCATCAATCTCAACCGTTGTTACAATCTCTTCCACATCCCCAAGAATCATATTCAAATGCTGATCATAAGCCTGTTCACTCAAAACAAAACAAACAACTAGTATTATAACTACTTCACAAAATCCCACACCAAAACAATCTATAAAACCAAAGTGTTCCTGCCCTTTACTTTTCACACATTCCTTTTCCTGAAACGAGTGCAGAAGGTGGTCTGCAGTCACTCGCAGAGCCCTATGAACGAAGGTTTGTATTTACCATGATAGAGGCTTTGCGATTCAAAAATTAGAAGATTTGTTTAAAAAAGTTAAAATCATAAGAAAAGATATTAATTTGAATAATTGGGGTTTAATAAGCAAGTGTTGAAACACGATTTCAGATCAAAGTTGTGAAAGAAACACAAAGATTAGTCGGAGGAATATATATCTGAAACTAATTTAAAAAAAAAATGTAGACATAAATACTCTGCTAAAAATAAAAAAAGATGGAAAATAGATAGATACATGGAGCTTGCCGCGGAGCTCACGGTCGGAACGAAGCTTAACGTAGATACGCTCGTCAAGACTCAGCCTTATCAGATCCAGTGGCTCCTTCACTGCGCTCTCCTCTTCTGTTGCTGTTGCCATGCCCAATCTCTCTTCTTCTTTTTCTTTTGCCCCAACTTTGTTTTATTAGCATAAACCCTAATACAACACTTTCAAAGGCTGTTTGGGATTTGAGTTGAGAAATAACTTATGGTTTTTTTTAGAAAAGTCAATAACTAGTTTGATTTGTTATAAAAAAAAATGTTTTGGTTTTTTTTATATGGGTGGAAAAGTTGTTTTGGAGAAGTTAAGAAATCATGCCTTTTTGTTTTGGCTTTTAACTTTTGAAATACAAATTATATATCTATCTACCCAACACTTGAATAAACTGCTAAAATGGCCCCTAAGGTTTGGTCCAATATGTCACTTTAGACATAATTTTTTTTTATCCTTGGAAACCCAGTGGTTTCCATATGATGACAATTTGAACCATTTTACAAACGATGTTAAAAAAGTCAGTTAACTTCAGGGGCAAAACGGTCATTTCATGTCATAAGTTAAAAACACTCATTTAACCCTTCTCTCTCGTTGTCTGATTACTTACCCCTCCTTCTTCCTCACTTCAAAAACAAAACAAAAAAAACTAATCCCTAAATCGAAGAACAAAAACGATGGTTTACTGCAATTATGGCTCTCCAACGACAATTCGCATGTCATCTACCTCTAAACCTATGTTCCAACCAATCCTTGATTTGGTTGAGGTGAGGTGAGATGGCGAGAGGCTTTTGATGGTGTTCTTGGTCAATCGGGAGCTAATGGTAGACTTAATGATATCGCTGCAGAGCCCTTTGAAGAGTCAATGTTGATGACCTTTTTGGTCTTCAAAGACCGATTAGGTTTGACCATCGCCACCAGCAGAGCAGAACCTCATTCGAGAGAACTGCTACAAATGGGAATAACAGTCTGCAACACCCTCTTCTATCGAGGTCGTCATCATAGTCTGGTGAGTTGGGTTCAATGTGGTCATCAGGTGGCGGCAATTCTTCTCGGGATTTGGAATCTTTATTTGGGGGGGGGGGGGGGCTTTGATGTTTCCCATCTCTATATGTTTGATGCTCTTGTTCTTCCCTTCGATCATGTATAACCACTAAATCGATTCACCATTCAACTATCATTTATTAAAAACTTATTTGTCCAAACGAGTGTCGTGAACATGACAACCTAAATAGTTAGTGGTATGTTCTTGATTTGATATCGTTTTAACGACATTGCTATTTTTTTTTAACTCTACTCATGTTCACAACAAAAAAATAAATTCAAAAACATTGATATAATTTTAACAATTCGGGGATTAGTGTTTTTTAAGTGATGAAGAAGGAGGGGTAAGTAATGAGAGAAGGAGAGACGGGTTAAATGAGTGTTTTTAAACTTATGACATGAAACGACCATTTTGCCCTTGAAGTTAACTTTACTTTACTTTTTTAACATCATTTGTAAAATAGTTCAAATCGGCCCCATATGGAAACCACTGGGTTTCCAGTGATAGAAAAAAAAAATTCTGTCTAAAGTTGCATATTGGGCCAAACCTCAAGGGCCATTTTGACAGTTTACAAACACTTTTTATAAACCAACTTATTGACCTTTTCCACCACAAAAGCTAATACAAACACTTTTTTTAAACTCCTTTTTAAAAAGTTATAAGTTAATAAACACCTACACTAAAAGGCACTTTAGATTTACAAAATCAATCCAAAACACCCTTTTAATATATTTACCTCACAAAATCAAAGATTAAATTATTTAAGAACTCTTAAACTAGTTAACGGGTCAACGAAGCTGTTAACAGATCATTTTCGAGTTAACCTAGTTTTTTAACGATTGTATTTAACCAACCCAAAATTTGTTTCTTTTGTGTCGTGTTTGGTCGGTTTCATGTCCTAACAACTTATAATTTAATGAACCAGTTATGAAAGTAAACATTACCATCAAAGACTAAATTCATAAAAAAACTATGAATTAGGCTTATGGTATGGTTTGTGAAGTTGTCACTAAGCCCACGAGTCCACCAACATGTGGGCCATTAGCCCACTAGTGGAACACCACACTGCTCACTAGTAAATGTTGATGATCGTTGTCACGAAGCCCACGAGTCGATCGACGTGTGATTAAATTTAGAGAACCACACAAGGATAACGGAGGGTTAGTGAACCACACCCCTAGATAGTGGATGCGCGAGACGATGAAAGAATATGTTGACATGACGTTGAGACAAAGTGTTTACTTTTTTTCGAACGACAAATTACTTTCACTATCACCCAAAATGTTACAATACAAACGCGAGCAAGATGCTAGACAAAGGGGCTGTTTGGTAGCCTCTTAATCAGCCTCTTAACCATTCAGTTCTGAATCATTCAGCATTCTGACTGTTTGTTTCAGCATCTGAATGGAATGGTTAAGTGCTGAACCATTAAGCTAATAAAGGATGCTGAATGATTCAGCTTTTAATCATTCAGAGCCTCTTAATCATTCAGATTATCTTAATGATTTAGCACTTAATCAACCAAACAGCCCCAAAGTGTTTACTAATGAACCATACCCTCTAACTATAGTAATCGAACCAAGGATAAAAACGTAATTTACTACTCTCTTACGAAATCATATTTGGATCCATCAACTCAAATGGATACCACAACCCGAACCGATGCTAGATCCGAATATATATACCTTTCTTCCTCTCCAAGACGCTTTAATAAGTTTGTATACAAAACACAAATCTCTGCTCTAAACATCTTCATCTGAACCAACAAGAAACAATGGCGACACCAATGGTAGAAGACACAAGCTTCGAAGACGACCAATTATCATCCATGTCAACGGAAGATATCCAGAGAGCTTCTCGTCTTCTCGATAACGAGATTCGAATCCTCAAGGTTTTGTTAACCTCAGGATCTCCTTTTATATCTCTAAATAATTAACCTCACTATCTGTAACTGATTGTTTGTCGTCCGATGAGCAGGAAGAATTGCAGAGAACTAATCTTGAATTGGATTCCTTTAAGGAAAAGATTAAGGAGAATCAGGAGAAGATTAAACTTAACAAGCAGCTTCCTTATTTGGTTGGCAATATCGTTGAGGTATTATTATTATTATTATTATTATTATTATTATTATTATTATCATTATCATTGTTGTTGTATGATGAGTGCTTGAGGAAGGTCATGTAGTGGCAAAACCCTAGCTTTTAGATTTCAATTTATATTGTTTTTTTTTTTTTTGGAATTTGTATATAATTATTATAAGATAACTGATAACATGTCAGGTTTTTGTGTTTTAAGTGTTTAATTTGTTTTTAGTTTATACTGAGTTTATATTTGGTGCCTTAGATTTTGGAAATGAACCCAGAGGATGAGGCTGAGGAAGATGGTGCTAACATTGATCTTGACTCACAAAGGAAGGGTAAATGTGTTGTGCTCAAAACTTCTACTCGTCAGGTAGCCAACAATGCATCATGAATGTTGTTTATGTAATTACCTTATTATTTATATTCGCCTTTCTAGACTTGATATGGTCCATATGGACATATGGTTGTTATTAGTAATTTAGTACGGGTCCGAAACCGGAAGACACTATTTGTCCAGTTTTTAGTTTTTCAAGTATTCATCCAGTTGCTCTATTATAAGAATAATAATCCAAATATTTGAATAGAAACATTTAGGAGATTGTTTCCATTAGGTTTAAACTTTTTGTCAACTCTCAGCCCAGTTTGACTAGTTTTCCTATATAGCTAAATTGTTTTGACATGTTGGCAATTCAACTCCTTAACAGGTAAACCGTTAAAATTGCCACGTATTGTTGTCACCAATATGCTCATGTTTCTGTATCTTATTCAGACAATCTTCTTACCTGTGGTTGGTCTTGTGGACCCGGATAAGCTAAAACCTGGTGATTTGGTGGGTGTGAACAAAGATAGTTACTTGATATTGGACACGTTGCCATCTGAGTATGATTCTCGAGTGAAGGCCATGGAGGTTGATGAAAAACCAACCGAAGATTACAATGACATTGGAGGCCTAGAAAAACAGGCAAGATTTTCAACTTCTATACATTATTTTCTAGCTAAATCCAACATATTGATGTTACCTGGTTTATAATCTCTCTTAATTGTTTTTTTATGTGACAGATACAAGAGCTAGTTGAGGCTATAGTTTTGCCAATGACTCATAAAGAACGGTTTCAAAAGTTAGGGATCCGGCCACCTAAAGGAGTGCTTTTGTATGGGCCACCGGGAACTGGAAAAACTTTAATGGCCCGTGCATGTGCTGCACAAACGAATGCCACTTTTCTGAAGCTAGCTGGACCCCAGCTTGTTCAGGTATCGATTTTTTTTTTTTTTTTACTTTTTGTTTAGTAATGCTAATAAGGCACTAATGAGTATTGGCTGTGGGCATGTGGGTAGATGTTTATTGGTGATGGTGCAAAACTTGTGCGTGATGCATTTCAACTTGCAAAAGAGAAATCACCTTGCATCATTTTTATCGATGAAATTGATGCTATTGGTACAAAGCGGTTTGATAGGTATGCTTACCATTTTTTTTTATTATAGATTATTATAGCCAATAGGTATTAGAACGTTCATCTATCCATTTGAAACCAGCAGCAAATATCCATAAAGCTGTTGTATTTGGTAGACCTACTTCTGAGACAAGTTTTTATGTTTGCATACAGTGAAGTAAGTGGGGATAGGGAGGTCCAGAGAACTATGTTAGAACTACTTAATCAGCTGGATGGTTTCAGCAGTGATGAGCGGATTAAGGTACTTCCTTGAGTCTCAAATTTATCTGTTAGGGTGAACTATGTTTTATTTCCAGTGGGTCAAATATGCCCAAAGTCCCAAACGGTTTGAAAGTCCACTAATATGTATTTTTAGTGCATGTATTCAGCAAACCATTTGTTTTCTAAATTAGATTATTTATGAAATAATAATCATATTTGGCATTCAATAGTTATTTAAAAAACTCAGTTTTAGAGAAAATGTTTTATACCAATCTAACCTAACTGTTTCTGCCCATTGCAATTATATCAACTTCTAGTTTTTAACTGGTGGCACCCACTCATGTCTATTTTGTTGCTACTTGGAATGGAAAGCTGTCTAGTTCTTAATCAGAATCATCAGACGTAGAGAAGAATATAAAAACAACTTTTAGAATCGTCACAAGTTTCTAAACTGGAATGTGTTACTCAAAACGAGATGATTGACAATGCAGGTGATAGCAGCAACAAATCGTGCTGATATTTTAGACCCTGCCCTCATGCGTTCTGGACGATTGGATCGTAAGATTGAGTTTCCTCATCCTACTGAGGAAGCAAGGGCCCGGATCATGCAGGTGTGCCTTTACCGAATCCATCATCGGTTTTATATTTGCATTAGTGGTTAATCTTATTATTTCGTGTTTCTTAAATCCTGTCTCGTCAACATTTCCTGTGTCTTTTTTGTAGATTCATTCTCGGAAGATGAATGTTCACCCCGATGTCAACTTTGAAGAGCTGGCTCGCTCTACAGATGATTTCAATGGGGCACAGTTGAAAGCTGTTTGTGTGGAAGCTGGCATGCTCGCTCTTCGTCGTGATGCAACCGAGGTACTATAATATAGAATTGATACCTAGGGTTACAGTACTAGAAAATGATTATGACATCTTAATTAGCATAGGATACATCATTTTTACTTGTAGTAAAGAAGTGTCATGGGTAGACTATTGATTCAATGCCAGTTTGCCACGTTACGGCACATTATCTATCAGCTAGGGTGTGTAATGTGTTTACAGTCCAGTTCGGCCAGTGTTGACAAAAATTCTAGGCCAAACCGCTAATTCCGGTTTAGGGAATCGATAAAACAAGCCAAACCAAGCCGGTTTTTAGATGTCTGGCGGTTCAGTTATGGGGGGTTTCAACCGTTTTTTTTCCTTTAAATTTTAAATTGTATTAAAAAATTTAAGATGGTAAATAATAATGATACATATAAAGAACTGCATATTTAAAAAAACCCTTTAGATGACTGGATATGTTTACATGGCTGTTCCAAGTCATTAAAACTGAACCGTGTAAATCTCGTACTGGCTGGACTGGTCACCGGAGACTGGCGTCAGTTTGGGCACTTGGCAGTTTTAACGGTCTATGAACTATGAACGTTGCGGTGATTGTGGAAACATCAATTCATATATTGGAAATAATCATTTTTACCGAGGAGACAACATTTATGAGCAGCATTTTTGTTTTTTTTTTATCGTGATTGAACTCGATCCAGCAGTTACAACGGAGACCTGTTTGTTTTCAGGTAAACCATGAAGACTTCAATGAAGGGATCATCCAAGTTCAAGCTAAGAAGAAATCAAGCTTGAATTACTATGCTTAGGATGCACTTTTGGCATCACAATGTACAACTTCAACCTATTTGATATGTTTCACGACTTTATATGTATGCGATTTTCCTTAACGATTCAACAGCTGTTAATGTTGGACTCGTTGTTTGTTTGTTGGTTTAGTACCGCTGCTTGTCTTGTAACTTTGTTCCATTTGTTTCATAGCGCTCTTGTGTTACCAGTACTCACGAGCTAGAGTGTTTACGATACACACACTTTGTCACAAACTTATTATTTTACATGATGTATTGCAACAACCATGATTCAAGTCACATAATCTGGATTCTAAGTGTGTGTGTGTGTGTGTGGGGGGGGGGGGGGGGGGGGATTACATTTCAACTTAGCTAAACGGTTAAATAGATAAACCAGTATAAGAAATACAATGCCAGAGGATATGAGGAGTACCGGGGTGGGCATAACATGCTAATCTAATTTTTTTCCCTTCATTTTTCATAGTTTTATTAGCATGTGGTTCATGGTGATGAAGATAAGTCGTAACCCTGCAGATCACAAAAATTGTTTTTCAAGTGTTAAATCTTATCAAATAAACAAAGGCAATTCTTCAACTTTTTAAGAAAGTGGATGATAACAATGAAATTCATAAGTTAAACAAGCCATTTTAAATGGTTATGGTGTTAAAGGTTGATATTTTTAGATGGAGATGAAATCACTAACAATGTTGAAGTAAATGACATAGTGTTGAGATTTTTTTTTTTTTTTCGATTAAATGACTATTTTCATTCCATTTCATGACTATGAAAATTACATCAAGATAGCAGGCATGCGGACAACAAGCTGCGCCGTCATTTCTTTCTGAAAACCAAAATTTAGAAAAAAAAACATATAACAATGACAACCACCCATACTGAACATGGTTTAGAGCTAAGCTTGATAAAAATCAGATTATTAAATTACCAACTTACCCTCGTAAGATCTCTAAGCATTACATATGGACTTTAACAAATATCAACACCATCATCCCTGCAACATTGCAGAATGAGATCCCTTTTAGTGCTATGGTGGCAGTGTTCCATATTCCATAACGTTGTTTATAGCCACATTTCTCATCATCATTTAATCGTGTAAAAAATTTGTGTCATGACAGAAGTAGAACATAATTAAAATTGACCTACTGCCATTTGAAATGGGTGAAAATGGTTTTGGTTTCGGTGTGGAGGAACTTCTGAAGAAACACCAATCCAACAATACTAGAAATATAAGGAGAATGAAGAGATTTTATTAATAAGTATGGTGACGATTACAAGGACTAACACGAGTATTAAATGCACAATAAATCAACCAATCTTTCTAACATAAAACTTAGAGTAATAGCTATGTGTGTGTTTGTATGCAAAATTGGCCGACCTCCTCTCCATAAGAAGAGGGAGTATTTGTCACACCACGCCAACGGCGGAAACACGTGGCGCAACGCTCGAAAAGTATATCAAAGTCGAGATTAACACAAACAATAATTATTTAGAAAAG
The DNA here is from genome assembly GCA_032199755.1 of Ambrosia artemisiifolia. Lineage (NCBI taxonomy): Eukaryota > Viridiplantae > Streptophyta > Magnoliopsida > Asterales > Asteraceae > Ambrosia > Ambrosia artemisiifolia. The sequence goes on from CM063513.1 coordinate 50,015,166, forward strand.
ATCATATTATTAAGACGTCGTAAGATGTTTTCGTTGTTCCAAACGTACACATCCATACAAGTTTAGTTTAAACAAAAGGGTTTTTCGACTATATTCCGAACCTACGGAAAATAAAAGTAAAACCCCCAAAAGACCGACGTCCCCGTTTCCCCCGCACTAGCCATTCCTTTCAGCAGCCTAATTGCCTGAAAGATATGTTTAAAAGACACGTCAATATATACATATTGGTGAGTTCACAGGTTTTAATTTCACATAGCAAAACATTGCAATACCGGCATGTAACGGAAGTATAATATAAGTAGTGTCATATATGTGGAGTAGCTAGCTCCTACATGACGATGGCGACTCCCTCCCGGGCCCATAACCAAACCAAGACTATACAACAGATTGCCCCGCGAGTTGCTTCTTGGACAACAACTCAGTTCAGAATACATGCACCTCTTGTCTTTACCGGGTTGACGCTATCAACCAGAGGTGGGCCTTGTCAGGCACCGATAGTACTACCCAGATATCCCTTTGGTTTCATTTCCCTGAATTAATGGTTACAGTAAACAGCGAGGTCTTACCCCAAGTGGTTTCCAGTTACCCAGGTACCCATCGTGCTAAATATTATATTCCACATGTTACAGCAATTTAACAAAACATATCTTTCCCCCAAAAACGTAAAAAAAACAGTTTAAAATGGGGCCGTGAAACTCACCTCAAACTCAGCGTGCACAAATACCAGAGAATAGCAGGTATCCAAGGTCAAATACCTACAGGCGTTCTTAGACGTATGAGTCACTAAGCCTATCATGTGTGTTTTACCGGCAAGTTGTACACCCAACTCCCAACAACACAATTGTTATACAATTCCCCGTTTAAAACATGTGTCTAGGTCCGTTGGTGATGGATTACCCCCGTTATAAGTTTCACTTAACTTATGCTTAATAAACATATCAACATTATCCTTGAAGTTAGTTAGGTTCGCCGCCGCGAACTAAGATCATTTCCCGATTTTATCACATCATGATCTTATTGTTTAATATATGTGTTTTCAATATATTTACTAACTCGGATAAACTTATCTCCGACTCGACTCACTTTACCGCATAATTACTTTCCCATTAAGTAGTTATACTAGGATCTTGTCGATCGAGATTTCATTTTCCAACACTCGCCTCGACTCACTTTACCGTATATTTATTTTCCCATTAAATAAATATACTAGGATCTTGTCGATTTGATATTCCCTCGACTCGACTCACTGTTCCATATATTTATTTTCCCATTCAAATAAATATACCAAGATCTTGTCGATTCGACTTTTCGTTTTATAACTTTCGACTCGACTCACTGTTCCATATATTTATTTTCCCATTTAAATAAATATACTGAGGTCTTGTCGATTCGATTTTATATTTTAACTTGTTAAGTTCTCGGACTTAACTTAATTTTACGTGCGCAATCTTTAAAGATCACTTTACAATTAAGTTCTCCCACGAATACGTTCCAACACTTAGGAAAGTGTTATATATATTTTTCACCCATGATAGTTCATATATTTTATCTCCTAAAATATATATTTCCTTGACGTAATGCATATATTCGTGTCTCGTACGATATATATTTTCTCGTCCGTTTTACATCTTGTCCGATAACTTGTTGTGTTAAAACATATTCATGTCCGAACGTTCAACTTATATATTTTCGCTCCACGAATAATATAAGTTACGTATATATATATTTTGTAGAAATAAATACTTCACGTCGAATATTATTTTCCTACTTTCGAAAATATATATGTTTTTAGTTATTCATATCAAATTTCCGACAATATGATTTACTCGAAATTAATCACTATTAATTTCACCATATTTTTTTATTTGGAAATTTATAAAATAACTTTTGTATTTCCAAAATCAAGACTTAGTTGTTTTAACCCCAAAATGCTCCAACATTTTTATATTCCCATAAATATAAAAATGTTCATTTTTATAAAACTTTACTAAGTCTTTAAAATTACCAATTTTGGTAATAAAAGCCCTAGTTTTTATTTTTCCAAAACCTTTGGTAACTTGTATTTTTATAAAATCCTAATTTTATAAAAATAACATTTAACACAAAAACACCATATTTTTGTAAGTCTTGGAAATATTTTCAATAATCAACCATTGACTATCCAAGTTTACATTTTCAACACCAAACTTTTAAATGTCACATTTTTGGACTTAACTTTCTAAAATGACACTTTTCACCCTTTAACTTTTAAAGCTTCCAAATAACACCCAAAACTTTCAAAAGTTACATTTTTATCCTTGAACTTCCAAAAGTGACAATTTATTACAAAACTAGTAATCTTGATTAAATCAACTTTGTCTTGGAAGGTTATTATTATGTTCTAACTTTGTCCAAAGTCCATAATAACTTACTTAAGGATAATAATAGGTGTACTTTGTGTATTAAGTCCAATTTGCTCAAAATGTTAACATTATGTTTGTTTCTTATGTTATGTAAACTTTTTATTTCAACATTTCTCACAAGATCAACATGATATTAAGCTTTAGATAATCATTTTAAGATGATCAACATCACTTTCAAGTGTATTCAAGTTACCATAACAATCTATGCTTTGATCAACATTTTAAACATGATTATGTGACTTTTATCAACTTAAAACATCATCATCCATCATCATCAAACCCACGGCCCAAAACACTAGTTTTAAACATCCATTTTAACTTGATAAAACACATCACATCTTATGTTAAAAACCTTGTTAAATACTTGTGTACAACTTGCATCAAAAACCTCAAAACATAAACTTTTAAAAGCAAGATCAAGATGAAAGATACTTACAACTAGCACAAGGCTAGGGAAGACAAAATCACTTGATTTGGATGAGGTTTAGTGTGTTCTTCCAAAATGGTTAAGCTCCAAGCTCTTGAAACACACAATGGGGGTTTGGATGATGGATGTTTAGAAAGGAATTTGAGTGTTTAAAGCTTGAAAATGAAGTGTGTGTGTGTGGTGGAAGTCTACGGCTCCAAGAAAGAAAAAGAGAAGAAGTTTTGCTTTGATGTTCAAGTATTCACCACATGCTTCTTTTATAACTCTTCCAAATCTTCCAAAGATTGGGTACAATCTATCATGGATCTATAAGGATTTTTAATGTACCATAGTGATCTTGGATGATTTGTTTTGTGTGTGTATGGCCGAAAGTTTTAAAGGAAGGGAAGGATTTTATATATATCTTCCAAGGACACAATGATCTTACATGTAATCTATCTTAGATCATGATCCCTTAAAACATGGTATGTTGTACTTAGGAAATCTCATAAGGATTGTATTAGGGATGGCTTGGCCGAGATATTTCAAAGGCAAGGAGTGGTATTGTAATCTTTACAAGTACATAAAATCTTTCCATGATTATTATATATCCATACCATGCCTTCATGATTCATTCCTAGATATTCTAGTACAAAGGAAAAAGATTAAGGTAAGGGGAAAGCTTGGGCCGGTTCTTGGGGGTGGGTTGGTGGGGTCCACAACACAAAATATTTGCTAATATTTTGTTAAGTTTAATTCTTTAACGTTCGGGTGTCGTTCGGGTATTTTTCGGACTTTATTCGCGTGTTACTCGGACATTAAAATAACCTCAAATAACCCTTAAACATTGCCTAGTTTAAGTGTTGGTGAGTTATTTAGGCTTTGATTGGGTGAAATTATAATTTACACGCGTATCGGATGCGATACGCGCACTTTATTCGTTACCGGGAGATTTGTATTTGGAGTTTTCATTTATGGTTTTGGAGTTCCAAAACACATTATATTTCATGAAAATACCCTTTATTTTATATCCTGGGTGTCCGGGATAATTTTTGTTTATTAAATTTTTATTGGGTAATCACCAACGTCCGTTCCAACACAAGTTAATTTGCACGCGATTTCTCCGTGCTTCAAATTAAACACATGCATTCCTATGCATCTTATGGGGAATTTGCTATTCTCTAAGGCTAAATTAATCCAATTAATTTAAATACGCACTTAAACCGTTAATTACATATACTAATTACGTACGGAATCACATCGATTTTTGCCGGATGTTACATTCTCCCCCCGTTAAGAGAATTCCGTCCCGAAATTCAGTTCAAGTTGTCCATTACAATAATATCCTTGAACAGGCGGGTGGTTTGCGCTTCATGAGATATCCTCTTCTCTAAGTGAACCCAGGTTCATGCTAGGTTCCCGCTTAGTGCTCTAACGATTACAGTATCACAGTCCAACTATGGCTAAGCTCTTGGGCATCCCACTTTGATACATTTATCGGTTTCCCGAAATAGTAGAGCTTAACGTCAACCGAACTTCCGTCGGTCGAGGAAATTGACAATGCTTCCTCATGCCAGACTTGCGGGATTCATCAAGAGCCCCATTTAAGCTCTTGCGATAATTCGAGCTTAATCGCCACTAGACCAATTTCGATCGATACCTCCGTGCCACTGGAGTATCAAGAATTTGGCCTACTATAATTTCTATGCTTACCAACACTCTCCCAGAGTATGACTCTCAGTGTAAACCTATTATCAGTTCGAAGTTCTTAAGGCCTACGCCTTGTCTGTATGACTTCTTAATAGGTTCGCATCCGATCCGAACGGTTTCTAATCTGCAAGATTTATTGGCCATCTCTTGAAAAACTCAAACCAGATTATGTGCCTATCTCCGCTTGTCATTCGACGTACTAGAGATGTACACGTATGCCCTCCAAAGGGCTTTGAGCAGTACACCCCGAACGCTGGGATGATAATTCTTATCACATAGGAAATTCTGGCGATGAAGCACACGAACTCGATGTGCCACGGACATCAATGGTGACAACACGGAACAATCCCGTCAAGTACATTCAATTTTTCCATAAATGACAAGCCATACCCATCTCAAATCGAGTATCCCAGGCTAGGGTACATAGTTTGTCAAACTTGAGATAGAGTGACTACTACAATCCGATATAAAGAAGTCGGCAATCCAGTGTCTAGCCACGACTCTCCAAGAGTATAGGTAGCTATCCACCTGCCCCATCTTGGAGCTACGGATGAGTATAAAAAAAATAAGAGGGTTCGCAACAGCAATCAATCATCGCTCAGGTCACATCCCGACCACGGGACCCCTCGGGTGGTATGGTAATGTCAAACAGGTGATCTTACCGCACCACATAATGATCATAAAAGTCCACTTGGAAACCTCGTCGGGTATTCCATTTTATTTATCCTTCGGCTCGACTCACTTTACCGTATATTTATCTCCCCATTAAGATAAATACACTAGGTTCTTGTCGACCGAACAACCACATTAAAAATGGGACTTCATTTCCGTAGGATCCTCTAGGTGCTGATTTGGTACCTCCCACCCGAGCAATTGTGGTTAATGGTACTAGGGCGTCTAGTAGGGACTGATGGAGGTCAAAGTTTCTTTGTCGCCTTCTCCCCTCAGCTCCCTGACAGTAAGCAATGTATACATAACACCCAGTCCGTACGATTCCACAATCCCCGCGAATTAAAAGCCGACTTAAACACATAGGACTAGAGGCTCACATCACTCTGTCACATTGGTCGACACGAAAATGATGCATATAAATTATCACGATGTGGTTGCCGCAATAAACAAGGGATATGATCTCGACCGTATCTCGACATGCTGGTCTCCACCGACACGGTATACAGAACACCGGTAGCTACCCAAAACTAGGGTATCTAGTACCTGTTCCGTTATATGTGCCTCATGGGCACTGGTGTCCTATCGATATTAGCAACCTAGTAAGTCAATTCTGGATAATCCAGGCCACACGCCCTTAAATTGACTTTTAGATCCTTTGCAGAGATCTGAGTGAAAGGAGTCTTGAAACCGGAACCCTTACTCGTCGAAGGTTCCATCCCTTCGGAATCTTTCAAGGTAAATGGCGAAATCGAGTCATAGATGCATGCGTTTGACATAGATTTCACATTTGGCCTTACGGCTTCACGCGCCCAAGTCGTTACTTAAAAACAAACGACGACTGAGATCGCATCACAAGCGATAGTCCTGAGCCTTCCCATAAGGCATCCCATTCGATGTCCCAGTTAGTCACATATATGGGCGCGATACGTAAGCCTTCAAGCTCATCCTGATTAGTCAGGTACCATACGCCCTGACTGGTAGCTCACATTACTATGATGCCCCCAATAGTGGCTGTCTAAGACAACGGATTTTGCTCTAACGCGAGAAATGCTTCCTAAGGACAACTGGGAACACCACTATCGACCCAAGCTCGAAAGGGTTCCCCTATCCCAAGAACCTACGCAACGACACCAAGACAAGACAAATCCACCATCAGGGGAATAACAATATTAATCGAAGGGCTGAGCTGATCGACCCTCTCATAATGATAGGGTAGCTCCCTTATAGAGTAGACAATGCTATACGCCCTTCTGGATTTATGGTTTCACAAAACCTCCGAGATCATGTATCAGGGACTCCACCAACGCACGCGCCATGGGTCGGTCCACCATGGTATTTCCATAATCTTCAGTGTGACACGCCGGCACGTATTTCGTCAAACAAACCCACTGGGATGAGAAATAATGTATCGAGTCCTTCAACTCTTACTAGTCCCAAGGGTATAGGTCATAATATCGCTCGCAATTACTCGATACCTTCAGGTTCGAGACGTATTCGAAATCCCTCATCACGGGACGGGCCTCGTCTCGTCATGTGTGGATCCTGGGATTTCTTCTCGACATTGGTTTGCATAGCCGATTGCTGGTCGACCAAATGCGCGTAAAAGTTTAAGGCGTCACTGATGCCTTAGATCCTGAAGATGTAACGCTCATGAAATGTGTGAGTATATCAAGGGTCGACACAGGATTCGGTCAATACCCAAACAATCACGAGATTCAGTGGAATACATGCGCTAACACTCAGACTAGAGTGTCTTGGTGTGACTTCCAGAAAGTCCGTTGAGCACCCGAAATCTTACATAATCCATGTTGGCGCTACACAATCAAACAACATAACAGTGACAGCAACGAGGGGTTTGGGTGATGTCTCCAGCCCGAGGGAACCAAGAGCGAAACAAACGACAAGTCATCACATCATCAAGGCAATCCAACAGCTGCAGCAATACATCCATGGAGCAACACGATAGTATAAATAACACAACTTGACAGCAACACATCCACGAAGTACATCAACTAGGGAACACCGCACAGGAACAACATGACGACCGTGAAGCATGAAGACAAGGCAACACCGCAACAAGATCAATGCGACAATACGGAAACACGACAACAAGGCTACGCTACTGCAGGAGCAGCACAACAACAAGAATGCATAGTCGACAACGCAACTCAACGCAACCACATGGGTACGTAATCGACAAATAATGCAACTGCAAGCATGCACAATCGTTAAGGGTAACACAGCAGCATGAATGCACACGACAATATGACACTCAATATGGAAAATCCCCCAGTCCACATCAACAGAAAGCTCCATTATGGCGAGCACGCATCCCAGTGCGTCTCAGCTCACTTGTGGGGGCGGGATTTGTATCCATGCCTTCGACCTTAAACCTATCCTCCATAGACTCAATGGTAGGAACGATTGAGTCAACCAAGGTATCTGTAGTCGTAACAGGAATGGAAACGATGGGTTCCGCATAATTTAGCAGACTGTCAGACCAATTTTGTTCTTAGGGAGAATGATTGTAGGCTCAATATAAGTCATTCGAATAGTGGCAACTGCAGCATTGACAGACTCAACCCAAGCCTGAGAACTATCGTCAATATTAGTCTTGGCAGGAGCCCAAGGAAAGATAATGAGTAGTTCAATGAAAGCCTCGAAGAAAATGGAAGTAACAACAACGAACTCTACGGAGATACAGACATGGTCATAGTAGCTTGACAACGGTCATAGAGACGTCTTAGTTAACGACATTCACCTTTGCAGGAGCTTCAAATACATCAACAGCATCAGCTCGAGAAGCGCCATAGAAACAACATCAAGCCCATCATGGACTATAGAGACTATGACAACCATAAGCTCAACAACAGACATGGAAACAACGGCATCAAGCCCGATAAGTGCTACAGATTCACTGACAACAACAAACTCAGCAAGAGCTACACACTTAGCAAAAACATCGGGATCTACTTGAGCCATAGATCAATAACAGCCGCAGCGACATCAGGCTCGGCCGGAGCCTTAGACTAGTCGTAGTTATTATATGTGGGGTAACTAGTATCCATAGGACCTAGAAACCAACCACCGTCTATCCCAATATCAAGGATAGTGGTCATTACGAAAATAGCAAGTAGAAGTAGAAGGATCACGATATATCAAGACACCCTGATAGAATGAAAACGATACCGACTCTGGCAACCCAGCCGAGTCATCCTTCTCAATAGAGTCCTCTTGCATATTATTTTGGCCCTAGCACCGATAGCCATCAACTGGAATGCCTTTCTGCTACCTAAGCGAGACCGGTGGACCTTCTTCCTGATAGGCCACGCAGTGAGAGTATCGAAATACGACAAGAGATTTGACAGGTCACATTGTCCATAACGAATGGATCTTGCAACCTTAGTTTATAAACCACCGTGACGAGGGAACGCAACGTCTCAATATCTATGGGATTGATGGAAAACACTTCGCGTCAATTTCCGCCCCAAATAGATAAAAAGTCTCGTCGTCATGATGAGGGTGACGAACGTTATTGCAACAAGAGCAATGGAATTGTCGTCCCATGGGTAGGTTTAATTTAACAGAGTAACGTGACCACATCCAGTAGTCCTTCATTTGAGGGGGGAACTTCAATGTCAGCAAAAATCGTTTTGCAACATTTGACATTTATGGAACACACCCTTACAATTATGATTCCTAAAGTGTGGTTCCACTCCCCAGAATTTATGACGGATTCAGGCACAACACACGTATCGAACCTACTCTGGCGTTCATCGACTGAAGCGTGATTACCAATAATCCTTGAAAAACAAACAGGAGGTAGATAGAGGAGTCTTACGACAACCTTTGCACCTTGGGAAAGTAGTATGACATAAGCACCGATCTGCTAAGCCCATCACAATTCATCTTCCGGAATACGATCCAGCGCTATTGCAACGGGTGTTAATCCATACTTGAACACTCAATACATCGAGCAGTGGCTTCCCATGAGTTAATCGTATGCACTTCCGAGTGAGTCCATAGCCAAACGCCAACCGGGGCTTGTTGTTCCACTACACGCCGCCATCATAACACTGGCAATCGTTGCCGCGGTCGTGATTAGTGGCCGAATTTTTGACATCATCGAAATTTAGTAAAGCCCTCTGACTCGCGGGTGTGCAATGTGGCACACTGATTTCACCATTAGTCCATGACTGCATGGGCACAACCAATACTGTCGATTCAGACGAGGGCTATCGAGCCTTCCAGGTAACAATGATCAAGCTTCCTAACTTAGCAACCTCAATTCTGTCCTCCAAAAGGAGAAGAAAAATACCCGACTCTGGAAGACTACTTGGGCATGTGTTGGATCGAGAATGACTTATTTATAATAACAACCCAGCAGCACACGGCCACGATTCTCATATCTGATCCTCACAGGGTCCCGTTCCCAAAACGCACTGGTCTTGTAGGGACGCACCCTAGGTCTTCACTAGGTTCCAGGTATAACCTTCCACGCACCGTACTCGACATTTCTCGCTTCGGTAGGCCGTGTATACTTGTAAGTCCGCTCCTTTGGAAGAACTTTGTGGTGGAGGCATTCAACTCCTACACAAGGAAGCTTTCATCTCCCGTTCCTATCTAGAGCGAGGGTTTGCGTCAGATTATTCGCATGAATAGACGTTCGAGCTCTTCCGTGCTCGCACCTTAAAGGTAATGTCAAAGAAAGCTCATTAGGCTAGCTAGGACCGAAGTCAAGGGCGTCGATGAGACCTCCCATTTAACCCATTAGTCAATCAAAACCAAGACTGAATCTAAAGAAGAAGAACAACAAGACAAGGAATGATCACCAACCCCGGCCCTAGCGCCCACCAAGGTTACCGTGCACCCCAAACTATTATTACGTGTGCACCCGTAATGATAATTTGCGTTGCCAGGTAATCTTGTTGCCCGCTAGTTCCGAGTTTCCTGATCCAACGAACAAAGGTTTTATACAACAAAAGACTTGGTCTAGTTTCACCTCCAAATCATAAACAACACGGCGACATCTAATATCGCGATAGAGATTAGTCCTTCTGATCATCCCATCTACCGGTGAGCGAGTGAGCTCCTCATAGACTACCGCATCCTTTCCACTTGCTGGTACCGGTGATCGATAAAAGAGTGCGGACTAATGTGAAGCGTGACACAACATCCTTAATGGCAAAATATCCGTAATACGTATATGTATTAACTAATCTTAGAAAATCGGATTCCCACAGAACCTAAACATTCCTATCCGTATTTTCTAATACTTCATATATTGACACACATGGCTAGTCGGTCGGAATTTCCCCTTGTACATCCCATGTACAAATTTCTCTCTTTTCTAAAAACATTTTGTTGTGTTTTAGTTTTGAAAACTTTGTTTTCGAGCCGAAACCGGTTGTAGTCTAGATTTTTCAAAATGCTAGTTCGCTATAACCTTGGCTCTGATACCACTTCTGTCACACCACGCCAACGGCGGAAACACGTGGCGCAACGCTCGAAAAGTATATCAAAGTCGAGATTAACACAAACAATAATTATTTAGAAAAGATCATATTATTAAGACGTCGTAAGATGTTTTCGTTGTTCCAAACGTACACATCCATACAAGTTTAGTTTAAACAAAAGGGTTTTTCGACTATATTCCGAACCTACGGAAAATAAAAGTAAAACCCCCAAAAGACCGACGTCCCCGTTTCCCCCGCACTAGCCATTCCTTTCAGCAGCCTAATTGCCTGAAAGATATGTTTAAAAGACACGTCAATATATACATATTGGTGAGTTCACAGGTTTTAATTTCACATAGCAAAACATTGCAATACCGGCATGTAACGGAAGTATAATATAAGTAGTGTCATATATGTGGAGTAGCTAGCTCCTACATGACGATGGCGACTCCCTCCCGGGCCCATAACCAAACCAAGACTATACAACAGATTGCCCCGCGAGTTGCTTCTTGGACAACAACTCAGTTCAGAATACATGCACCTCTTGTCTTTACCGGGTTGACGCTATCAACCAGAGGTGGGCCTTGTCAGGCACCGATAGTACTACCCAGATATCCCTTTGGTTTCATTTCCCTGAATTAATGGTTACAGTAAACAGCGAGGTCTTACCCCAAGTGGTTTCCAGTTACCCAGGTACCCATCGTGCTAAATATTATATTCCACATGTTACAGCAATTTAACAAAACATATCTTTCCCCCAAAAACGTAAAAAAAACAGTTTAAAATGGGGCCGTGAAACTCACCTCAAACTCAGCGTGCACAAATACCAGAGAATAGCAGGTATCCAAGGTCAAATACCTACAGGCGTTCTTAGACGTATGAGTCACTAAGCCTATCATGTGTGTTTTACCGGCAAGTTGTACACCCAACTCCCAACAACACAATTGTTATACAATTCCCCGTTTAAAACATGTGTCTAGGTCCGTTGGTGATGGATTACCCCCGTTATAAGTTTCACTTAACTTATGCTTAATAAACATATCAACATTATCCTTGAAGTTAGTTAGGTTCGCCGCCGCGAACTAAGATCATTTCCCGATTTTATCACATCATGATCTTATTGTTTAATATATGTGTTTTCAATATATTTACTAACTCGGATAAACTTATCTCCGACTCGACTCACTTTACCGCATAATTACTTTCCCATTAAGTAGTTATACTAGGATCTTGTCGATCGAGATTTCATTTTCCAACACTCGCCTCGACTCACTTTACCGTATATTTATTTTCCCATTAAATAAATATACTAGGATCTTGTCGATTTGATATTCCCTCGACTCGACTCACTGTTCCATATATTTATTTTCCCATTCAAATAAATATACCAAGATCTTGTCGATTCGACTTTTCGTTTTATAACTTTCGACTCGACTCACTGTTCCATATATTTATTTTCCCATTTAAATAAATATACTGAGGTCTTGTCGATTCGATTTTATATTTTAACTTGTTAAGTTCTCGGACTTAACTTAATTTTACGTGCGCAATCTTTAAAGATCACTTTACAATTAAGTTCTCCCACGAATACGTTCCAACACTTAGGAAAGTGTTATATATATTTTTCACCCATGATAGTTCATATATTTTATCTCCTAAAATATATATTTCCTTGACGTAATGCATATATTCGTGTCTCGTACGATATATATTTTCTCGTCCGTTTTACATCTTGTCCGATAACTTGTTGTGTTAAAACATATTCATGTCCGAACGTTCAACTTATATATTTTCGCTCCACGAATAATATAAGTTACGTATATATATATTTTGTAGAAATAAATACTTCACGTCGAATATTATTTTCCTACTTTCGAAAATATATATGTTTTTAGTTATTCATATCAAATTTCCGACAATATGATTTACTCGAAATTAATCACTATTAATTTCACCATATTTTTTTATTTGGAAATTTATAAAATAACTTTTGTATTTCCAAAATCAAGACTTAGTTGTTTTAACCCCAAAATGCTCCAACATTTTTATATTCCCATAAATATAAAAATGTTCATTTTTATAAAACTTTACTAAGTCTTTAAAATTACCAATTTTGGTAATAAAAGCCCTAGTTTTTATTTTTCCAAAACCTTTGGTAACTTGTATTTTTATAAAATCCTAATTTTATAAAAATAACATTTAACACAAAAACACCATATTTTTGTAAGTCTTGGAAATATTTTCAATAATCAACCATTGACTATCCAAGTTTACATTTTCAACACCAAACTTTTAAATGTCACATTTTTGGACTTAACTTTCTAAAATGACACTTTTCACCCTTTAACTTTTAAAGCTTCCAAATAACACCCAAAACTTTCAAAAGTTACATTTTTATCCTTGAACTTCCAAAAGTGACAATTTATTACAAAACTAGTAATCTTGATTAAATCAACTTTGTCTTGGAAGGTTATTATTATGTTCTAACTTTGTCCAAAGTCCATAATAACTTACTTAAGGATAATAATAGGTGTACTTTGTGTATTAAGTCCAATTTGCTCAAAATGTTAACATTATGTTTGTTTCTTATGTTATGTAAACTTTTTATTTCAACATTTCTCACAAGATCAACATGATATTAAGCTTTAGATAATCATTTTAAGATGATCAACATCACTTTCAAGTGTATTCAAGTTACCATAACAATCTATGCTTTGATCAACATTTTAAACATGATTATGTGACTTTTATCAACTTAAAACATCATCATCCATCATCATCAAACCCACGGCCCAAAACACTAGTTTTAAACATCCATTTTAACTTGATAAAACACATCACATCTTATGTTAAAAACCTTGTTAAATACTTGTGTACAACTTGCATCAAAAACCTCAAAACATAAACTTTTAAAAGCAAGATCAAGATGAAAGATACTTACAACTAGCACAAGGCTAGGGAAGACAAAATCACTTGATTTGGATGAGGTTTAGTGTGTTCTTCCAAAATGGTTAAGCTCCAAGCTCTTGAAACACACAATGGGGGTTTGGATGATGGATGTTTAGAAAGGAATTTGAGTGTTTAAAGCTTGAAAATGAAGTGTGTGTGTGTGGTGGAAGTCTACGGCTCCAAGAAAGAAAAAGAGAAGAAGTTTTGCTTTGATGTTCAAGTATTCACCACATGCTTCTTTTATAACTCTTCCAAATCTTCCAAAGATTGGGTACAATCTATCATGGATCTATAAGGATTTTTAATGTACCATAGTGATCTTGGATGATTTGTTTTGTGTGTGTATGGCCGAAAGTTTTAAAGGAAGGGAAGGATTTTATATATATCTTCCAAGGACACAATGATCTTACATGTAATCTATCTTAGATCATGATCCCTTAAAACATGGTATGTTGTACTTAGGAAATCTCATAAGGATTGTATTAGGGATGGCTTGGCCGAGATATTTCAAAGGCAAGGAGTGGTATTGTAATCTTTACAAGTACATAAAATCTTTCCATGATTATTATATATCCATACCATGCCTTCATGATTCATTCCTAGATATTCTAGTACAAAGGAAAAAGATTAAGGTAAGGGGAAAGCTTGGGCCGGTTCTTGGGGGTGGGTTGGTGGGGTCCACAACACAAAATATTTGCTAATATTTTGTTAAGTTTAATTCTTTAACGTTCGGGTGTCGTTCGGGTATTTTTCGGACTTTATTCGCGTGTTACTCGGACATTAAAATAACCTCAAATAACCCTTAAACATTGCCTAGTTTAAGTGTTGGTGAGTTATTTAGGCTTTGATTGGGTGAAATTATAATTTACACGCGTATCGGATGCGATACGCGCACTTTATTCGTTACCGGGAGATTTGTATTTGGAGTTTTCATTTATGGTTTTGGAGTTCCAAAACACATTATATTTCATGAAAATACCCTTTATTTTATATCCTGGGTGTCCGGGATAATTTTTGTTTATTAAATTTTTATTGGGTAATCACCAACGTCCGTTCCAACACAAGTTAATTTGCACGCGATTTCTCCGTGCTTCAAATTAAACACATGCATTCCTATGCATCTTATGGGGAATTTGCTATTCTCTAAGGCTAAATTAATCCAATTAATTTAAATACGCACTTAAACCGTTAATTACATATACTAATTACGTACGGAATCACATCGATTTTTGCCGGATGTTACATTCTCCCCCCGTTAAGAGAATTCCGTCCCGAAATTCAGTTCAAGTTGTCCATTACAATAATATCCTTGAACAGGCGGGTGGTTTGCGCTTCATGAGATATCCTCTTCTCTAAGTGAACCCAGGTTCATGCTAGGTTCCCGCTTAGTGCTCTAACGATTACAGTATCACAGTCCAACTATGGCTAAGCTCTTGGGCATCCCACTTTGATACATTTATCGGTTTCCCGAAATAGTAGAGCTTAACGTCAACCGAACTTCCGTCGGTCGAGGAAATTGACAATGCTTCCTCATGCCAGACTTGCGGGATTCATCAAGAGCCCCATTTAAGCTCTTGCGATAATTCGAGCTTAATCGCCACTAGACCAATTTCGATCGATACCTCCGTGCCACTGGAGTATCAAGAATTTGGCCTACTATAATTTCTATGCTTACCAACACTCTCCCAGAGTATGACTCTCAGTGTAAACCTATTATCAGTTCGAAGTTCTTAAGGCCTACGCCTTGTCTGTATGACTTCTTAATAGGTTCGCATCCGATCCGAACGGTTTCTAATCTGCAAGATTTATTGGCCATCTCTTGAAAAACTCAAACCAGATTATGTGCCTATCTCCGCTTGTCATTCGACGTACTAGAGATGTACACGTATGCCCTCCAAAGGGCTTTGAGCAGTACACCCCGAACGCTGGGATGATAATTCTTATCACATAGGAAATTCTGGCGATGAAGCACACGAACTCGATGTGCCACGGACATCAATGGTGACAACACGGAACAATCCCGTCAAGTACATTCAATTTTTCCATAAATGACAAGCCATACCCATCTCAAATCGAGTATCCCAGGCTAGGGTACATAGTTTGTCAAACTTGAGATAGAGTGACTACTACAATCCGATATAAAGAAGTCGGCAATCCAGTGTCTAGCCACGACTCTCCAAGAGTATAGGTAGCTATCCACCTGCCCCATCTTGGAGCTACGGATGAGTATAAAAAAAATAAGAGGGTTCGCAACAGCAATCAATCATCGCTCAGGTCACATCCCGACCACGGGACCCCTCGGGTGGTATGGTAATGTCAAACAGGTGATCTTACCGCACCACATAATGATCATAAAAGTCCACTTGGAAACCTCGTCGGGTATTCCATTTTATTTATCCTTCGGCTCGACTCACTTTACCGTATATTTATCTCCCCATTAAGATAAATACACTAGGTTCTTGTCGACCGAACAACCACATTAAAAATGGGACTTCATTTCCGTAGGATCCTCTAGGTGCTGATTTGGTACCTCCCACCCGAGCAATTGTGGTTAATGGTACTAGGGCGTCTAGTAGGGACTGATGGAGGTCAAAGTTTCTTTGTCGCCTTCTCCCCTCAGCTCCCTGACAGTAAGCAATGTATACATAACACCCAGTCCGTACGATTCCACAATCCCCGCGAATTAAAAGCCGACTTAAACACATAGGACTAGAGGCTCACATCACTCTGTCACATTGGTCGACACGAAAATGATGCATATAAATTATCACGATGTGGTTGCCGCAATAAACAAGGGATATGATCTCGACCGTATCTCGACATGCTGGTCTCCACCGACACGGTATACAGAACACCGGTAGCTACCCAAAACTAGGGTATCTAGTACCTGTTCCGTTATATGTGCCTCATGGGCACTGGTGTCCTATCGATATTAGCAACCTAGTAAGTCAATTCTGGATAATCCAGGCCACACGCCCTTAAATTGACTTTTAGATCCTTTGCAGAGATCTGAGTGAAAGGAGTCTTGAAACCGGAACCCTTACTCGTCGAAGGTTCCATCCCTTCGGAATCTTTCAAGGTAAATGGCGAAATCGAGTCATAGATGCATGCGTTTGACATAGATTTCACATTTGGCCTTACGGCTTCACGCGCCCAAGTCGTTACTTAAAAACAAACGACGACTGAGATCGCATCACAAGCGATAGTCCTGAGCCTTCCCATAAGGCATCCCATTCGATGTCCCAGTTAGTCACATATATGGGCGCGATACGTAAGCCTTCAAGCTCATCCTGATTAGTCAGGTACCATACGCCCTGACTGGTAGCTCACATTACTATGATGCCCCCAATAGTGGCTGTCTAAGACAACGGATTTTGCTCTAACGCGAGAAATGCTTCCTAAGGACAACTGGGAACACCACTATCGACCCAAGCTCGAAAGGGTTCCCCTATCCCAAGAACCTACGCAACGACACCAAGACAAGACAAATCCACCATCAGGGGAATAACAATATTAATCGAAGGGCTGAGCTGATCGACCCTCTCATAATGATAGGGTAGCTCCCTTATAGAGTAGACAATGCTATACGCCCTTCTGGATTTATGGTTTCACAAAACCTCCGAGATCATGTATCAGGGACTCCACCAACGCACGCGCCATGGGTCGGTCCACCATGGTATTTCCATAATCTTCAGTGTGACACGCCGGCACGTATTTCGTCAAACAAACCCACTGGGATGAGAAATAATGTATCGAGTCCTTCAACTCTTACTAGTCCCAAGGGTATAGGTCATAATATCGCTCGCAATTACTCGATACCTTCAGGTTCGAGACGTATTCGAAATCCCTCATCACGGGACGGGCCTCGTCTCGTCATGTGTGGATCCTGGGATTTCTTCTCGACATTGGTTTGCATAGCCGATTGCTGGTCGACCAAATGCGCGTAAAAGTTTAAGGCGTCACTGATGCCTTAGATCCTGAAGATGTAACGCTCATGAAATGTGTGAGTATATCAAGGGTCGACACAGGATTCGGTCAATACCCAAACAATCACGAGATTCAGTGGAATACATGCGCTAACACTCAGACTAGAGTGTCTTGGTGTGACTTCCAGAAAGTCCGTTGAGCACCCGAAATCTTACATAATCCATGTTGGCGCTACACAATCAAACAACATAACAGTGACAGCAACGAGGGGTTTGGGTGATGTCTCCAGCCCGAGGGAACCAAGAGCGAAACAAACGACAAGTCATCACATCATCAAGGCAATCCAACAGCTGCAGCAATACATCCATGGAGCAACACGATAGTATAAATAACACAACTTGACAGCAACACATCCACGAAGTACATCAACTAGGGAACACCGCACAGGAACAACATGACGACCGTGAAGCATGAAGACAAGGCAACACCGCAACAAGATCAATGCGACAATACGGAAACACGACAACAAGGCTACGCTACTGCAGGAGCAGCACAACAACAAGAATGCATAGTCGACAACGCAACTCAACGCAACCACATGGGTACGTAATCGACAAATAATGCAACTGCAAGCATGCACAATCGTTAAGGGTAACACAGCAGCATGAATGCACACGACAATATGACACTCAATATGGAAAATCCCCCAGTCCACATCAACAGAAAGCTCCATTATGGCGAGCACGCATCCCAGTGCGTCTCAGCTCACTTGTGGGGGCGGGATTTGTATCCATGCCTTCGACCTTAAACCTATCCTCCATAGACTCAATGGTAGGAACGATTGAGTCAACCAAGGTATCTGTAGTCGTAACAGGAATGGAAACGATGGGTTCCGCATAATTTAGCAGACTGTCAGACCAATTTTGTTCTTAGGGAGAATGATTGTAGGCTCAATATAAGTCATTCGAATAGTGGCAACTGCAGCATTGACAGACTCAACCCAAGCCTGAGAACTATCGTCAATATTAGTCTTGGCAGGAGCCCAAGGAAAGATAATGAGTAGTTCAATGAAAGCCTCGAAGAAAATGGAAGTAACAACAACGAACTCTACGGAGATACAGACATGGTCATAGTAGCTTGACAACGGTCATAGAGACGTCTTAGTTAACGACATTCACCTTTGCAGGAGCTTCAAATACATCAACAGCATCAGCTCGAGAAGCGCCATAGAAACAACATCAAGCCCATCATGGACTATAGAGACTATGACAACCATAAGCTCAACAACAGACATGGAAACAACGGCATCAAGCCCGATAAGTGCTACAGATTCACTGACAACAACAAACTCAGCAAGAGCTACACACTTAGCAAAAACATCGGGATCTACTTGAGCCATAGATCAATAACAGCCGCAGCGACATCAGGCTCGGCCGGAGCCTTAGACTAGTCGTAGTTATTATATGTGGGGTAACTAGTATCCATAGGACCTAGAAACCAACCACCGTCTATCCCAATATCAAGGATAGTGGTCATTACGAAAATAGCAAGTAGAAGTAGAAGGATCACGATATATCAAGACACCCTGATAGAATGAAAACGATACCGACTCTGGCAACCCAGCCGAGTCATCCTTCTCAATAGAGTCCTCTTGCATATTATTTTGGCCCTAGCACCGATAGCCATCAACTGGAATGCCTTTCTGCTACCTAAGCGAGACCGGTGGACCTTCTTCCTGATAGGCCACGCAGTGAGAGTATCGAAATACGACAAGAGATTTGACAGGTCACATTGTCCATAACGAATGGATCTTGCAACCTTAGTTTATAAACCACCGTGACGAGGGAACGCAACGTCTCAATATCTATGGGATTGATGGAAAACACTTCGCGTCAATTTCCGCCCCAAATAGATAAAAAGTCTCGTCGTCATGATGAGGGTGACGAACGTTATTGCAACAAGAGCAATGGAATTGTCGTCCCATGGGTAGGTTTAATTTAACAGAGTAACGTGACCACATCCAGTAGTCCTTCATTTGAGGGGGGAACTTCAATGTCAGCAAAAATCGTTTTGCAACATTTGACATTTATGGAACACACCCTTACAATTATGATTCCTAAAGTGTGGTTCCACTCCCCAGAATTTATGACGGATTCAGGCACAACACACGTATCGAACCTACTCTGGCGTTCATCGACTGAAGCGTGATTACCAATAATCCTTGAAAAACAAACAGGAGGTAGATAGAGGAGTCTTACGACAACCTTTGCACCTTGGGAAAGTAGTATGACATAAGCACCGATCTGCTAAGCCCATCACAATTCATCTTCCGGAATACGATCCAGCGCTATTGCAACGGGTGTTAATCCATACTTGAACACTCAATACATCGAGCAGTGGCTTCCCATGAGTTAATCGTATGCACTTCCGAGTGAGTCCATAGCCAAACGCCAACCGGGGCTTGTTGTTCCACTACACGCCGCCATCATAACACTGGCAATCGTTGCCGCGGTCGTGATTAGTGGCCGAATTTTTGACATCATCGAAATTTAGTAAAGCCCTCTGACTCGCGGGTGTGCAATGTGGCACACTGATTTCACCATTAGTCCATGACTGCATGGGCACAACCAATACTGTCGATTCAGACGAGGGCTATCGAGCCTTCCAGGTAACAATGATCAAGCTTCCTAACTTAGCAACCTCAATTCTGTCCTCCAAAAGGAGAAGAAAAATACCCGACTCTGGAAGACTACTTGGGCATGTGTTGGATCGAGAATGACTTATTTATAATAACAACCCAGCAGCACACGGCCACGATTCTCATATCTGATCCTCACAGGGTCCCGTTCCCAAAACGCACTGGTCTTGTAGGGACGCACCCTAGGTCTTCACTAGGTTCCAGGTATAACCTTCCACGCACCGTACTCGACATTTCTCGCTTCGGTAGGCCGTGTATACTTGTAAGTCCGCTCCTTTGGAAGAACTTTGTGGTGGAGGCATTCAACTCCTACACAAGGAAGCTTTCATCTCCCGTTCCTATCTAGAGCGAGGGTTTGCGTCAGATTATTCGCATGAATAGACGTTCGAGCTCTTCCGTGCTCGCACCTTAAAGGTAATGTCAAAGAAAGCTCATTAGGCTAGCTAGGACCGAAGTCAAGGGCGTCGATGAGACCTCCCATTTAACCCATTAGTCAATCAAAACCAAGACTGAATCTAAAGAAGAAGAACAACAAGACAAGGAATGATCACCAACCCCGGCCCTAGCGCCCACCAAGGTTACCGTGCACCCCAAACTATTATTACGTGTGCACCCGTAATGATAATTTGCGTTGCCAGGTAATCTTGTTGCCCGCTAGTTCCGAGTTTCCTGATCCAACGAACAAAGGTTTTATACAACAAAAGACTTGGTCTAGTTTCACCTCCAAATCATAAACAACACGGCGACATCTAATATCGCGATAGAGATTAGTCCTTCTGATCATCCCATCTACCGGTGAGCGAGTGAGCTCCTCATAGACTACCGCATCCTTTCCACTTGCTGGTACCGGTGATCGATAAAAGAGTGCGGACTAATGTGAAGCGTGACACAACATCCTTAATGGCAAAATATCCGTAATACGTATATGTATTAACTAATCTTAGAAAATCGGATTCCCACAGAACCTAAACATTCCTATCCGTATTTTCTAATACTTCATATATTGACACACATGGCTAGTCGGTCGGAATTTCCCCTTGTACATCCCATGTACAAATTTCTCTCTTTTCTAAAAACATTTTGTTGTGTTTTAGTTTTGAAAACTTTGTTTTCGAGCCGAAACCGGTTGTAGTCTAGATTTTTCAAAATGCTAGTTCGCTATAACCTTGGCTCTGATACCACTTCTGTCACACCACGCCAACGGCGGAAACACGTGGCGCAACGCTCGAAAAGTATATCAAAGTCGAGATTAACACAAACAATAATTATTTAGAAAAGATCATATTATTAAGACGTCGTAAGATGTTTTCGTTGTTCCAAACGTACACATCCATACAAGTTTAGTTTAAACAAAAGGGTTTTTCGACTATATTCCGAACCTACGGAAAATAAAAGTAAAACCCCCAAAAGACCGACGTCCCCGTTTCCCCCGCACTAGCCATTCCTTTCAGCAGCCTAATTGCCTGAAAGATATGTTTAAAAGACACGTCAATATATACATATTGGTGAGTTCACAGGTTTTAATTTCACATAGCAAAACATTGCAATACCGGCATGTAACGGAAGTATAATATAAGTAGTGTCATATATGTGGAGTAGCTAGCTCCTACATGACGATGGCGACTCCCTCCCGGGCCCATAACCAAACCAAGACTATACAACAGATTGCCCCGCGAGTTGCTTCTTGGACAACAACTCAGTTCAGAATACATGCACCTCTTGTCTTTACCGGGTTGACGCTATCAACCAGAGGTGGGCCTTGTCAGGCACCGATAGTACTACCCAGATATCCCTTTGGTTTCATTTCCCTGAATTAATGGTTACAGTAAACAGCGAGGTCTTACCCCAAGTGGTTTCCAGTTACCCAGGTACCCATCGTGCTAAATATTATATTCCACATGTTACAGCAATTTAACAAAACATATCTTTCCCCCAAAAACGTAAAAAAAACAGTTTAAAATGGGGCCGTGAAACTCACCTCAAACTCAGCGTGCACAAATACCAGAGAATAGCAGGTATCCAAGGTCAAATACCTACAGGCGTTCTTAGACGTATGAGTCACTAAGCCTATCATGTGTGTTTTACCGGCAAGTTGTACACCCAACTCCCAACAACACAATTGTTATACAATTCCCCGTTTAAAACATGTGTCTAGGTCCGTTGGTGATGGATTACCCCCGTTATAAGTTTCACTTAACTTATGCTTAATAAACATATCAACATTATCCTTGAAGTTAGTTAGGTTCGCCGCCGCGAACTAAGATCATTTCCCGATTTTATCACATCATGATCTTATTGTTTAATATATGTGTTTTCAATATATTTACTAACTCGGATAAACTTATCTCCGACTCGACTCACTTTACCGCATAATTACTTTCCCATTAAGTAGTTATACTAGGATCTTGTCGATCGAGATTTCATTTTCCAACACTCGCCTCGACTCACTTTACCGTATATTTATTTTCCCATTAAATAAATATACTAGGATCTTGTCGATTTGATATTCCCTCGACTCGACTCACTGTTCCATATATTTATTTTCCCATTCAAATAAATATACCAAGATCTTGTCGATTCGACTTTTCGTTTTATAACTTTCGACTCGACTCACTGTTCCATATATTTATTTTCCCATTTAAATAAATATACTGAGGTCTTGTCGATTCGATTTTATATTTTAACTTGTTAAGTTCTCGGACTTAACTTAATTTTACGTGCGCAATCTTTAAAGATCACTTTACAATTAAGTTCTCCCACGAATACGTTCCAACACTTAGGAAAGTGTTATATATATTTTTCACCCATGATAGTTCATATATTTTATCTCCTAAAATATATATTTCCTTGACGTAATGCATATATTCGTGTCTCGTACGATATATATTTTCTCGTCCGTTTTACATCTTGTCCGATAACTTGTTGTGTTAAAACATATTCATGTCCGAACGTTCAACTTATATATTTTCGCTCCACGAATAATATAAGTTACGTATATATATATTTTGTAGAAATAAATACTTCACGTCGAATATTATTTTCCTACTTTCGAAAATATATATGTTTTTAGTTATTCATATCAAATTTCCGACAATATGATTTACTCGAAATTAATCACTATTAATTTCACCATATTTTTTTATTTGGAAATTTATAAAATAACTTTTGTATTTCCAAAATCAAGACTTAGTTGTTTTAACCCCAAAATGCTCCAACATTTTTATATTCCCATAAATATAAAAATGTTCATTTTTATAAAACTTTACTAAGTCTTTAAAATTACCAATTTTGGTAATAAAAGCCCTAGTTTTTATTTTTCCAAAACCTTTGGTAACTTGTATTTTTATAAAATCCTAATTTTATAAAAATAACATTTAACACAAAAACACCATATTTTTGTAAGTCTTGGAAATATTTTCAATAATCAACCATTGACTATCCAAGTTTACATTTTCAACACCAAACTTTTAAATGTCACATTTTTGGACTTAACTTTCTAAAATGACACTTTTCACCCTTTAACTTTTAAAGCTTCCAAATAACACCCAAAACTTTTAAAAGTTACATTTTTATCCTTGAACTTCCAAAAGTGACAATTTATTACAAAACTAGTAATCTTGATTAAATCAACTTTGTCTTGGAAGGTTATTATTATGTTCTAACTTTGTCCAAAGTCCATAATAACTTACTTAAGGATAATAATAGGTGTACTTTGTGTATTAAGTCCAATTTGCTCAAAATGTTAACATTATGTTTGTTTCTTATGTTATGTAAACTTTTTATTTCAACATTTCTCACAAGATCAACATGATATTAAGCTTTAGATAATCATTTTAAGATGATCAACATCACTTTCAAGTGTATTCAAGTTACCATAACAATCTATGCTTTGATCAACATTTTAAACATGATTATGTGACTTTTATCAACTTAAAACATCATCATCCATCATCATCAAACCCACGGCCCAAAACACTAGTTTTAAACATCCATTTTAACTTGATAAAACACATCACATCTTATGTTAAAAACCTTGTTAAATACTTGTGTACAACTTGCATCAAAAACCTCAAAACATAAACTTTTAAAAGCAAGATCAAGATGAAAGATACTTACAACTAGCACAAGGCTAGGGAAGACAAAATCACTTGATTTGGATGAGGTTTAGTGTGTTCTTCCAAAATGGTTAAGCTCCAAGCTCTTGAAACACACAATGGGGGTTTGGATGATGGATGTTTAGAAAGGAATTTGAGTGTTTAAAGCTTGAAAATGAAGTGTGTGTGTGTGGTGGAAGTCTACGGCTCCAAGAAAGAAAAAGAGAAGAAGTTTTGCTTTGATGTTCAAGTATTCACCACATGCTTCTTTTATAACTCTTCCAAATCTTCCAAAGATTGGGTACAATCTATCATGGATCTATAAGGATTTTTAATGTACCATAGTGATCTTGGATGATTTGTTTTGTGTGTGTATGGCCGAAAGTTTTAAAGGAAGGGAAGGATTTTATATATATCTTCCAAGGACACAATGATCTTACATGTAATCTATCTTAGATCATGATCCCTTAAAACATGGTATGTTGTACTTAGGAAATCTCATAAGGATTGTATTAGGGATGGCTTGGCCGAGATATTTCAAAGGCAAGGAGTGGTATTGTAATCTTTACAAGTACATAAAATCTTTCCATGATTATTATATATCCATACCATGCCTTCATGATTCATTCCTAGATATTCTAGTACAAAGGAAAAAGATTAAGGTAAGGGGAAAGCTTGGGCCGGTTCTTGGGGGTGGGTTGGTGGGGTCCACAACACAAAATATTTGCTAATATTTTGTTAAGTTTAATTCTTTAACGTTCGGGTGTCGTTCGGGTATTTTTCGGACTTTATTCGCGTGTTACTCGGACATTAAAATAACCTCAAATAACCCTTAAACATTGCCTAGTTTAAGTGTTGGTGAGTTATTTAGGCTTTGATTGGGTGAAATTATAATTTACACGCGTATCGGATGCGATACGCGCACTTTATTCGTTACCGGGAGATTTGTATTTGGAGTTTTCATTTATGGTTTTGGAGTTCCAAAACACATTATATTTCATGAAAATACCCTTTATTTTATATCCTGGGTGTCCGGGATAATTTTTGTTTATTAAATTTTTATTGGGTAATCACCAACGTCCGTTCCAACACAAGTTAATTTGCACGCGATTTCGCCGTGCTTCAAATTAAACACATGCATTCCTATGCATCTTATGGGGAATTTGCTATTCTCTAAGGCTAAATTAATCCAATTAATTTAAATACGCACTTAAACCGTTAATTACATATACTAATTACGTACGGTACACATCGATTTTTGCCGGATGTTACAGTATTTATAGTGAGAGTGGTGCATGTCTATGGGTTGCTAGTGATTGAAAGATCATTTGCGCGGGCCCCAAAGGTAAGACCGTTGGGGGAATTTGTGTTGTCCTTCTCTGATTAACTGGATGTCCCTTTCACTCGTTCTTTCTGTCGTTGCTAATGGTAGGAGATCATGGAGCAGGGAATTCTCGCATCTGATTGGCTGAACGTCCATTTCATTCTCTCTCTGCAGCTATCACGTCCCAGGTGTCGCGCGGGCCCACAGAAGCTTCCTTTAATTATTCTTTTAGGGCTGACGTGTGATTGTGGCATTGCACGAGCTAAACTAGTAGCGCGGGTGCGCGTCCTGGTACATATCTCTTCAACCCCCTTGTCCATTATCTTGTGTGTTTGCACAGAAGGTGATGGACTTATAATGTTTTTGCCATTTGGTTGGTAATAATTTTGCGCTAAGTGTTTTAGCGATGAGCCTACTTTCGCAGTTGGTCGTGTAGGCACGTTTGTCTGGATGATGAGGACAAAGCGATGTGGTTGAGCAACCAAAACATCGTCTCTCAGTTTCTTTTTTT
The DNA here is from genome assembly GCA_032199755.1 of Ambrosia artemisiifolia. NCBI lineage: Eukaryota > Viridiplantae > Streptophyta > Magnoliopsida > Asterales > Asteraceae > Ambrosia > Ambrosia artemisiifolia. Next base: position 50,041,315 of record CM063513.1, read on the forward strand.
GAAAAGTTGTCACGTCAATCGTTGTTCGCTTCTCTCTTCCACGTGGCGCATTTATATTGGCGCATCGTGCACGTGCAGCACCCAGGTTCCGAGGAGCATTAATAGCTCAATGTATAAAAGGAGGAGATATGCTTCATTCGAACGTTCCCACCTTTCTTCATCTTCTTCCTTCTCTGCAAATTTTCCACTTTCAAATATTTCCGAAGCTCCCGCATTCGGGTTATGGCTTCCTCATCTGATATTCATGGAAAGAAAAAGAAGAAGGGTGCTAAGAGGCCTCCTCTTGTCGGTGAAATTTCAGCCAAATGGAGGTTTGGAGAACTCAAAACACCTCTGCAAGACTTTTGGCATTCTGCCCACCTATGAACCCGAGGTTCCTGCTCCTAGAGAGGTGATAACTAAACCTCCTAAGGGAAAGATTGGTTTATACCAAGCTTTTTTCACTCGGTACAACTTTCGTCTTCCCATCACTAAATTTCTCACGGCTGCGCTGGAGTACTATCACCTCCACATCAGTCAGGTGCACACGGGAAGATGTGCCGGCTGATGTGGTTCAAATTCTGTTGTAAGGCTCAGGAGATAGAGCCGCATGTTGATATCTTCAACGTGTTTTATTTGTTGAAGATACCGGATAGCTGGTTCTCCTTCCGCCAACGTCCTGGGCCTACTTCTTATTTTACACTGGCGTCCAAGAGCTTCTATGACTGGAAGGAGAAGTTCTTTTGGGTTGCCGAGGGAGTGATTTTGATGTCTGCGAGGAGAGTGGGTGGCAAGATCTCGGCCACCATATGTATAAAGTATGAGGGAGCACCATGGTATGACACTTTGATCAGCTATCCTGCGAAGATCGTGCCTGTTGATGAGATCGCTCTGTTGTGGGGATGAGCAGACACTATGAGAGGGAGGATTCCCATGAAAACCCTATTCTGCGCCAGAATGGGCAGCGTATGTTTGCTTTACTTTTTTTATTCTGTGACATCGGGCAAATTCCGATCAACGTCGGATGTAATTTTAATCGCATTTATGTAGCAATTAACATGGTTTATAGATAATTTTAATTAATTAAGCCGTTACAAGTTCTACGATGTCCCATTCGAAGTTCGTGGACGCCTTAATGCCTTTAAAGAAAGACTTCGCAAATTTAACGTTAACAAACTGACATCAATAAAAATTTGAAAAGTAACTTTGAAAAGTCCATGGGTGTAAAATGTGATTTTGGGAACTTTATGGTGAAAAATGTAGCTCTTGAAAAGTAAAAGTTAAAAATGAAAAATTAGATTCTAAAAGGGGTGCTTTTGTAAAAGTGAGGAAACTTACACAAAATATTTTATTTCGAAAGAATGATATTTTTATAAAAGGTATTTTATAAAAAATATAAACTTACCATAAGTGTTGAAATATATATATATATATATATATATATATATATATATATATAGGGTGGAGATCCTGTACAAAGGAATGTTTTTGTGAGAAGGGTAAGAAGGAGTAGGGTAATGACACATGTCACCAATTAAATTTAAATTGAGGGGTATTGGAGTAATTTGGTTATTGCTTTAATTTTGGTAAATATCAATTAATTACATTTGCCACGATTTTTTTGGATAGTATATAATTTTGTTTGACTAACACCATTTTAGATGAAGATAAAATACACTTATAAAGCTAAACACACTGATTAAGATAAACACAAAGATGAAGATAAAACACATTGTTGTAGATAAACACAATGATGACGATAAAACACACTAATGAATCATGATATGAATGTAATACATTTGATAAAGAAAAACACACTTATGAATATAAACACACTGATGAATCGTGATAAGAAGATGGTGGCCAATACGAATATGAAACACTGATGAAGATAAAACACATTGTTGAAGATAAAACACACTGATGTTATTTTACACCTTGTACTACAATAATCCACCATGAAAATATAGCACACTGATATATGTTTCAAAGTCATGAAAATATAACACACTGTTATGAATGTAATACAATCATTCTAGACGAAGATAAAACACCCCAGCACAATCAAGCAAGAAAAAACATAAGAGATAAGGAACCATCGAAGAACGAAGCCTTGAATATATGTATGAAAGTCGTTTAATGTTTTTTTCAGTGTGTGAAACGGTAGTTGGTGACGGTTTAAAGTTGGAGCAGGGAGTTTTCGAATAAATTTGTATAGAGAAGTGAAAGCGAGTTGGTGAGTTTTTTTAGGCTTCAATGGAAGAATATTAAAATAAAATTTGAGATCACAAATGGTGGAAACTATACAACTTTTGGAATTTGTTATTTTTCCAATGTTATCGTCGACCACATTCTTGTTATACATTTTTTTAGTTTCCAAATTTAATTACTTCTTTATTTAAAAAATTAGTTAATGTAAATTGGTGGTTACTAATTTAACAAACATTAAATTGACACATTTACCCTTAAACAATTAAATTAATCAATTAATTTATAACAAATATTACAAAAGTGCCACTCATTTAATCTCACCCCTTAATCATTCTAATCTAAGGTCCAAAAGCCTTCTTACCCTTCTCACAAAAACTCCCCTTTGTACAGGAACCTCTACCTATATATATATATATATATATATATATATATATATATATATATATAGGTAGAGGATCCTGTAGGAAAATTAGTTTGTGTGAGAAGTGTAGGAAGGATTAAGATATGACATGTAGCCATCATGTTTTTGATTTTGGAATGATGTTTTGGGTTGTTTTGGCTTGAAAAACACTTAACACAACAATATACAAAAATTTAAAACACAATCCAATGTATTATAGTCATTAAATTTAAACTACAGATAAAACACCCTAGTAATTACTTAAAACACTCTGCTAAAGTGTTATTGACATAGTGTTTTAAGTTTTAAGCCTAAAATACATTGTTTTCGGTTATTAATTGTTATGTTTGTTGTTTTTCTAAACAAAACAATCCAAAACATCATGAATACGTACAAAAAAATGATGCATACGTCCAAAAAAAAGATGCATACATATCAATTTTTAATCCTTCCTACACTTCTCACACAAACCAATTTTCCTACAGGAACCCTACCCTATATATATATATATATATATATATATAGGGGAAGGATAAATTGGAAACCCTCTTGAGTTGAGAAAACCTTGGAAACCCACGTAAAAAATCATTATTTTTTTTTTGAAAAAAATAACCAATGTAAAAAACATGTTTTTAAGCATGTTGGGCCAAAAAAATATAAAAAGCGCCGAAGGGATTTTTTTTAAAAAAATAAACAAAGTTGCTAAAAAACATATGTTTTCAGCTATTTGCTGTTATAAAAGCTGTTGTAAACATGTGTTTTCGCATCTTTGTTTATTTTTTTAAAAAAACTCCCTTCGGCGCTTTTTTTATTTTTTTGGCCAAAAACACTTAAAACATGTATTTTACATTGGTCATTTTTTACATGGGTTTCCAAGGTTTTCTCAACTCAAGTGGGTTTTCATTTTATACTTGACCTATATATATATATATATATAACTAGCACTTTGTAAAAGAAATGGTAATCTAAACAACTTGGGATATCTTAGTATACAAATGTGTATTTTTACGTTTATGGGGATGTAAAAGTGTTGTAAGAAATTTTTAAGAAAGAAAAAATCCAAGTTAATATATTTTCAAAGTATTGGAAATAATATAGTTGTTTCGTAAATTCTCTTGTAAGAAAATATGCTAGAAATTGAGAAGTATTAATTTCTCAATAACACATATTAATGCGAATTTAGGGAAATAACAAAATATATATTTTTGGAAGTAGGAAAATATGTAAAACGGCAAGAAATATTATCTACTACAAAACATATATAAGTTAAAGAATCAGGGAAGCGGACAAATGTTAATGCGACGAGCAATCGGACAAAGTGTAAAACGAACAAAGTGTAAAATGAACAAAGTGTAAATCGGACAAAAAGTAAATCGGACGGATAAGTATACGAGTATAACTTTCGACAAGATGCGAGTATACGTTATTGCGGTGATTAAGGACTAATTATTCTAAGTAAGGAAATATGTATATATTTTGTGAACATAATATATGTAAGGATGATTAAGGGTGTAAAATATACATAAACACTTTCCTAAGTGCTGGAAGTAAAATGAGAGAATTTGTAAGAAGAAAGAAAATAAGTTAAAGTATGTTATTATAAGTATATGTATACTTATGAAAAAATAAATACTTAACATGAAATGAATCTCGTTCGACAAGATCTTGGTATATTTATTTTTGTGGGGAAATAAATAAATAGTAAAAGTGAGTCGAGTCGGAAGATAAAACGGAATATTAATACAAGCTAGTAAATATATATTGGTAAATATATTGAAAGAACATGACGTGTAAGGAAACGGGCAATGATCGGGTTCGCGGCGACGAAACCAACTAACTTGGTAATTAATATCAACGGTTATAATATATGTGTGTGTCTGTTACATGAAACTCGTAACGGAATAATTCATCACCAACGTACCTAAGACTAAGGTATATTCCTAATTAAACAGAAAGTATAAACGTGGTGTCGAGAGTTGGGGAAAGACAACTTGCCAGTAAGACACGCACTTTAAGACCGGTGTCTTATTAAATTAGGACACATGTAGATGGTCTTACATTAGACTTGGCAAAGACTATTTTCTGATTTCGTGACACGTTTGAGGTGAGTTGTCACGGACCCTTTTATGTTTTACTGTTTTTAAACTTAGGGGAAAGATATTTAAGAAAGTATTAAATGTGTGATAACATGTAAAAGTACGAAATGGTACATAAGATGGGCACATGGGTAACGGTGAAGTCACATGGGACGTGAAGTCTCCGCAGTTAACTGTAACCATTTATACAAAGGGGTGTAGCCGTAGAATATGGGAATAGTACTATTGGTTCTTGACGAGACCCACCCCGGTTAGCGATCAACACGGAAGGACCACGGGGTTCGACGATATTCTAAATTAGTTGTTACCATGTAAACAACTTGCGGGGCAATGTAAAGTAGTCTGGTTTTGGTCATGGGCTCATGGGGAATCCATCGGTATTAGGACTAGCTACCCTAATGTTAATTTAGCATATTTCCTATTTAGTTATGCACACTTATTTACAAATGAATGTTATTATATTTGTGTGTCAAAACCTGTGAAACTCACCAATATATTTATATATTAACGTTTTTTCTAACATATTTTTTAGGTAACTAAGAATGTTGAAGGCCTGCAATGGCTAGGGTGGGCAAGGTAAAGACGAGACAAACTTTTTCTAGGGATTTACTAATATTTCCCATGAGATAGGGAAATAGTCGAAAATTCTTATTTTGTTAACAAACTACGTTTTGGGACATGTAATTAAACAAAATACTTTTCGTCGTCTAATGAATGTTTATTTTCTAAGGGTAAGGCTAACATAAAAACTAGCTTATGGTGAGAAGCGTAAGAAGGAATAAAGCGCTGACACATGTCCGTAGCAAAAAAGGGTATTGTTGTCCACCATAATTATTGAACTTTTTCAACTTTCACCCCCATTTTTAAAACGGCCATAACTTTTTTATACGACATTATTTTTTTTAAATTACACCATAAAAACAAGTTTTTCATCCTCTTTCATTTCCATACCATATTGCTATACTTTTTTTCAAAAAAAAAAATTTTTTTGCTGGCTTGATAACTTGCGTTTTATTGAGGGTATACTTGCGTTTTAGAAACGCAAGTTATACCTAATAAGACGACCTGGTAAAACGACATGATCAAACGCAAGTTATAAATGATAAAACGCAAGTTATACATGCTAAAACCCAAGTAAGTAATATCAAGTTTTTACATTTAGATGCAAGTTAATATTGTTTAAACGCAAGTAGGTAATATCAAGTTTTTACATACATATAAGCAGGTTTACAGATTGATCATATAAATGGGTAATAAGGATTCTCTTTTTTTTTTATAAATTAACAAAATTAAAAGGTTATCTGTAGCAATTATCATACTATTAGAGCTTGCCATAGAAAATTTGGACTGAAAACACCTAACTTCAAATACTTCTGTAAGATTGAGATATTGAATATGCTTATTTGTTAACCATTCAGTCCAAATTTCTGTTTATTACTTGCTCGAACAGCAGACCAGCCTATTATTTATTCTATTGCATTTTATGCCCTAACTATTCCCAAAAAGGGCAACAAGTGGATCTAATTATGAGACAAAAGTAATTTAACATCCTTGATTCGAAAGCAACAAAAATAATTAGCGATAAAATCAAATGGGTCAATTGATCCATTTGATATGAGAAACAAACTATCCAAAATTATTACTGTTCTACATTGATTCAAATTGATTTCCAACCTCGTGGCTCCCCACCTAACAAAGAAACGAACTAAAAAAACAAAAAGCTATTGTTACATTCAAAATATTTAAACGCAAGTAATAATATCAAGTTTTTACATTTAGATGCAAGTAGTATCAACCCGGCAAAAAAAAAATTAAACAAGTATAGCAATATGATATGCAAATGAAAAAGGATAAAATGCTTGTTTTTGTGATGTGTTTTTTTTTTAAGTAATGTCGTATGAAAAAGTTATGGACGTTAAAAAATGGGGTGAAACTCAACCATTGTGGGTTATACCTATTTTGCCCTTCTCCTCCTCTTTTAGAAACTCAACGTATACTTTTCCCCTTTTAATCTCATCCATTGATTTATTTTGATCAAAAGCCCAAAATACTTCTTATACTTTTTACGTTAAACTACTTTTTACACTAAACTTTCTCATTTTCTAAACCACGTGTTTGTTTAATCTTGGATGTGAAATATTTCTCTTTCGCATCCACGCCACGTGTTTCCACCGCTGTCATGGTGTGACACTAGTGTTAAGACCAATAAACTTCTGTATGATTTCAGTACTGCTTTGTTTAGTTACATTGTGTGGGTTAGCTACCCCTAGCATGCGTTGGAACTGGTGGTTGGTTACTTTTGGAAACTTTACTTTTGCTTACTTAAATTGTGAATTCACCAGTTTTATGTTGACACACACTAGCATGCTTTTGTAGGTCGCTAGGTTTGGAGCACGTAGGACATGCATCATTTGTGTCATGGGGATTTTGAACATTATTAATTTATATTTTGCTAACGTTTACTTGGTTTTATTTCGGGTGCGTTGTTTTGCACATGGATTTAAAAATGTTTATGTTAGGTTTACGCTTCCGCAATTATCTAGACTTTTTGAATGAACGTTTAACTTTATTTTTGAAAACGAGCCAAATGGTTTGGACATTTAGACTCGTTCTTGTAACTAATAGTTATGGGATCCTGGTGTGTCACACACCTCACGATATAAACTGGAGAGTGTGACAGATTACATTTAAATCTACACATAATTGCAAGGATTTATAGCGGTGTAGATGGATGTTAACCAAGACATAGTATGATCCATCAAAGCCATAATAATGAATTATGGACATATCATCATCATACATAACTCATTAACGCCTAAAATGACTTGTTGTAAATAAATAACTCACTAACACATAACTCATTAACGCCTAAAATGACTTGTAAATAAATAACTAACACATAAGTAAGAAATCAAATTTAGTCGAATTTCTCATTAAACATACTAGTGGGCTTGCCCGCGCTTTACCGCGGGACGCCATAACAATCATAAATTAAAGGGACCAAGTAAGCCTTTAGTATTAACGTATATACTACAAATTTCTAGCAAACAAAGTGCCAAAAAATGTATTAAATATGTCTTGTTTATATACAATACGGATGAATGTGCGCTCTCCTAATAAACCAATTTCCAAAATGATGTCAAGTGTATAAAAAATATGCATCTTCTTGTCTGTTGTCTGCTAAGAAGACATTATGCAATTTGTATACACACCAACATCAGAAAATCCATAAATATAAGAAATTTTATTATAAATACTGAAGTAGATTGAGCAACTGATGGAACCTCATATTCATCTATTATGGAAACGTACAGGTCTTGGTTCAGCAATGACGATAAGTACAAAATAGACATGCTTGGTTACAAATAAATTTATCACGTTAAGTCAAATGCTTAACATCAGTCATCCACCGTTCAACTTGCAGGGGGGTGTTAGATTATAATGTAACATTGTATTTTATGATTGCGTAGGTAGCTAAAGCGTAAATTTATTTGCCTATATAATGTACTATAACTCCTCAATGTAAGGTATTGAATACCATTTTACAAAATAATCTCCCATATATACCACTTTACAGAATAACCCTCACATTAGATGTATAAACAATTGTGTAAAACAGTTGAAAAGCAATGGTTAATGTAGTTCTGGACTTAAACTTAGTTTGGTATTGGTCATATTTTTTTGTCCAACTAAAAAAGTGAACTTGTTAAAATAAATTATAACTAAATGCAAATAACACAAGACCAGAGGAAAAAAAAGTTTTCATAACTTATTTGATGGTATAATTATGGAGAAAGTATAAAAAACAACGGGTAACAAAAATCCTTTCTATTAATTTCATAAACAAAATTACATTCGAGCATGGTCTGAACATATTTCTCTTGAATGACGTATCATTGAAATGAGAATAACAATAAGTCAGGGGCACCACTATAAGCTAAAACCTCAGTTAATCTTAGCCTTGAGTCGTCTTGGCTGTAACACAAGCCACAATACAAAGAAGACGACCAAGAATGGGGGAATGGTGGTCAAGTCAAACTCAAACTTTACTTTTCTCTGCTTGGTACAGTGAATCTGGTGTAGGCTGGCTACTGTAGTGTTCACATACTCTACAAACCTACAAAATATAACAAATAAAAATAAAATTAGAAGAAAAAACAGAAAATTTTATTCACATATTGCTTCTGTTTCATTTTGTGGGTCCCAGTAACAGGGTCCGTAATATATCGGGTTGGCTTGGCTAACTGTCATAACCAAATGAGCGATTGAGATAAATATTCCTAAATGTCTTATGACTAACTCGTTAGAAGCATCTTTCAGGCTACTTAAAAGTCTCAATGCATCCACAAGCCGTAGTTCTTCAGCAACTGTTGAAATCTGAAGGATTATATAGAGATATTAGTTAATTAGTATAAAAATAACTACAAAAAGTGATGTTAGATGTTTAAGTGTAATCAGTTAACAAGGAAAAAAAAGCATAGGTGAACTTACTCTTTTCCATTGGTTAACAACATAGTTATATTTGTGAACCAAGTGCCGCTCATGCGCCTAGAAGGCCTTAAAACTTTGTGTAACTGTCATGTGTTAAGTAGCACAAAACCTTTATGTTAACAAAGCTTTATACTTTTACTACCATATTATATTATAACTGAAACAAGTAGTAAAAATATCAGGAATGGAACAGCTAAAGCCATTATTTCAACCTTTTACTTATGAATGAGTCAATATGTGTTGTGTTTTATCTCAAGTGAATCAAGCTAATTTTTGTTGTAATGGGAACGGGTCAAATTGGTTATGACACCATATAAAAAAATTAAAAATGGACAGTTACTCAATCCACCTATATCAATTGCCATTAAAGCTTGTGTTCAACTTTTATCTTGCATACCCGACATCATTTTGGCTAATTGTGACAAGCTTTTGGTATTTGAAGATTTTATCATCTGCAACTATCAGATCTCCTTGGCAGACCAGTGCACAATCACCGACTTACCTTCACTGGGTCTTTATTTGATATCAGCTAGTACCCGCCACTGGTTAGAATCACACATCAAAGTTGTCCTCTTCTTTTCAATCACCACCGTACGACCATCCATCTTTGCTCTAACCTATGCTGCCCATGAATTCATAATCTATTTACAACCGTTCCGCTAGTAAAAGTTTTTATCGGCTTCCTAAAAGTAGGATAGAAATCAGATGAGGTAAGTGCTGCAAATATTCAATACTTATGATTAGCAATCAAAAGTTGAATTTTTTATAGATTACAAAAAAAACAAAAAAAAATCAAAATCCACCTCGAGTTCCACAACAAAGATTGGCCATTGCATTGTAGATGGCTTTCCTGTGATGGAGAGTTAGAATGGACAACAATAGCCATATCAGAAAGCGCCTTTGTCTGATTATGGGTTTTGATCTATGGTTCATGTGGGAGATAAACATGAGAGACAAATCTCCTTTATAAGAATGGTAGGTGGAAGTGAAGCAACGAATGGTAGGTTATAACATTCAATGGCTTGAATCAATTAAGATGAGGGAAAATTGAAGCATTCGTGAATTAAATGTGCCAAACTCCAATTGAAGAAGCATAATTGAATGAATTAATGTACAGAGTTATTGTTAACCAAGAAAGGTAGATTAAGTAATACAATTGGTAGATCAAAGGCATAATAATGATTTGGAATGAATACTACGGTTTCAACAAAGAATGAGTTGAGTGAGTTGCATTAGAAATTTGTATAATGGCCATCAAAGGTGGTACACAAGGGTATTAGTGGAAGAAAGGGGGTAAAAATTTGGAGATTACATTTGAGGCTTTTGGAATGCCATCTTAAAATGATGATGAAATTACGTTTGTATCCGTCAAGTTTTTTTAATATAGTAATATAGATAGATATAGATACGTACATTTTTTTCCCAAACCCTGACTCAAAAAGATATGGATTCATCATCATCTAATTTAGATTTTTCACCTTCGGGCTAGGAGATAGTAGCTCGTTTTATGTTACAACCAATGTTGCAACAGTTATGTCTTAAATAGTAAATGTGGTTTTTATGGATACCAAAAATTCTACTAGTATCACATTACGCAAAATAATTTTACTAGATGATGGTCTATAAGAAAATGTTGAGACCGCTTGAGAAGTTAGGGGCCACATACCGATTCTTGACGGATCTACTATAATATATAAATAAAAGCATTTGTGGGACACTTGGCATAATATGAGGGCTTCTCATTTTGTTTTCCCGCTCTTTTTTCTGGGTTATTTGTTTGGGTCAGGCGTGCTCCATATTATGATATTATAACCCGACATATAAATACGTTTTATTAATTTCTCCATTCTAGAACTCTCAAGTTCTCTCTCACTCACAACAGTCCTTTTCCCTTTTCTCCTCCGCCATTCCAAATAAACCCTAAAATTCTCTGCCGTTCTTCAGGTAATATGTATCTAATAATTATTTCTTCTTTTATTTTCAAATGTGTTGAATATTAGGGTTTACATTGGTGATTTAACTATTTGTTTTACGATTATCTGTTCTTTATTTCTTCTTTGATTTTTACTTCATTTTTTGTTGTTAAATCGTCGTGTCCAACAACGATTAGGGTTTTTTGTTACCGTTTTCTGATTCGCGGCTCAAACAAATTGATTTTCATATCCTGTTTAATCGCCGTCTTTGGTCGACTATGGTTTTTTATACCCGTTTTTTCTATCGCGCGTCTCCGACTATACCGGTAGATTAGGGTTTATATTTTACCCTTTTCTGATCTATTTCAACGAGCCTATTTTTTCTGTACAAAAATGTTTTGAACATTTAGAGTACCCTTATCTTCTTGACCGTGCATATGAATGGGACAAAAAGGTGAGTTTGTTTAAGTATTATGAAGTTATAATTATCTTCTCTGCAAAAAAATATATTTAAAGTTTGTTTAATTATTTAGAGTCATGGATCATAGAAAGATAAGAGATGTAAGATTTTTAGTAGTGGGATTGATTGGTTTGTAGAAGAGAAGAAGGAATAAAAGAAAGTATGATTAAGCATACTTCATGTCTTTTATTGAAAATTGGCCAACATGACTTAATTTTTAAGTCGTAAATATCATGATACTGAAAAATGGAGGAGATCTAAGTCAATTTAGCTCCCTGTAGTCACTACATGAGACCTGTTTTCATATTTTTTTATCCTCCTAACAAGTTGAATATTTATGTGGTTGATCCCTTTCTTCTTTGTTATATGTTATTACCATCGTTTTTGTTTGAATTTCTCGACATTAATTCGTCATGGAGACCAATTTTAATCTGTTTTCGCCGGTGATTAATAGTCTCTTGAATATCTGATCCGAGTTTGATTTGTTTCCGTTAATTATTGAAGTAAGCCTTTTTGTAGTTTTCTTAGATGCCAAAGAAGATGATCAAAAGTCAAAACACTCTTGGGCTTCATCTATTTTCGATTTGTACCATACATAAATAAATGTCTTTGTTTGCCCTTTCAAATTCTCTATGTGAATTCTTTTTTCCTTTTCATGTTGTTGTTATTCTTATTATTATTATCCTGATCCTTTTTTACTATTTTTGATATATAGGTTTCACTAAAGAAAGAATATGGTTAGACGATACTGGTCCTCTTTTTCCAAAGTCAAGAAATCATTGCTGGAAATGTATAAATATTATCATTCAGATAGAAAATAGATATAACCATTCTGCATTATTGTGTCGCATTTGAGTATTTGACCATTGTTTATCTGAACATTGAGGTTAGACATGGTAAGATCTTTAATTTATGCTCCATTCTCCGATCTCTTTAGACCCAGTGGAAGGAAAGAAAGTTGAACACAATGGCATTAAAATTGTGCTCCATAACTAGATTGGTGAGCTTATGTGTACATATGTAATAAAATGGCATTAGAATAATAATATATTATGGAGTAAAGAATGTAGCAGCAGGCAAGTAACCAAAACATCAATAAAGAAAAGGAGGTTTGTGGCAAATTTAGAAATAATGCCCCTTTATTGAACAGTTATTACCATGATTTGATCATCAGTTACTGTTGTAAATACCTATTTCAGGTGTCATTTAAGATAGAGCTAATAAAATTGCAGTTTTTGGATCCTTTCTTCATTCTATAAATTTCTGAAAGATCTAAAAAAATGTAGTCTCCTGGGTTTGCTAACGTTGTTTGTGTACCAACATGGTTGCTTGGAAAGACCAAAGTTTTTTTTAACCTGTACTGATTTTGTCTTGGATGATCAGTACCCATGTTTTAAAGGTGTGTAAAGTTTTTAATATTCCTTTGGATGTCTAAATTTATAGTCTTCTTTATGGTTACTGATTGATCCATTATAGGTCATCGACCTCCACGGATTAAGGAAATATTGAATCTCATAGAAGGATTGAAATTTTTATAAAGATCAAGTTGCAGGGGTTGGTGATTTTGGACCTTCCAAGTTGCCTTTTTTCTGGAGGTTCTTCTGTTGACAGTGTTCAACAATGCCAGTTTGATGACTTTCTTGTGTTGACAGATTTCAATCAGGATTATGACTACATGCCAATGGCTTATTGAAGGAAATATGTTGTCATTTACTAAATTACATGTACTGAATGGTTTGTGGGCTGATTGTATGATTGAGTTATTTGTAGGTTGAAATATAAGTTTGGTTAATCATATTATGTATGTTAATTCACCTTAGATGGGTAGCATATTCTTCCTTTTATGTATTCATGAAACCAAGTATAGTGGCTAATTCAATGCTAATGTTGTATTTAAGGTTGATGGATCAGAATAGTTTTAAGATTTGATGTCTTCACGGTTTGCTTTTATACATTACTTGAAGTTCTAAATGTATTTCAATTAAGGGCACTTTAAAGATTCCTCCAATGTTTAAGATTGTGCACTTAATGAAGTGGTTCACCAGGATCTTGCATTATATGCTCTTGGTGGACTTGCAAGTCATGTTTTCAGGTTAAAAGTTAGATTTTGTAGACATTTTATGGATTTGCAAGTCATCTCTAGATGCAACCTCTGATGAGGTTCTTGCAAAAACTAATGATACCCAAAAAGATAGTGAACCAACAAATAACATCACGCAAGCCAAGCCAAACCAAACTACGGGTATACACCTTTTGTTACTTTGTATTAATAATTATGTTTGTCTAACAATGTAAATAACTATCAAATCTCTTATCATTGTTGTTACTTTTAATCTTTGAGATATGTTTATAAAATCATTTCATTTTTAAAAGCATTCATATTTATTTCTTTTTTAGAGCTACCGTGTAACACACGGGTTCTAACCTAGTGGTTAATATATATATATTTTTTTCAAAAGTATTTTATTGGGGGGACGGGGCGTCACCAAAAAAGGTTACAGGTACCTCACTATCAGCACGGTAATACCGACGCTATCAGTGCTGGTATGGGTCCCGTGACCGTTGAATTTAATTTGTGTTTTCAAAATTTTTATGTTTTTTAATTTCATTTTGACCGTGGAATTTAATTTGTGTTTTCAAACGGTCATATTTTGTGACCGTTTTATCATAGTTCTTCTATAAAACACAAAACAATCCCACGATTTAGTATAAAAAACAATAGAAATTATCTCCATACTTTTAAAAAAATGAGTGACATTGACGTCGAATATGATCAAGTTATCATTCCCCCACTCGAAGTGTACCCAGTTTTACAATCAAGCAATAGTAGCCTTCAGTTTCTCATAGACCTTGGCAAGCGAGCTGCAGAGGAAGACACGGCAACATCTAAAAAAAGATATGTGCCACGTGATCGCGAGGGAGACAATACTCGGTTAATAGATGACTATTTTGCCGATGTACCAAAATACACCGAGGCGCAGTTTAAACTAAGGTATCGCATGTCGAGACGTCTATTTCTAAAAATTGTAGCAGATGTTGAAGCAAACTTTGAATGGTTCAGAGAGGGCGTGGATGGTTAGTTTATAAAGAGTTTTATGTCCATACAAAAAGTATCTTCAGCAGTGAAACAACTCGTAACCGGTGATCCTCAAGACGAATACGATGAGTATTTATGTATGTCTGAGAGGACGTCACGCGAATGTTTACAATTTTTTTGCAATGCTGTCATTAAGTTATACGGGGCTGAGTTTTTACGAAGACCAACAAGTCACGACATTGCATGTTTGTATGAAGCACACGAAGAAAAACATCACCTTCCCGGCATGATCAGTAGCATTGATTGCACTCATTTAGTATGGCGAGCATGTCCTAGGGAATTATGAGGACAATATATAAGAGGCGATCACCAATATCCTACGGTCATGCTAGAAGCGGTTGCTTCGCAAGATATGTGGTTTTGGCATGGACTCCCCCCCCTTCCCCGGTTCACTCAACGACATAAATGTTCTCCAACAATCCCCAGTTTTTCTTACCCAATGAAACGAAACGGTGCCGCAGTGTCCATTTACTTTAAATGGCCACTTATTTAAAAGTGGATATTATCTTACCGATGGCATCTACCCAACCTGGTCAACGTTTGTGAAAGCGTTTCGATATCCGACCGATCCGAAGGAAAAGAAATTCGTTAAGGCGCAAGAGGGGGCAAGGAAGGATGTTGAGCGAACGTTCGGAGCATTAAAGGGGAAATGGGGAATTACCGCACGAACATTGAGGTCGACGACCGTTGCAAGGTGTAGTGTCATCGTCTATAGGTGCATGATATTGCACAACATGATCATTAAAGACGAGGAGCGTGCGATATCACCAGTTCACATACGCGATCCCCAATCCAACCGTTCTTCGACGACGAAGCCCTTGCGGAGTTGACAGACTTCGATACGCATTTCCGACTTCGAAATGATCTCATGGAACATCTAGACGGACTTGATCTACTATACCTCGAAGCGGACACCCCCGAATAGTTTTTCTTTTATTTAGTTTATTTTTAATTTATGTGTGTTTGCATTTCTATGGTTTATTTACTTTTAGTATTGTAAGTTTATTTTATTAGGAGTTAATTGCCAATTTAGTCCCTGAGGTTTATCAAAAATTGTTACTTTCATCCAAATCTTTTTTTTTGTCAATTTAGTCCCTATGGTTTCATTTTTTTTGTCATTTTAGTCCCTGGGGTTTGTCAAAAATTGTCACTTTCATCCAAATCTTGTTAGTCCATAGGGACTAAAATGACAAAAAAAAAAAAAATGAAACCACAGGGACTAAAATGACAAAAAAAAATATTTGGATGAAAGTGGCAATTTTTGACAAACCTCAAGGACTAAATTAGCAATTAACTCTTTTATTAGTTTAATAACATGTTTAATTAATGTTTCTTAAAAAAAACTAAAAAATAAAGATTTCAGTGAAGTGAATCAGTGGAGTGCTGTTTCCAAAAAAAGTATTTCAGTGAAGTAAATCAGTGAAGTGAAGTGATGTGGCAGTGCAAGATTGGTTAAATTCAATTAAGTGAAAAACGTTTCCTAGGGGCGCCCCTTTCCCTCTTATCATGCTGTTTTCTTTAATTTTACATTTTATTATTAATGAAAGGAGTTTTCTTTTTAAATTACATTTCTTTATTATTGAATAAATTTATTTTTATTATTTATTTAAAAAGAGGATTAGAGAAATTGGGGATGACATCCCCACCCTACTATTTATCACCTCTAATTTAAGGGCTGTTTGATAACCTTTTAATGATTCATTTAAAAGGCTACTTCTAGATTAGTCAAGATTAAGTGGTGTTTGATTCACTAACAGTACATCTCTGAATTAGTCACAGTAAGTCTCTAAGTTTCAAAATGTTGCCGAATAAAAAATTTACCCCTTTATCCATTCACATGTGTTCATAACTCCCAGTCAGCCACTCACGCCCCACCTCCTCAACCCACCACCACCTCCTTCACCACCAACTAGTTAGGCCTCTTACTAGCTTAGAGTTTCTTACCTAATCAGACCTCTTAATAGCTCAACAATTGATGGTGCAGAGGTTGCCGAACGACTTCTTAGATTATTATGATATCATAAGATTTCGTTATTGTGTAGAAATAATATGTTATCTCGGTACAGTAATCATCTTTTAAGGTAAGGATAGTATTAAACCCTTTTTTATATGAATCAAATTGGCTTTTGAGTACCAATTCGTACGCTATGTTCCCGAGTTCCATTTTGGAGAGAAGAGAAGAGAAAGGGAGAGATTAGTTTCTCTTCTTTTCCTTTCTTTCCGTTTCTTTCCAATTTGTAAGGATGGATTTTAGGCTAAAAACTCCATATTTTCTCTTACAAAAATGATTTGAAAACCTAAAAGCAATTCGAGAGAAATTATATATGTTATTATGAAAATGTTAACAAGGTTACTTTTTAATGAATATGCAGGAATGCTTACAAATAACAGCTTATAACACTATGTGTAAAGATATGTTCTTGGTAATCAACCCCCAAACCACACCGACTGTAATTGATTTCACTTGACACACTCCATAGAAATTGTGTCAACTTAATTAAGACACCTATCACACCTACTAGTTTCATAATGTCACACCTCTATTAATAATCGCAATCTTTTAAATCTTTTTTCGGCCACCCATATACACCCTCGAGAACTCATAATCGTAGTTTGAAGCTCTGTGACCCCATGTAACCCACCCCCCCCCCCCCCCCTCTGAAGTTCTAGTCAACTATCTGTACACGGTTCAAGAGCTTTCATTAAGATCAACGTGCATTCATACACATTATCGCATGGTTCATTACCAACATATGTTTTGAAAATAAAAGCGTCTGTGTTTGTTGTCCGACAAATTTTTAAGTAGTTTCAATCTGACAAGAAAGAAATTTGTTATTCAAGTTTACAAGAATACATTCCATCGTTCATGTTTACACAAATGAAACCCTATTATTCGATTCAAGCAAACTCTAAAAGAGTTATTAAGACGTTACAACTATTATGGGATTGTGTTTTTAATTTGATATATATTGTAACACCCTAGGAACATCTCACATCAGTCTGTCAACAAAAAAATGTCAAGCTTATAAAAAAATTGCCCAACCTTGAATACCACCCACACATATTGAATATATTGGCTATCGACAAGACAACTTCACACAAAAGCTCCTAAAGAGCAGACCTATTGGTGTGAGGTGTAGAAATCCATCTTTTAGCAATAAAAAAGACTCCTTACTTTGGATATCTAAGATGAGGGATATATTTAATACACTTCGGTCCTTTGAATTTAAATATATGTAAGGGTGGTGTAACATGAGTCATAAAATAGGATCAAACATTTCATCTAAAGAGAAGAACATACAATTTCCATCATGGGCAAAATTTGCAGCGTAGGCAGTCACGCCAAATGCAAACTAGCATTATGTAAAACTAATAAACATTTGAGGATCAAATTGTTCACGACTTAAAGTGTGTGACTGATGCAGAATTAAACTAGTGTTTTAGTCCTTGTGAGGGCTGGAGTCGAGGAACTTGGCATAACGTTCTGATTTTGCTCCGCTTTTGTGATCATAGTACTCAACCACTGCAGCTCCAGCTAATGCAGCTAGAGTCAGAGCCTGTGCGTGCAACCTAATTACCACAATTAGAGTTAGCCAAAAGTGGAAGAAAAACATATAAAAAGGTTGATATTCATGTTATAATTTAATTTAATCTATAAAATCCATCATGGCATGATAATATATGACTTTAGTTAAGACTTAAGAAAAATCAAATATGATGCAAAAGGTGAGGCACATATGACAAAAGCAACAAATCCCTGTTGAGATTAGCTAAGACAAAGTCTTCTAATTTCAATCATTGTAAATTTCAGGTTCCTCATAAATGAATTAAAAAATAAGTTCTTTCTTTAGCACGGACAGTGTTGACTTGCAAACACTTTTCATTTGCTACCGGACAAATTAGATAATCAATATAGCAGTCATTCCTTCTCAATAACACGGTTAGAAACATTTTCCCTACGAACCTGTGTGGTCAAAGCACCTAGGCGAGACGGTGGACCTCATGTAGACGCAATGCAAGGACTTGCTCTATGCCCAACAGAGGCGCTTCCGACTAGGTGCAAGTGTGACGCCTTTATTTTAAAATTGTTCAATTTTGTTCCTTTTTTGGTTTATCGCTTAGATTGTAGCTTATCTTATGTTTTGCGTACATGTTAAAAAAAACCACTGTGTTCAGATCTACTAGACCTCCTTTATCAGTAAAAACCCATGAAAGTTTTCAGCTCTGAATCAAATGACTCATTTAAACAATAATCAGGTGCACTATGAAGCAATTATTAGTTTATTAATCAAATATTTGCTTACATTTATGTTGCAGTTTCAGTTATATAACCTTTTACGCATAGAGTTAAGTTTCATGTAGATCTATAGAATTAAACCATATGCATATGAGATGATCTTTGCTTATACTTTTTCTCTATATGCAATTAAACCTAGTATTGTCCTTTTTGTCTCTAGCGTAACAGAGGTCTTCGCGCCTTGGTAAGATCATCCGCATCGCCTCACCTGTGGAGAACGATGTGGAGGGCTGTTGATACGTGCAGACTGCCACGGGCCCATGACCCACATCTGCCAGGCCCCATCATGCAGTTTTTATGCTTCGTTTAGTTGTTCTACCTTTCCTACATTTTCTTATATACTTCACTAGAGTTACTGTGTAGCTCAGTTCATCATGTCCACGTTTTCTTCCAGTTTGTAAGCCTTATAAACGCCTTTAATTTTCATAAATCAAAGCAAGAAAAAGTGTCACAGACTCCTTCTCTTCTAAATTCTAATTCTAATTCTAGGAAATTTACCAGTCTCACTTAGAGATTGTCTAAGTTCACTACTAAGTTGACATGCATTAGTCAGATGAAGTTTACAACAACTATAGAAACTTCATAATAGAAATACACAAACTATACCTACATAATTTGCATCAATGTAGAGATTCATACAAATTAATCATGCGTCAGGAACCTGATTTAAATTAGTATGGCGAGTTAACAGCACGGCAACTCCATGATTAACAAATCAAGGCAATCACCAACTAACTACAAATTCTGAAACCCTAAGTTACAAAAAACAATTTCATCCAATTTTAAATCTCATATATAAAAACATAACCATATAACATAACTGTGCAATTAACAGAAGCCTATGGTGGCATACAAATTCAATATCACAAAACCATGATTAATTATTAAATGAAATAAAACCATGCCGTAAAGCTTGCATGGATAAATATGGGGAGCACGCAATTCATTGCAAAGAGCTCATTGGGTTCAAATATCGGCATGACTGGGTGAGGGACGTTACATCCTGAGAAGAGTTAGGATTTCTGCCAAAAAGGAGGCCCCTGTAAATTTTCTCACAGACCCTGCGGAAGGGAGATCCACCCTGCGACCAGCGGACCTGCTTGTCTTTGGTTGGGAGAGGGGGAAACATGCTTGTGTGGACCTCACAGGGGTATCTCCTTTGGTTGGGTTAAGGGAAACAGGGTTTGTAGCTGGGCAAGCATCGAGAAAGGCGGAATCGAAGAAAGTAGAGATAAGCATGCTAAAGCTTGTGCAGAGAACCAACATGTCTTTATCCCCTTGGCATTTGATACCTTTGGCTCCCTAGCGCCAGAAGCTATTCGTTTCTTGACCAGGGTCCAACGGGTCGTCCACAGCAATAGTTCATCTCCGGGGGGCAAGGATTTGTCTTCGGTAAACTAGGGTTCGAAATTCAGAAAGGGGTGGCGGCGCAGCTTGTTGCCCGTCTACCTTCTATTGTGATGTAAAGTTCGTATTTCGTTTTAATAAAAATAATAATAAAAATCAATGGTCAAGGCATAATAACCTTAGTTTATTGACATGCAGACATCATAGTAACATAATTCGATGAAAGAAAAAATAAAGAAATAAATAATAAAATAAAAAGGATCTAAAAGGGTAGGAAGAAGAAGAAGAAGAATACCTAGCGTGAATGATGCGGACACTGGTTTTCATACCGGGCTGAGACCAATTGTAAGCGATTGAACCAGCAATTCCGCTTAACCACAAGCATCCTAATCGAATAACCCCAAATTTGTTTATATAAAATGTTAATCAAATCAATTGCAAGAATTAAAACGACGGCGTAAAGGAGAAAAAGGAAAAGGAAATTACCGACGGAACGAAGCTTATGGTCGATAATCCATTCTCTGGCGGCATCGATTTTGGATTTGGTGTTGGTGTTGGTGTTGGAATCAGACATCGTTGGTTGATCGGTTGGTAGCAGAGATGAATACGTGAGCCAAATGAATAAGAAGATGTGATGGCGTATTGGTACACCGTACGAGGTCGGTAGGCGGCTTAACATTCAATTGTTTGACACTTTGACGGGTTGTCAATATTTTTTTTAAATAAAATCAAATGATATGTAAAACGGTTAAAAAAAATATTCAGATTTCTTCACAACCGAACGTTAACACTGTGTTCCAGAGATTAAATAAAGGAAAGAAAGGAAAGGAATTGGAAGGAAGTTGGGAAAATTGGTGTTCCAGAGTTTTATTTGAGGAGAGAATGGAAGAGAAGAGGAGGGAAAGTTGGGGGTTTTTGTCCTTCATATGTTTCCTTCCAAATTGGAAGGATTGGGAGAGAATGGAAGAGATAAAATCACGTTTTGCTTTCAATTACCCTTTTACCCTCATCATCAACAGCAACAACATGGCGGGTATATCTCTCCCCACCCCGCCAAATTGAACCCACCTTCCTTATATCTCTCGGTCATTATCCCTCCATCCCACAATATATTCATCTCCCACCTTCCACACATATAACCTGTTAACAGAAATCAAACTTTCTTCATCTTCCAGGTATGATTTGTTCATAAAAATGAATGTCTTGTTAATCCCTCTGTTTGATTGCTGATGCTTCATTATGATGTGTTCCAGGTATGAATTGCTGAAATCGCATATACAAAATCAACCTGTCTTCATCTTCCAGGTATGAGTTTCTGAAATATGTATGATTGCTGATGCTTCATTCTGCTGTGTTCCACTCTGTTTTTTTTCTTTGATTTTCAAGCGACTTCACGATTAGAACAGGATATATTACTGTTTTTTAAAGGGCCCTCATCTTGAACTTTATTTCCTTATTTTTGTCTTTGGGGTTGGTTGATGTGTATTTGTGTATTGGGTTTACATAATGAAGAAACCAAGCGAACATGAAAACTAAAAATACTTACTGGCCATTGAGTTTGCTTTTAGCTCAAAAGTCAAAATTAGTTAAACTTCTTTTGAGACATAATCTATTTAATTCTCGGCTTCGTTAAACACCGCTTCTATAATTTCGAGTAGTTATAAATTTGGTATATTAGCTTTGAATCAATAATTTACATGATTGGGCTTAAAGTTTCATAGAACTCTTGGGGTCTTGTAATCTATTATTTTGGAGAAAAAGAAACTGTATTGATGTTTACCACAATTTGCTGGATATGTATCAGCTTGTCGACTTGTTTGTCATGTACATGGTAATGACGTTTGACATATGTCATATGCACACATAATTGCTTCCCTGAATAAGGTTCTTCGTAATTTGAGTTAGGCTCTTTGGCAATGATCTAGGGCACTTCTGTTACAGAATAGCATGTGACTTTTGGACTTTGGGCTTGTTTTATACTCCATTATTTGAATAAGTTCTTTCTTGCAGATCAATTTGGTGATTTAGTTAGAATTCTGAAATTTTGGTATGAACTTGGTTATCCTAGTGCGTTAGCTTATTGTTATTAGTTAGGCAGTTAGCGTTGGACCACAGTAACACACTAATTCCAATTCAAACATTGTTCTTGTGTCATTATTATGCATGTGGATATCTTATTTATATGAAGTTGAACACTCATTGGGGAGGCATAATGGCATATGACTACTAGTTTTAGCGAGCCGAGCTTTTGCGATCTCGAGCCGAGCTTTGAGCTCGTTTGAGATTGTTCTCAAATCACCTCGAGTCGAGCCGAGCCGAGCTCGAGCTTTTGATTTTGCTAGCGAGCCAAGCTCGAGCTCAAGATTTTAGGCTCAAACCGAGCCGAGCTCGAGCTTCATAAAACCATAACGAGCCGAGCTCGAGCCCCGTCAGGCTCGGGCTCGACTCGTTTACACCCCTAGTCATGTACATGGTAATGACGTTTGACTAGTTCCTATCACTCACACTTCTACTGCCTAGGGATCATGATCTTATTTCATGGCAATAAGTTCTTAAGTGAACTATCACTCAATATAAATACTAACCTCTATAACCTTTTCCACATTATGGTTTACATTTCTTTTGACATGCTGGCCTTGCACTTATCCGTTGCTTTGGTGGACCACCCACATTCATAACATTTGTATATATTAGTTCAAAGGCATGCTAATTGTGATTATTGTTTCTAAGAGAGTGTTGATAATTAACCAATTATCACTTCTAATATCATTACTTTACCAGTGTACTGTTTATAGACAAGATATAGGATTGTAAGGTCATGTTAATATATATGTTTTTTAGCTATCTTGTTTATATTATTTTCCTATTTTTGTATGACTGTTAAGAAAAGATATATGAGATTAACTCACTGTTGACAATAAAGTCATCTTGGAATCAATTTCAACATAGGTTTAGCTTCATACTAGAACTATATTATATTTACAACCATAACTTATTAACTTATAGATTTGGGCGGTATATTGGTGAGCATGAATGTGAAGTGTTAAGTAACAATTTCCTAATTTAAATAACAATTCTCAACAGCAAGTAGAGCTACAATGGATAATCAGCTACGCAAAGTTATTCAAATTGTGCGAGCCAGACAATTGCAAGCAGTTAATCTGATTTGCTTATTGGTGGCTTTCATTGCAATACGTAGACTATCAGCTGAAAACCGTGTTAATTTACCTACTAGAGATGAAATTTTACAGCGACGATATGTACGGGAAGAGATGTCAGAGAATCAAGCTAAAGCAAGATCATTATTCACTTGTCCTCCTCAAATACGGTTGACTATGCTGAAAGGTATGATTGGTTTAAATAATTAAGCGAGATAAAGATGCATTTATCTAGTAAAGTTTTCCTTGTTTGACAACTTAGTACATTTATGACTTTTTTATTTCTTTCTTGAGTATTTGACTTTTTGTTCATGGATCTTGAATGCAATTGTTTGTTTAAGGATTGCTTTTATAAGGATTGTTTGTGCTTATTGGGATCTATTGTCTACTTTGATACTGTGCTTTTTCATGTTTGATATAATCTTGTGTGGTTGTATCCTCAACGAATTTGACTTCCCGAGTAGGCGTTCAAAGGCTCAAGACGCACAAAAAGCACATGCCCAAGACAAGCCATTTAGCTGTTTTAGAGTGGTTTAGTTTGTTTTTTGGGGCTTGTTTTAAAACTGATTTTGACCCGTTCAGGCTGGTTGCATTATTCCATTCTTGCAGTTGACTTTGATGTACATTTGACGCTGGATCTAAACTTGAAAGACTGAAGTGGGTTTTCGCCATGCTAACCAAGTTATAAAATTGTAAGAAAAGGTCTATAGTTGTGCAAATTTAAGTATGATTTTTGTTTCTTATTGTGATGGCTGGTTAAGGTTCTGCAAATGCGGTTTTACAGTAACATATTGGGTTTTTTATTGACTTTTACCACATTAATTTGCGAGTATTTTTTTTTTTTTTGAAACGGCCAACAAAACTCCCATTTATTCCGCAAACTAGCAAGCCGCTAGCGATAAACAACTGTCCGAATACAAACAAAGAGACCCGACATCATTAGACCTGCCGAAAACAAGAAAAGCATAGACAAAGCTAGGGACCTAACACATTTTTGTCGTATCACAGCGTTAGGATCACAGCGTGAAACACCTTCTTAGGCCGCCCTCCGACCATGACAGAAGAGTGCAGGTCCAGGAGGTCGCGTACATGGAAAATAAACTGGCTCGGAATCTTGCACCATATCGTTAGCTGCTGCCAAATCTCAAGCGCGAAAGAGCAACCGGTGAAGATGTGTTCTACAGTTTCAACGTATGATCCGCAGAACTTGCACAACGTACAAGGGACTTCAATGTTTCTGCGCGCCAAAGCTGCGGCCGTTGGCAACCTTTCTAGCTCCGCCCTCCACGCTACAATACAGACTTTTTTCGGCACCCAATTATTCCAGACCCGGGGCTGCTGAAGCTGTCCATTTGAGGCTTGAATAATGAGGTCCTTGACACTATGAGCCGAAAAACCATGGGAACCCTGCCACGACCAAGTATCAGCAGCAGCAGAGAGGCCAATGCCCTCTACCAGCAGCTGGATGGTTTGCGAGTATTTGCTTTGCCATAAGTCTTTATAAGATGACATTGGAATTGGCGCCACATCTTGGATATGCACTATTTGGATGGTTTGGAAGCAATTTTTCAATCAGATCCACATGTAGTTGACATACGTATATGTCAAATAAGTGGGGTCATACAATTGTTTTTTTATTAGACTATTAACTCAAAATTCATTCCGCTATTTAATCTCTAATAATCCCATTTAACGTGACATCAATTTTATGTGTGTGGAAGTGAGATTGGTCCCGGCATGGCTGGACCTAGTGCAGCCCTTGGCTATGCAGCAGCAGGTTATGTAGGCATGAACCAGCCAATGGGTCAATTCTATGTTAATTTTACCTAGGGATATAATAGTAAAATTGTAGTTTTCCTTTCTTTTCCTCCGAACTCAGGAACACATAAAATGTGTAATTTCTTTCCTTTTCCTTTCCTTTAATAAAACTCGGGAACACGAAATAGAATTACACATTTTCCTTTCCTTTCTCTCCTAACTTCCTTTCCCTTCTCTTCTTTCCTTTAATGAATCTCTGGAACACAGCGTAAAACTTTCGGGTCGATCGCCTTTTGTTTCGGGGCGGGGCGGGCGAGTGATGTGGTCTAGATTACACATAAATTACGTAGTTAGTTCCAACCCTTTGAATAGTTTTTAGGTTTTTTTTTTTACCGTCAACCCATGTATATTTATAGAGATAATAGAATTTTACATAATGACTGGTAGACGGGCAACAAGCTACGCCGCCACCCCTTTCTGAATAGCAAAACTAAACCTACTAAACACAAATCCTTGCCCCTGGGGGGGTCAAACAATTGCTATGAACGACCCGTTGAACTCTGGCAGGGAACCGGATGGCTTCCGGTGGCAACGCCCCAAAAGTATCAAAAGCTAATGGGACAAAAACATGTTGATTATCCTCACAAGCTTTGGCATGCTTCTCAATCTTCTTGGACTCGGCTTTTCGCATCGCCTGCCCGGTCACAAACCTAGTATCTCGAAAACCGACAAGCGGGGATACCCCTGTAAGGTCCACACAAGCGTGTTTCCCGCCCACCCATCCAAACACAAGCACATCTGCTGGGCGGAGAGTAAATCTCCCCTCTGTCGGGATGCTGTTATTTTTTTATTACATAGGACTCATCTATATGTATAAAAGAAGAGTAAACATGAAAATGTTTTGGCTTGAAAAATTAGGTTTAGAATGGTTAATGGGGAAGCTACGAGTAAAAAGAAACATATATTAGATATGGGATTAATCTATACTATATTATAAAGCATTTTCCAAGGACTTCTTAAAATTTAAGAGGTACAAGTTTAATTGCTTATGATACAACACACAATACATAAAATAACTACTTTTTGGGGGGCAAAGTTGTCTTTATAACACCATATTTAATCAAAAGGAAATCAAGAGTCAAGAGAGTTTATGAAAGATCATGACATTCAATTTTATAATGACTTTGAACACATTAAATAGAAAACCTATAAAAACAATTTATAATACTATGTTTTATATAAGCTTTTATATAAAATTAGAAAATTTAGAAAGTTAAATTTTATAAACTTGATAGTACTTTATAGAAATCGAGAAATCAATAACGAAAGTTGTGTTTTTAATAATTAGGTAACGGTTTGAATTATGAAATTATTACGTTATACTCATACACAGAGTCGGACTTTGGTATTTGTGTGTCTTGTACGAGTTGAAAAAAAGGCCGCTAGACCCTAACAAATCAATCCTTCATGTTTTCTATTTAAAGTGTTGTAGTCCCCGCTGCAACGTGCGGGCACCCCACTAGTTTACTTATAGGTGCAAGTAGTGTAATTTGGAGATTTGTTTTGTTAGTTTCATCTAGCATAGGAAGAAAGAAAAAAAATATAAAGTCTTGAATAATGTCAATTCAACTTTGGGTCTGGAGCTAAAACAAATACATGGTGGGCTATTAAAATGTAAAGTAATAAGAAAACGAGAAGTCCGTAAGGCCAGTTGTTGTCTAGAAGTTAAAATCCCAA
Organism: Ambrosia artemisiifolia; assembly: GCA_032199755.1. Taxonomy (NCBI): domain Eukaryota; kingdom Viridiplantae; phylum Streptophyta; class Magnoliopsida; order Asterales; family Asteraceae; genus Ambrosia; species Ambrosia artemisiifolia. The sequence goes on from CM063513.1 coordinate 50,068,259, forward strand.
CTAGTATTGAAATAAAAACATGGAAAACTGACTAGAGAGACTCGAACTTGAGATTTTTTTTATTAAAAGGAAGGGATTTACCAATCCACCGAATTCAACTTTGATACTATGGGTTCCATTATATGTTTCTTATGGAGTCCTTGAAAAATTTAACAAACCGTTACTATTACATTTTTAAAAAACATTGGGGTCCCGGGACCCCATCCCAATAGAGTGGGCCCGCCCTTGACGGTGGCAGTGACAGACCCAGAAATTTTTTTATGGGGTGCGGAATCTCTAAGCCCCTGGGTCGTTTATCGATCAGGTGGTCAGGTCAGGTCAACTCGTATGCCAAAACTAATAATAATAAAATTATATAATCAACAAAAGAAAACCAAAATCCAAAATTAATTTAAATGTTGTTGCATATGCATAACAAAATTCTAAAATCTAAAGTTGTGGATACATCTCGGCTAATCGTATAACATTGTGAATTTTTCCTGAATCTTGAATTCATAAAACATTTCAACTCTCACTCATCATCATTTATTGTACTATATTAAAGTTATTCCAACAAATTTTAGACATATCAAAGTTTATTTATAAACACCAAACTTAAGAAAGTTTACATATTTATCCATTAATGTTTATAAACACCAATAATGTTTTTCAAGAAATGAAGAAATGGTCAAAGGAAATGTTTGTAATATTTCTTTTTTTGAACAACTTCTATATTATTAGTAATATAAAAATAAAAGTAATAAAAAGTAGATAAACAAATTTTTAACATTATATAATATAAAGGAAATCATGAAGAAATCCATAATTCGAAGACAGTTGTTATAAAATATAAAACACAAGTAATGTAGAAAAATGATCGAACCTACTTGTTTAAGTGAATAATGTAGCTCTCTGAACATTTGTGGAAGCAAAGCTCTATGCATCCACATTGTAGGTATCGTTTTTTAATAAATCAATCAAGTAATTAAGCCTTATTACTAACTAAACTAAATACATTAATAATAGATAATAAAGTGTTAATAATGTAGAAAATACACATATCATAACACTATATAAAAACTTGCATAAAAGTAAATAACTACCATGACTCGAATAATAATAAATCCATAAAGGTTGGCTTTAAAAAAAAACAAAAGTAAACACTCTCACATGACCACACAAAACCCAAAGCCCAAACATTAATTGTTCATCATCTTCCTTCTTTCACCCTTCATCATTCTTCTCTCACCAGCTAATTTCTTACACAAAATTAACATTCTACGAAGTTGAACCATCAGATATCAGCACACATCTTTCTGGTTTCAAAAGTCCAAAGGGTGCGATTGAAAATTTTCAAGGGGTGCGGACGGGATTAACGAGCATATATAACACTAAACATTTTCTTTTCAAGGGGGGTGCCCGCCCACCTTTGGCTGGCCTAGGTCCGCCCCTGTACGGTGGTTTATGGATTGCTTTTAAAAAGCTAGAAACACAAAGGGTATGTTTGGCAAAACTAGCTGGTGGTTGGTAGCTGGAAGCTTTTTAAATATATTTTGGTGTTTGGCAGAGTAGCTGAAGCTTTTAATAAAATGTATAAAATGACTAAAATGAGCATAATTAAAAACTTTTAAAGAAGGTTTTATTTTATTTTTAAAATAGAATGGGTATTTGTGTCATTTACTAATTAAAAGTTTGTAGCTAGTAGAGTTTTTTCTTAAACGCTAGTACTAGTAGCTTTTCACTATTGAGCCTTTTCTCTAACCTAAAAGTTTCCAGCTCCTTCAACCAAACAAGGCTTTTTTATTGAGTATGAGCTTTTTCTTAAAAGTTTGAAGCTCCTAAGAGCATTCTCATCCCCTCCACCAAATCTCATCCATCAAATTACACTAAAAATCACTACTTCACCTCTAAATATTCTCTCTCCTAATTAAAATAATAACAATTTTATCATTATATTTTCTCTCTCCTCTCTCACAACTACTTACAAAAATTTTAAAATATATATATGGGTGAACAGTAGCTTTTCATATTTAGAGTGGAACAGTACTTCCACCAAATATTTTCTCTCTTCTTCACTCACAACCACTTACACTCACCCTATATAATTTGGTGGACACACTCACATACATTTGGTGGACCGAATGTGAATGTTCTAAAAGCTCTTAAAAGCTTATTGCCAAACATACCCAAAAACAACTTGGTTTAAAATCGAGATGTGGAGTGTTGAAGCACATCACTTTTCATATCCGTTGGGCAAATAATCATATAATCTTTTTGATATATTTCTTATCGGTTTCTAACACCATTTACCTAATATATAGACATAAACAAGCTTTCTATATGTTTTAATATTGAAATTGCATACACATGCAACCTGAAAAAGCATGTTATACAACTTGTTACAAAAAAAATATGGAAAATGCATGAGGCAGATGCCATGCCCTAGGGTCAAATTTTTGCCAAAAAAACATGCCTCTATTGTGCTTCTTGTAACCAGTGCACCTTATGTAGGTTGAGGTGATAGTGGTTGCGCAAAGAAGCTTTTCTGACCGCGGGTTGTTGTGAACCTGGAAAGAAACTTTATTATTACAATATAAACTTTAAAAGCTATGTCGGTTCACCTAAAGTACTGTTCATGTCTTAATGAAGAATATGGTTGGTACTCAGGTGGTTAAGTACTTAAGCATGCATCCAGTGAGGTAGTGGTGGAGTGGTTGGGAAAAGACTTGATGTTCCTTATGACTCATGTTCAATTTCCACTCTCCCTCATTATTTTCTACGGCATCCAGGTGAGAGCGAGTACGGGTGGCGTCGGTTCGACTCGAATGGGAGGCGAGGTTTTACCGATTATTCCACTATCGTGCCTCCGGGGGGAGTGGAGGTTGAGTTTCTGCGCATCTAAGAGAGCCAAGGGCTGGCGGCGGTCGAGTAGTCGACCTTGACCGCAGCGCCCAGCGTGACAGGAGTTGCCACGTCATTCTAGAAAAAAAGTACTTAAGCGTGCAACCCTTAAGGGACACAACACATGTTCGACTCCATCCCCTGGCCCGGTTTATAGTAGTTTTCAAAATTCTTTTTCAAATATGTAACATTTGGGGAAAGTGAATATGGTGCTGTTGCGCATCTAACCTTAGATGCGAAACCCACCAAAACTTACTTAAATAATCACTTTTTAGCCCTTGTTTCTCTCCAACAATTTCGTAACTTTCTTCTCTCTTGATTTTACCGCAGCTATCTTCACATTCTTCAACCTGCTCATAGTCAATTAGTTCTAAAAAAGTGTAGTTTCAAAGTTGATATATATCGATTCTCAGTTCATGTACATGCGTACAACAAATCAGTAATATTAGTTACTCCATTTTAGTACAACAGCTTTCTAATAACAAGACCATTGATATTTGAGCCATCATCTATTTATTTTTTTTTGTTGCATTTTCCTAGTATTGCTTTCATACGCTACATTAATTTCCACTTCAGATCCATGGTCCAATTTGGGATTGATTAAAGACGCATAATCGATTCTTGGGCTTAACTAAACTCAAAACCTAATTAATAGATGAGACCCCGTCAGAGCCATTAGTTGCAATAGAGAAAGTATTAGAATCTATATGGTTAAGGTCCAACATATAATCAAACATAATGGATTTGATCAGATATACAAAATTTGTGGGGATGAAATAATGAATTAAGGATTTAATTTGTTTTAATCTAAGTTTTAACCAAAACTACGTCGTTTTGGTGGGTTTCGCATCTAAGGTTAGATGCGCAACAACACCATATTCACTTTCCCCGTAACATTTTTATTCTTCCAAGTTTAATCCACCTTACAAAGCATACTTGCCCTTTTCTTTTACATTTTTATATTTGTTTTTTAACTTCTTTATATTTAATTAAATACAAAGTGATTTTTTAAGATGCTACATATTTAAAAAAAAACTAGGTATTTATATAGCCGCGCGTTGCGGGGGCGGCAATTCGATTTACAAAATAAGGTACCATACAACGTTTCTAAGCTGAATATATATATTTAAAGAAAATGGTAGTCAAACACTCATATGTTCATAACTGATCAACCCTCGACTTTCAACCCAACCAAAAAAATAGACAAGAAACAATGCAAAGTTTAATCATGAAATTTATGGTAGATACCCCACATCGACCACCAAACGAACTAAATAAAAATTCCAAAGTTTAATTTGGAACATCCTTCCAAAGTTGGGATACAAAAATCGGAAGTTTAGTCACATCCACTCACTGGACATAACTTTCAACAACTTATGTGAGTTTTAGTTTGTTTTTACCATATACAATATTTCAATCTAGAAACAAAATTTTCACTTAGTTTGGATATAAATAGGCATACAAGGAGAATTGTTCCATACATTAGAATCCACCCTCAAGATTTCTCTTGCCTTCTTCTTTATATAAGGTGCATAGTCCACTTGAAGTACCATACACAGCTTCGACACGGCCCCAACTCGCAACAACTCGGCCACAACTTCATCCGTAGCCAAAAACCTTCCGATCAAAAGAAGTATATGAACCGCCCGATCATCGGTCGCTGGTGAAACCCTAAACATTCTCTTAGCCACCATTGCAATACCACATGCATGCTTTATCAATTGTGCCCTCCCATCAGCACATGAACACAACTGAGCCAAGAGCCCAAATACTAACTCGGACACATTCTTTTCAAGCCCGTTTAACTCTAGCTCGATTAGTTCGAAAATCGCACCAGCTTCGACAATCTTCATCCGGTTCCTTCCCCATGGGCATACGTCTATTAGCATTAGTAGGACTGCTTTCACCGCTTGTGGCGATGTTCTTTTCCTTATCACATTCACTGTTGTTTAAAAAAATCAAACTTTAGTCTCTCTAAGACACTTGTGTTTCAAACTTCCATGACCATTCTGAGCACCGAGATGGCTCGAGTTTGGACCTCGACAACTACGTCGTCTTCGATCATGTTTTCGGATGATAAAACCCATAGTAAAGCATCAATAAACTGATCATGATCTTCTTTAATCACGTAAACTGCGTAAACTGGTGAGAGCACAAAGCCCGCATAACAATCAACCATACACATTTCTTCAAACACAATAGATACTATCGAACACAAATTAGCATAAAAAAATTAAGAAAACCACAATGCAGATACCAAAATATTCACTTAATAAAAGGAAAAGGGAATATTACTGTCAGCAAAATTAGATGCCATAGCAACTCCATCAACAAAATTATGTCCCAATGTCACTGCTAATAACCCCACATAAGTCACCAACCATTTCCTTATATTAATTTTAGCTGATTCAGCATCTTGTAACAAATCATTTCCATCTGCATCAAACAATTATAAAAACTCATATGTTTCATATCCAAAAAAAAAAACAATGAAAAAAACGACTAACAGCAGCATTACCAAATCAATCATCATTATCATGAAAATAGATATACATTGTTATATCTAAGTAAAGAAAATTATAAAACATACAAAGAAAGGATACCTCAAGATTTCAATTTGAGGCTCGGGTCAGATTCATATAAACTTTATCATTCATCATAGCCAATCACCAACAAAACTTTTAACCACAAACATTTAATATAAGTAACTAATGAAAGGCAATAAAGGTTGATAATGTTAGCTGACGTACTCAATTGCTGGAAAATGTATTCTTGCAATTGGTATCCCTGAAGCAGATTGTGTTTGTGAGAGGAAATCATGAAACAAATTTGACTAAAGCAACTTTTCAAAGAGAAATGCAAAATGGTAGCAGATGGCTCAGAGTTCCCAGACCAATTGGCTGCAAGGGTGGTTGCAGGTTAAAACCTACCGTCGGACATTCTTGCCACGCCATCATATCATTGATCTTCCATCTATTTTATGTTTCATCATAGCCATCAATTCCAAAAGACAGTCACGAAACCGATATATGTCAAAAAAGCGAGACGCCTTTGTGGATATATACAAAATTACACAACGGTTGCCATGGTAACCATCCCGACTGTAGTCAAAGACCATTGTTTGCTGGGAAAAAACAAAAACTTACAACAGTCAGTAGAAATTCATCAACTGTTACGATTTCCCTTACAAGTGCAACTCCCATCATCTACCTCATATAGTCATATTAGCCCATACAAGACAATAACGACATAAAGAAGCACGTTAATATGTAAGAGAGTATCAAACCACTAATCAACCAGCAAACAAAATTAACACTTTAAGTTGCCCACCAATGACTTTCATGTTTCTTCCCCACTACATTACCAGTTATGTATTAAAGGTGCTTAATGAAGATAGGAAATCATATACATCAATAAAATCATTATCAAAAAACAAAAAAATTATGAAGATTTCTCCAAAACTCAATTTCTTGACTACTTAAATCAGCCAACCGTGACTGCCAATGGTAGTCGTCTCCCTAAACCATTCATTCAACCTATAATTAAAATAAGACAAAAGCATATACACATACCTATTTTTTATATGCAACTATAAACATAGAAATGTAAAGATTGGGGCTTTCCCAAATCAAAAGCATACCTGAAAGTAGGCTTCCCTATGATGTGTGTCGCTTGGATAAATAACCCTTAGAGTGGGTAAACCTCAAAGAAAATAGTAAGAAGACAAGACTTGAGATAACTCTCGTAACATTTTTCATTCATTCACTTCATCAACATCCAACAAGCCTATTTAAGGAATTACAATGCAAATAATTAGGAACTCTACTAGAGAACATGGAGAGTGTGGTATCCCATGACCCCCTTTTATTTTGACCACTAACATACTAAAAACAAGGAAATTGAAACAACTTAAAACAAACACACAACACCTACGTGCATGCCAACAGAAAACCCCATGACTCGGACGTAACTGGCACATAACACCCTAATCTCCTTCATCACCGGCTGAAATCAAGCAGACTTTTCAGCCACCGGTAATGTCAAAGCCACTACTGGCAAACGCTGACCGATGACGTCGGGGCAGGGGGCGAACAGAAGACCAGCCGGTCAAAATCGAGGCGGTGGATCCCGGATTCACCAGATTTGTAGTCATTGTAATTCGAACCACCGTCTCTGGAACCTATGCCGTAGAAGAAGGAACCCAACACACCGGGATTCACCAGATCGACGACGGCCGGTCATTTTTGCTCGGATTTGGTCACGCCAACGTATAGTGAAGAGAGAGGCGGTGGTTGTAGGTGGGGGTTGAGAATGATGAGATGATCAGGGTAGCGGTCTTGGGAAAGAGATATGGATACAGAGCATACATGTGTTGGTGATGAGAGTACGTGTAAGATCATGGTGTCCTTATGAGGTGGTACATGTGTTGGTGATGAGAGCACGTGTAAGATCATGGCGTCCTTATGAGGTGGTCCAATTACAAGAAGACAGGACTGTAAAAGACAGTGTTCAATAAAATAGAATTAATAAAATAGAATTAAATTACTGTTCAATTTTATAGTACTGTTCAATTTGTTTGGATTATTAATATAGTTAAATTGATTGTTTTCTTTTTAAGCACTTTAATGAGCCAATGACCTCCAGCCCAGCTGGGGAGAGGTGGGAGGGTTCCCGTCCGGGCTTGGTCTTGAGTTCGAATCCTGCACACCACGAAAAAATTCCCTGTAACGGTTTGAGATAACTTCAAAGTGGACACCGGTGCGTGGGTAGTGATTCGAACTCGGGTCGAAGGGTTATCTGTCGATTGGTTTCACCGCTAAAGTACACCTTCCAAAAAAAAAAACACTTTAATGATGACAACTTTTTTTTTCTTTTTTTTAATGGCCAACAAATCAATCCTGATCACTTACGAAATACCCACTGGACAAAGGAGTACACCGATAGTAACCCGGGTCCACCAATAATTTCACACCAGTTCTCAGGGAAAACACGCCGCCCGAAGGCCCACTACGGTAAAACCCGGCCCACCAGCAACATTTTGGTGCCGGCAGGACTCGAACTCCCCACCTCCCATAAAGAAAGCAAGGAGGGTGCCACTCCACCGAAAAAACACTAGTTTAACTTTCAGTCAAGGATGATTAAATCGATGAGTTTACATGGAGTATCCATCGCTAAACACCTAAGGCTTAGAGATGAACGTCGACTTTGAAAGGAGAAAACGAAGTAGGAACGTAACTGCTAAAAATTATTTCTTGTTTAGAGACACAAAAATGTTCGTCGACGCACTAAACATGTCTTTTCAGAAATTATCAGAATGTCCATTCAAGGCATAGGAGTTAATCTTAATTATGACTCACATGGGCCGCCATCATCAACCCTAACCTGGGATGGGCCAGACTTAGTTAGGGTGTACCTCCACTACTCGAGCCCAATAGTTAGTATATGACAGATAGGTAAGTAAACCAACTATAGAAAGGAATGGGTTACCGTCTTTGATTGCTCCGAATGGCGGCATGTCATTTGTGGATAGTTTGATGCGGACACGTGGCCTCCGCAGGGTGACGACACGTCCATCGTCCGTTGATTGGTTGAGCCGCACTGGCGTGTACTTGTTTGTTCGCTTTACGCTTGACGGGATCGTGAGGCGTTGCCTGTTATCAGCGTTAGCATGCTCTGATTAGCCACATGTACTATTATGTGTACCTTTGGTCTCCTTAGTACAAAGAGAGATGTTGCGCTTTCACTATTGGCAGACGGTAATTGGCTGGACATGTGCCTCCTTCTTTGTGAGACTTCATCACACGTCCATTGGCTTTGATTGGTTCGTACATGACCGTCCTTTGTGTACTTTTTGTCTTCTTGGCTTACGCGAGACTTCCCACGCAAGCTTCATCGAAGTTGAAGGTGCGGTTACTGCTGTGCCCCTGTTGTTGTGCGCATACGCGTACTCCCTACGCATGTGATCCCACACGAGTCGTTTTCTTCCTTGCTGATTGTCTTTGGACTTTCTTAGGTATGAGCCTATCCTAATTTGCACATGGATTTAAGCCCGTATCTCTCCATGTTTCGATTTACAATTTAAACAAATTGTGTTTGAATTGGGCCTGGGCCTTGGTGTGCCAATGCAAATTGTATTTGGGTTTCAGCAGCCTTAGCCTATGTCGTGGAGAAAACCACCCAAATTGCTCTGCAACTCCAGTCTTGTCTTTGATTCACCCCAAATCGGCGATTTGACTCTAGCGGCACTTGTTCAGGTATCAAACTTTTTTTTTTTTTTTTTTTAATTTAAATCTTTCACTCATTTATGTAAAGTGTGACTATGGATTTATTGATTGCCATACATATATTCATGCTTAGTTTTCATGTTTCGGAAGAAAGTAAAAACATTTGATGGCAAATATTCATATTCCGTGTCAAATAATAATCACAAAACGTAACTGTTGATTAATATGTTCGAAAGATGCTTCTTTTACTGTTTTGGTATGGGTTTGTGGTGAGCTAAGTTAACTGTCAGCCAACTGTTCGACGAAATGCCTGAGTGAAAAACACAAATTAGTTTAGATTTGGATGTCTTTGTACACTTTAATTGCTGTAAAGATAGCGTAGCATGCATAACATAATTGAAACTTAATCAATCTTCTTATTAATAGATAAACAAATAATTCTTACAAGTGGGAGGCGGATAACATAATGAGAATAATGATGCAACACTGCCCATTCTAGCGAGATATCTTGTACTTTTCTTCATTTGGAACTTGTGGTGAACTAGTTAACTGTTGGGCCAACTGTTCGACGAAACGCCTAAGTGAAAAACCACAATAAATTTGGATGTCTTTTCGCACATCACTTGCTGTACAGATACAGTAGTACGCGCATGATATCTGCGTAACTTAACGAGAGCAATAATGCAACCCAACCCATTCTAGTGAGATGGCTTGTAGTTTTATTATTTGAAACTTGCGGTGAACTAATTTATTGGGCCAACTGATTAATCAAATGCCTGGATGAAAAATTGCACATATGTTTAGATTGGGGGTGTTTTTAACGCATCAATTTCTGTGAAGAGTAGCATGTATAAGATGGTAGGAACAATAATGCAACACAGTCCGTTCTAGCAAGATATTCTGCGCCTTCGTCCCTACTTGATTACTTCACTGGTTTGTTAAAGATTAGGCCCATAAGCTACCCAGTACGTGTCCACTAGTCAGGGCTAGGCTTGTACTTAAATACCCAACATCTTTTTTTTTATGGCAACATTCGACAAGGTATGTTTCAAACAACAACGTACATCCTTTGAAACTTGATATTAAATCATTAGAGTTGTGGGAAGGAGGTGGAAACAATTGAATCTATCGATTTGAAACTTGATATTAAATCATCCCAACAAAATGTTTAACATCCTTTGTTAGGTACGTTGGTTTAAATATGCCGCTGAGGCACGCATAATGCGTAATATGCATGGTGCGGTGATGGAAACGCATCGCTGCAGTTGTTGCTCTGATTCCACAAAGCGCAGATGATGCCGTCTGTTTATATATTTACTTTTAATCTACATATTGTTTGAATCACCTAATGTGTATGTCTTGATTTTAGGATTATGTCTATATGTTTAAATCTCCTGCTGTTTACTGTTTTTATACGTATTTTGTGTTTGTGATTATATACCTCAATGCATCACAACTCACAAGTGAAATTATAAACAGATATATTGATTTTAAGTATTCGATCATATACAACAAAGAAACAATTATATATACATATACATTTAAGATCTAGTTAATAATTAATAAGGATACCAAAAGTTCAGTGATTAGTAAAATGAAACAACATAATTTCAGCCCCATAGATAAAACAATTAGTTATAATAAACATCTTTAAAGCCCAATTAATTAATCAAAGAATAAGCCCTACAAATAAAAACAAAAGTCAAAACCTAATAAATGAGAAAGGTAAGCCCAACAGATAAATAAAAACCCAAACAAAACTCATTTAGGATGTTAGGGTAGGGTAGGGTATCGGACAATAACAAAAAATGCACCGCACTTAGAAAATAGAAGAAAGGAGCGTATGAAGGTGGAAGCAGCCTCCGTGAAGAAAAAACAACCAAGAAACAGGTTTGTCACTTCTTTAATCTTCTTCATGGCGCCCGAATTGTTTCAAACTATCACCTATCGTCGCCTGCGCCTGGCTCAAGGCACTCTCCTGAAGGCTGTTTTTTCTAAAAAAAAGTAGCAAATCTGCGCCTGTGGCACCTCCAGGCGGTTTACCCGCACCTCGCTGCGCCTGTGCGCCTAGGCGCGCGCTTGGCTTGCTTTTGACAACAATGGTTTTAGGCTTGTTTAGGGCTAGGTTTGGCTGGTTTTAAGCCATTTGTGGATGTTTCTGTGGCCGGAATATGTACAAGTTTTCCGAATTTACAGGATTTGGCTGGATTCTAGCCAGAAACTCGCCCGAGCTTCTGGAAGGCTGCACGGTGTTTTCCCTGCATCTGGCTTTGCCTGGGTCACTGGGTGCTCTTTGACAACATAGAGTATGTGAGACTAGATATTATGAGTTCTAGGATTAAATTGTTAATTTTGTGTGAACTAGACTTTTCATTCATACTACTGGGCACAACCTCTTAAATCATTTTATTCATAAACTTAATAGTGTTATTGAATTTCTATTCATGTTTTTAACACATTTTCTTAAACAGATATGGTGATTCCTCCCCCCGTTAAGGCTCAAAGAATCACAAACTTTCTGAAACCATATCTCTTGAGGATGCATTTTTCGAACCAGTTTGTAAGTGCGCAGGTGATTCATGCACCAACTGCAACCGTTGCAGCTGCTGCAAGTTCACAGGAAAAGGCTCTGCGGGAAGCATGGACCAAAACACAACAAAGCACTAGAGATGTTTCTGCTGCTGCTAAGATCGGGAAGATATTAGGTGAGAGGTTGCTCGTTAATGATATCCCAGCCGTGTCAGTCGTCTACAAAAAAAACCAAAGATATCATGGTAAGGTGAGAGCAGTCATTGATTCCTTAAGGGAAGCAGGTGTTAAGTTGCTTTAAGTTCTATATATTTTTTTTGTTATAATAATATATGGAAACGAACCCGTTTGTTTGTGCGCGCATAACGACATTGTACTGTACAACTCTAAATTGCATCCATGGGGTCGTAGGATGACTCGGGGTCGATCTGTTATTCGCTGAATTCTGTTAGACTTTTTATTTGCACATGATTTAGAGAGATTAGTTATAATTGTTTGTATGAAAATCAGTAGATTTGGGTTGTGTTTGATTGATAACGTGTCAAATTTGAAAGCTTAGATCGTAAACAAAGATGTTGGTTTAGGCCCATCTGTATTTTGAATCATATGTTAATGCTACTCAAGTTAAATTTTATTCCAACAAGACAAGTGACGAAAATATGGATTTAAAGTAAGAGAAAGTATACGGTATAAAGCCCTTAAAATAAGAAATGTAAGAAGCCACCAGAGATTGACACGTGTCAATCTAACCTAACCACAGTTAAAGCACAATTAAATGTATTTTTCCTCTTCCTGTTCTAGACTTAACCCATCTCATTTTGAAACAAACCGATCGCCACCAGCACCATCACCACCACCACCACCACCACCACCTACCACCACGGAACATGCCCCACACACAAACGGTCTCCCGTCTTCAGACACTTGATAAACTGAAGGAACAGTTCCAACTGGAAACCGTCTTCGACATCACAGAGACGACCTGCAAAACTCGCAATACTTCCATCGCCGGAGTCCGATGCCGACGTTTGACGCTAATCATCGCCTCGTTTGACGCTAATCATCTCACGGAGATACTTTATAATAATATACTCCTGGATGCATGTTAGTTTTTGTATTGATCCATTATAACTATATAAACTACACACTTGTGGGATGGTATAAAAAGCTCACTGATACTGCAAAGGAATGTAACTGACGTGTGTATACGTTGGTTTTCATTGTTTTTCAAGACTATCTGTTGTTTTGTAAGTGAAAGACGGTTATGTTCCAGGAACGAGGCACGACAACAGTTAACCAAAAGCATAGGTGGTTGGTGGAGCAAAAACTGCAAGTTGCAATGATCTGTGTTAAGAAAGAATTGAGTTATGGGTTGTGTTTGTATATTGTGGGTTCTAGTTTTTAAAGTGCGTTTCAATTATTCTAAGGTGCGTTTCAACATTTTCTAATTTTTTCAAAGGGGTGTTTTCCAAAATTTCAATGAGTGCGTCTCAAATTTTGATGAGTGCGTCTGAATTTTGATGAGTGCGTCTGAAATTTTAATGAGTGCGTCTGAATTTTAATGAGTGCGTCTGAATTTTAATGAGTGCGTAATTTTAATGAGTGCGTCTGAAAATTTGATGAGTGCGTCTGTTTTAACCCAGGTATGGTTAGGGTTTTTAATCTGCATCCTTAATCTAATTGCTGAGATTGCTTCTTACGCTTCTTACGTTAAGGGGACTTTATACGTTATCTCTCCCCTTAAAGTAAATTGGTAAAAAGATCTTTACAAAGTTTTGATTATTCTATAACATTAATAATTTGTTATTTTTAAAATGTTTAGACAACACATGATGTTGATTAATCTGACTTAACATGTTAATGGTTACAAAACGACCTTTTTATATAAGCAACAAAAATTTATATAAGCAACAAAGTAATTAATTACATAAACATTTAGGAATTCAAAGAGGATTGCAACTTGTACATGAAGTGGGAAAAAGGGCATATGATGGTTGTTTAGTGAAGATTTTGATTAGGCATTTTGTTGCTATCAAAAGAACAATGACATATGATAAGGGAAAACAACTTATACCTAACCATTAAGATATGGGGAACAATAATGACCCATCAACATCATAACTATAAGACTTTGTAAGATTATATTTACCTAATAAAAAGTGCTATGGGAATCATGATATTTTCAATTTGAAGAAATCAATTTAATTTATAAAATACGGGACTTGTGAAGTTAACATTTATAAATTATTCAAGTTGAGGTCACAAATTACCTCACTTTTAAACAAGTAGAACTTTTCTAGCCCTTTACACATATAGGTAAAAATGAAATATGAATGAATTTTAACAAGAAATGACGGAAAAGCTTTTTTTTTATCTGTTCAAGCATGTTTTCTAGATAAAAATAAAAAAAAAACGTAAAACAATATTTTTAGTGTACTTATTCTACTAGAGTAAATACACTAAAAAATTATTTTTCTTTTATTTTTATATTTTAGGACTAAAAATAGAATTATAATCATTTGAGAACCAATGTCCTAATTGAAAATGGTTGAAATTTTAAACCACACATTTTTTAAGACAATTCCATTTATTTATTTATGTACACATATGTGTCTAAACTAAAAAATAAGTATTGTACATACATGTTTTGATAATGTATATATATGTGTGCAAATATGTGATATGATTACACATATATCTATATAAAGGAAGATTATGGGTAAAAACATGTTTTCTAATATATATATATATATATATATATATATATATATATACGTGTTTGAATTTGAAAAATAAGTATCGTGTGTGTGTGTATGGGAAGGTTAATTTGAGAACACGATATTTCATGCAAACCGCGAAAACACTATCTAAAACCATTCAAATTCAAAATTTCTTTTTACAATTATCTTTGTTATTAAAATACACTCTCAAAAACACAATTTACGCGTAAAAATTTAAACGTATACGAAAATAAATTGTTTTTACACATGTGTAAACTGTTTCATTTACACATGTGTAAGCGTTTTTGCAAGAAAAGATGAATTATTTGGAAAAGAAGATTATAGTCATGCATTTTTTTGGGTTGTTTATGGGCTCATGCAGTGTGGAGGCAAGTGCTGGTATGGGTTAAAATTCCATGGCCTTCGGATGCCTTTCAGTTTTGCGGCTGGATCGAGTTTTTGTTGAAGTCGTCGGGTTCGAAAAAGTAGAGGAAGCTTGTTTACACGGTTATTTTAGCAACTACTTGGAGAATATGGATGGCGAGAAACGCAAAAGTATTTGAAGTAAGTTCATTCCAATTCAAGTCATGGTTGATTTGATAAAAGAAGACGCCTATCTTTGGATAATACATCGCGCCAAATCTCTCAGTTGTAGTTGGGTCGATTGGGCTGAGTTCAATGTTGGTAACTTGCTGTAATATGTTTTCGTATTTTGGTGTTTGTATTTGTTCTTCTCAGTTTATTGCTCGCGCTTTATATATAGGTGTGTCTGCTGTTTAAAAAAAACTATGAGTATGTTTGGCAAAATTAGCTGGTGGCTGGTGGCTGGTAGCTGGTACCTGGTAGCTGGAAGTTTTTTAAATATATTTTGGTATTTAGCAGAGTAGCTGGAGCTTTTAATAAAATGTATAAAATGACCAAAATAGGCATAATTAAAAGCTTGTAAAGAAGGTTTTTATTTTATTTTTAAAATAGAATGAGTATTTGTGTCATTTACGAATTAAAAGCTTGTAGCTAGTAGAGCTTTTTCTTAAACGTTAGTACTAGTAGCTTTTCACTATAGAGCTTTTTCTCTGACCTAAAAGCTTCCAGCTCCTTTAACCAAACAAAGTTTTTTATTAACTAAGAGCTTTTTCTTAAAAGCTTGAAGCTTCTAAAAGCTCTTAAAAACTCATTGCCGTGTAGCTACAGCCTACAAGCGACATCTGATGGTTCAAAGTTAGGAAGAATTTAATATTTAGTGAAAGGAAATAAGATATGATTCATATCATATTAACTAGATCTTTGCCCGCGTTAACACGCAGTTCACCAACGTACAATTATTTTGAGCGGTAAGACGTAAAAAAAATATAGTAGAAATATTTTATTAAAATTTGAAAGAAACCAACACACAGTTTATTCAAATATCACTAAAAAACAAAGTTCAACCTTACTAACAACCACCGTACAGTATACGAATTACCATTATTCCCTTCCTGCGCTAGCCATTCTTTCACCTCCTTAACTGAAAAATCATCCACCTTACTCGAGCTCCAAAACCATCTGTCCGGCCTTTACTTTACACAACAATTCTGCATCAGCGCCACACACTCAGCTAGTTCCTGCAGCTGCAGGTCAGACTCTGGAAGGTGCAGCCACTCCCATTTGCAGCCGCAGATGTCTCCTTCAGCAACAATTCTATCCGCCACTTTCACTCTTTTCTTTGTCTCCAAACTGAAGAGCCGTGGGAATTTAGCTTTTACTTGTTGTTCACTGATCCAGCGATCTATCCAAAAACGGACAGTTGACCCATCACCTAAATCACACTGCAGTTTACTGAAAAAATCTGACCCGTTTACATGAATTAAAAGGAATCACATACATGTGTAGATGTTGATTATATGTATAGATTTTGATTATTCATTACGACACCACCACCTAAAGCCTACCATATCATCTTGTGATGCAGAATATATCTTAGGTCCTCTTATAGTATACAGTTAGATGTCTTGACCTAAAGCTTTCACTGAACTCTCTTATTAGCTCTTAAGCTTCATGGATTTCACCAAAAGTCAAGGGACTAACTGCAAAGACATGTAGCATATGTTATTCTACTTTCAGTAACAAAAGATTGATTCTAATTTAAACTTCATATAAGTATAGTGAGTCTCAGGTAAGGTACTCTTTGAAAATGTATCAATCAAAAGTTGCTTACCATTAAGTTTTTCATGAGTCAAATTATGTGATTCTGTAACTATTCAGTAGCACCTTCATTCAGAAGCATCTGATTGAAGTGCCAAACACCTGAAATTTGAATAAACTTGTCGTTTAGTACTATAAGATAATTGATTAATCATATCTCAAATCACAAAGAATAAGAACTTCGAAACACTTAAAATTGAAAACATGTTGCTTTTATAACAAAGGTGGTGGTTTTACCCATTAACTTTTTAGCGGGTTGATTCGGATTATCTGAATATCTTTACTGGATAAAATAAGATTATTTAGCGATAACAAAAAATAAAGGATCAAATGGGTCAACGGGTCGAAAGCTTCCAAGTGTATATTTTTATTGCGGAATACCTCCAATATCATTTTATATACAGGATTAGCTTAATATAATTAATATGAATTTTGTCATAACTATTTGACACACAATAAATATATTATAACTTTGGCACAGTTGCTACTTTGTTATTGGCTCAACCCAGTCCAACTCGTTTTGGCCTGCACAATTATGAGTCTTGACCCATACCCAGCCTACCTCCGCATCACACTTTGCCACCTCAAAATCTTAGTAACTACCATATTGACACCTAAAATTACAAAGCACCTTGTGACCTATACATTCATAAAGATAAGTGAGAATCCAAACATTCAGTTTTTGACTATTATACCATTCATAGGGGTGTTCAAAATTCGATTCGGATTCAATTAACCGAAGAAAATATCAAAATATACAAAAGAATAAGCTATAGACAAACTTACAGTTCTCTGCATATTGATATTCACCCAGTCAACAAAGATCCACAACCACTAAGTCCAATCTAAAAATTCATTACAAGGACATGTGTTAGTCAATGCGATATATTTATTATTCTAAAAATGGTAATTCCCTTTGGCAATGAAACAATGTTTAAGACAAAGAGACTAAGGCTTGAAAACAACACAATTAAGATATACAGTGGACTAAGACATATTTGTTTATAAAATCTCAAGAACGAAATATAAGAACGAAATCGCAAAGAAACCAATACATATGTTTGAAGCATTGAAAATTTCAAAACAAATAAAACAGTGGTTGGAAGCAAAGAATTTTAACCATAATATGCATTATTATAATATCTGCAAAAAGGAAATTCAACTACCAAAAGTATGAACAGGAAATCATGACCAATTTAACTCATGGATAGAACACTCTTATATTTTATTAACTTTACTTTGATAGTTTATCAAAAGTTTAATAGATCAAGGTCATGAACACGAAATCGTCACCAAAATCCATACACCATTGTGACACTGCTTAAAAAAAACCGGCGCCAAGTTTTGATAAAATCCACCATCAATTCCATTCAACAACTTTCCAAACCAATTCCACTTTCCTCTAAAACAATCAATCAATATCTTACCAAAAAACTCGGCCCTTCCTTTTAACAGCCAAGACTTTTCAAACCACTATTTATAACAATTAATTCTTATAATTATCCTTCCAAAATTTAAGCCACCAACTTAGGAAACAAATAAAATGCTAATAAATGATACCCGAATCAACAAACAGGACCCGGACCCGAATAGGTTTCCTAAGCGGATTAATCACTAAACAATATCCAACATTCTTTTACCTTTCATCTAATATTATGATCCTCAAGAACACCTCGAAGAACATATTTAAAACATCAATTGATCCGTAAATCGAAACCTAAAACATTTTTCCTAAATACAAACCTAAAACATAAATCCAGAATCATTCTCAATAATATTAAACGAAAAATAAAGAACAATCAATGAAACCTTATAACATCAGTTGAACCCTAAAAACACCTAAATCGATACCTAAAACATAAACCACTAATCGAAACCTAAATCATAACAAACCATTCAAATATTTCTTAAAACATCAATTTAACCCTAAACAGAAACCTAAAACATTAACCTTAATTCGAACCATAAACACATAAACCTTATCAGTCGAACCCTAATCAGTGTTAATAATCTTCCAACAAAAAATAAAGAACAATCACTAAAAAGTTAGTCTTATCGGTTGAACCCTAAAAACCCCTAAATCGAAAGCTAAAACATAAACCATAAAACATCAACACAAAATCAAAACAATTAACATGACTGAACAATAATAAACAAAAAACAAAGAACAATCAGTAAAACCAAGACATTAACAGTAATCGAAAGTAAAAAAACAAATATGGAAAATCAGTTTGTAACATTAGAGAATGTCGCATTGTAATATTCCCCTACAAAAAGAATGCAACAATTATTATTATCAGTAACTAAATCGGATAATATGTAGCAGTAGCCTCTCATTTTAAAGTAATTTAAAAAAGTAATAAAACAACTAATCAATGGAAACAACAATATTCATAAAGTTTATCCTTTAATATATTAAGTAATTCTTACCATTAAAGATATCATGATTGTTTGGAGTTTCCAATGAAGATGATGAATCAGCGTATGGTCTTTTAGACATGTCCTTCCACATATAAATTAACCAAGCTTATTAAAAGAATGATGATGATATTATCAAAACAATCCGTACATACCATGAACCCTAATCGCCCTAAAACTGAAAAAATTATTAGACCGAAACAATAATACACAATAAATCAAGATTTGAATCAAAAATCATTAAAATCAGTTAAAACACAAACAGAATAACACTAATCGCCCACGAAATATTAACTAATAACCATATTAGAAAAAAAAAAACGAAAACAAAAACAGAGATTATTGAACGACTATTGTTTTACAGAAGAATGGAAGAGAGATACCTTGAAGGAGAGAGGATACGAAGGAGATGGATGATCGATGATAGAGAGGAGATGATTTTGTTGATCGATGAAGAAGAATGGAGATGGGTTTAATTTAGGTTTAGAATGATTGAATCAGTTATGTGAAGTTAGGAAACGTATTAATTGTATTAATTGACCGATTTTGACTATATTTTTTAATTAATTAGATTTTAGATTTAAAAAAAAGAAAATTTTATTAATTCTCTCAAGTTGCCATGTGGCTTCACAAATGGAGGAGAGATAATTGCTAGGGGGTAAATGATTGCCAAGTGTCCAAAATTGCTTCTAAATATTATATGTATAGATAGATACAAGATCATGTTATTTTTTTATCAAATGTTTTTTTCGTTAAAAACATATATCATTTCCAAGAAATAAAAATGCATTAAATCTCATATGATATCTGCTCTAGCTTAAGAAAATCTAACCCAAGAATAATCTTAAATTTCGGTAAGATGCTAAGATTCTGTCGACAATGAACTTTTATAATCCTATAAAAGAATATTAGTTGTAAAGAATATTATTATTCGTTTATGTATTACGTAAAACTTATGAGTTTAAAAGAATACTAAAAGCTATTATGTTTCATGTCAAAGTTTTGAATTTAGTTATTTAAATTTATTACTTACACTAACAATTCCTATTTTTAAATTCACACACACAGGGGCAAACCTAATGAAGAAGCAGGTGTCGCGTCCGTTGCGACTCAACTTCACGCGCGTAGTGGAAAATTTGTTTTTTTTTACGAAATTTGGAAAACGTTGCTACTAAAATGAAAAACGTTATTACCGAAAAACATTTCTATATCCGTCACTGCACACCCACACACACAGATATATAGGCTAAGGGTAGACAAGAAACCCTCTAAAATGAAGAAACTCCCGCAAACCCATCTTGTGGACCACATTGCTCCACATAACCATTCAAACTAAATTATTTTTTATTAACCCAAGGGCATTTTAGCCACTTCCCCCTCTTTCTCTTTCTTGAACCCTTTTAAGTGTCAGCTTATATGATTCTCTCTCTCCCATTTTTTTCAAAATTTGATTTCCCTCTCTCACATGCTCTCTCTCAAAGCCAGTCCTCTCACCTCCTCTATCTCAAACCCTACAACCCAAAACCTGCAACTCTGTTCAGATCCAACTTCTATTTGGAACCCACATACCAATCAACACAGTCGGAGTAAACAAAGGACGGCGGCGGACAGGAGAGAGAAAAAAACGACGGTGAAAACCTGCAACTCTGTTCAGATCCAACTCTGTTCACGGCGGTGGTCGGTTTGTTTAATTTAGGCGAAGGTTTGTTCTTTCAAATAGTCAACGAAGATTTGTTTAATTTAGGCAAAGGTCTGTTTAGAAGGAATTAATATTGAAGGAGTTATTAGTGTGAGCTGTTTATTCGATCCATGTTTTGCTTTTCTCTATGTTTGCTTTTCTTAATTTGAAAGTAATATTAACCGATTGTGACCTTTTTCGTGTTTATGTCTTATGTTTATGCTATTATTATTATTATTATTATTATTATTATTATTATTATTATTATTATTATTATTTTCGTCTCCTTCTTAAATACCTCTGTTTTTTTGGAAGGTAAAGAGGTTAATGTTAAAACATCATGTTAATATTATTATTATTATTCATAGATACCTCTGTTTTTTTGGTAATGTGGATCACCAAGTTTTGATTTTTTAATATGACTCTGAGAGGGGTTAGAAAACATTTTATGGTTAGAGTTTGAATTTGTGCTAATTAGTGTATGGTAATAGGAAGTTGATGGTTGTTTGTCATGGTTTTGAAAATGTATGTTTTGCATCTGTTTCGTATGTAACTCCATAACTAATCATGTTTACATATTAATTAAACTTTTTTATATGTTATTATTATTAATATGTTTTTAAAAGCAAAATTGGTGAATTTTAGTGTCTCTTAACATATGCAACAATATGTCTAGTTTGTTTTTTACCAGTATGTGCATGTTGTATGAGTATTATAATGTGTGGAATGTATGTTTGCATCTGTGTCATGTTTCCTATATTGCGTCTGTTTCGTATGTAACAACAGAACTAAGTTGGAATAAATCAGTTACCAATTTTTTTACCAGATACAAAGGTTTGATTTTTTGACTTTTTCATGAGGTACATATGTTTTTACTTTCACCAGCAGTTGCATGTGTTAATAAAAAAAATCACTTATCAGGAATGTAATATTGCATATTATACAGGAAAAAAATCCATGTTCTTGCATCTGTTTTGTATGTAACAGCACCACTAACTTGGTATACATTAGATTCTGTTTTTTTTTACCAGATACAAAGTTTTGATTTTTTAAGTTTGATAATCTTTGGTAACTAAATGTATAAAACAATATTTGTTTGTAGCAATTTCGTATGTTTTTCGTAATGCAGATGGTTTTTTTGCATCAAAGATGAAGATTATTATCAAGGGTGTTTTTCTCGTCTATATGTTCGTATCATCTCTGTGTATTTACTTAGGGTGTTTTTTTTCTGTGTTAAGGTAGGGTGTTACGTGTGTAGCGTATCTGTTTTTCAGTCAAAGGTTGCTTTGTAATTTAGTAAAAAATGAATGTTGGGTGCAGACTACAAAAGTTTGTCTGTGTTTTGCAGAAAAAAAAACCCCGTTACACATGTAACACTTGTGTTTTTTGCACATTGTCTCTCTTTTTGTTTTTTGCATATATGAGTTTTTTTTCTGTTACCTATATGTTTTTAACAGAAAATATGTTTTTTTCCCTTTTTCATACTTAAAATGTCAACATTTACTCTGCTATAACATACGTTACAGGTCGTATTTTTAGTCAAATCATGGATTCCAACCCCAGCACTCCGCCTTGGGAGGTTTTTGAGGCCCGTCACCATCTGATCCAAATTGTACACGAGCCACCTCAAAATGAACCGGACATTGCATTTAGACCTGAACCCCCCCCCCCCCCCGGTTGAATTGGATATCCCTGTTGTTGCAGCCGAACATGAACCCGCTTCCCCTGTTGCCCCGGACATCCCGCCATTAGATCTGGTTTTACTCGTAGTGCAGGCGGACGATGGGTTTATAAGTAACGAAGATTTCGATTGGAATGCGGCATTTGATTACGTTTTCCCCGAAGAATATCCGCCACAGAAGAGTATATGACACCGGAGGATGATGTGCATGATGTAATTTACACACCTGAATGGGTTGTTGGTTACGAATCAGACCCAGGGGCTGAATATGAAGAACCATATGAACCTAAATTTAACAGACCTGTGCTGCCGGTTACGTCTTTAGAAGGTGGGCGTATTAGGGCAGAATGGGAGGGTATAGGTTATATTGAGGAACAGTGGGATTTTTATGCCAAGTATGGTTATCGGATGCCGTCTGCTACTGTTGGTTGCGATGCGGGATGTCGGGGTTTACATATTACATATGAAGAATTGGATTTTTACGAAAAGAATGGTTATTGGATGCTAAAGGGCGGGGTATGAATCTTTAATTCTATGTTTTTGTGGTTGATACAAGATGAACAATATGATGTATAGTTTTTTGTATGTTTATTGCAAGTTTTTTGTATTGTCATGCAATGCGGCACTACTTAACAAAAACGATGTCGGCTGATGAATCTTAACATATGTTACAAACCTAGAACAGTTTCACTGTAATATAATTTTCATGTTGTCAGCTGAATCTTAATTTTATATGAATCTTAAAAGTAGTGAATATTAAAAAGAAAACAATATGGACCTTTCGTTACGTATGCAACAACTCTGGTGCTGGTACAATAAAACTAAAACAAACATGTTGTAATAAAAAATTAACAAGTCAGCACTGGTGCTGGAAAATAATATGAATCTGGTGCTGGTACAATAAAAGTAAAACAAACATGTTGTAAAAATTACGTACGTAACAGCACTGGTGCTGGCAAATAATATGAATCTGATTATGCTTTATTAATAAATAAAATAGTTTTTTTTAATCACTAAAAATCTGATTTTGTAAAGAAAAAAGTGTGTGAGAGAATGTTGGAGAGAGAAGATTAGTGAGATAAATTACCCTTAAAAATTACGTACGTAACAGCACTGGTGCTGGCAAATATTATGAATCTGATTATGCTTTATTAATAAATAAAATAGTTTTTTTAATCACTAAAAATCTGATTTTGTAAAGAAAAAAGTGTGTGAGAGAATGTTAGAGAGAGAAGATTAGTGAGAGAAAGAGAGAGAGGGGGATGATTGATTTGATGGAGAGAGAAGAAGGTGCAAATTACCCTTTTAACCTTTTTTTGTCATCTTCTATCAATATAATATTCACTTTTAATCTTGACCATTGATCAACTACAATGGATGGTGGAGATGAAGTTTACAAGGTTTCTTCATTTTGAGTGGGTTTTTATTCTAACCTTCCCCTATATATATAGGGAATGGATATTGAGGAAACTCTTCTTATTTAGTAAACTATGGAAACCCAATCCTAGCTATCCATCACATAACATCCATAGCTAGGATTGAATCAATGTACTTGACCATAGATATATTAGTATTTCAATACATAAAGACACATGGAGGGGCATTTTGGGGACACAACACAATCTCAACTCTCTCCTCTCTCATCTTTCCAATGCCATCACCTCTCTCCTCTCTCATCTCTCATCTTTCCAATGCCATCACCTCTCTCCTCTCTCATCTTTCTTATCATATTTCAAATCCCAACACAATCTCTCTCCTCCCTCCTTCTTCTTCTTCATCATCTTCAAAGAAATCATCAACCACCTTCTACACTAATGAAAAACAACAAGCATACACCTTCAAAAAAATCATCAACCACCACCACCGTCGTTCCGTCTCTCTCTCAGCAACCTTCTCTCGTTTTCGTCTTTATCTCTCTTTCTCTCTCTCTCTCTCTCGTCCATCTTCCCTCCCCCATCTTCATATTCTTGGTGTTCTTCATCTTGTTGTTGAATGTTAGCAATAATGGTGGTAACCTGATCTATTTGGTTTATCTTCATCTTCTTGGCGTTCTTCATCAACCACCACCACCACCACCGTTCCATCTTCCATCTCCTCTCTCCTCTATCATTCCCTCCCTCCCACGACCTTAAATGTTTAGATCCGACGACATTGGTGATGATCTTCAATTTTAACAAGTATGTATGTGTTCTTGATTTGGGTTTTTGTTGGGTGATAACCCAGTTTTTTATTTGGGTTTGTTTTTCATTTATTCAGTTTTATTATTTTTATATAAGAAAATTGAAGTGGGTTTTGCTTTGATTGTGAAGATATTCATCCGCGGTGTTAGAAGGTGACCGGAGACGGTCAGAGAGGATGTCCAGTGTGTACAGAGAAGAAGGGGTTGAAGGTGTTCTTTGTGGTTGTGTCCTTAATGTGGTTGTGTCCTTAAACAAGTTCTTTGTAGTTGTGTCCTTAATGTGTAAGTTATTTGTCAGAATATGTAACATGTGTTATGTTTTATAGATGTTCTTTGTAGTTGTGTCCTTAATGTTTGGTCTGAACCTGTGGGAATCAGCACAAAAAACACTGTTATAATTTCTGTTAACACGTGTTATTGTTATGGTTGTAAGCTAACATGTGTTAAGTTAAACAAAAGAGTAAAATACTATGTCAGTTTGAGATGTGTGATCACATGTGTTATCCTTGTGTATGCAAATATGGTAACATGTGTTAACCTGGTAAAAACCTTTAAACCACGTTTGTGGTGATTAGAGTGAGACGTGTATTAACAGTTGGTAGTGCTTGATATATGTATTTACACGTGTTAACCTTGTTGACTATGTTGGCACGTGGATTAGAGTTAGACATGTATTAACAGTTGTTTATGGTGGAATATACTAACACGTGTTAACCACGTTGACTACGTTGACAAGTGGATTGCACGAGCATTGTCATTTTTTCGAATTGACTAACAACTGTTAACTTATGAATAACATGTGTTATATATAAAACCCTGGTTGAGGCATAAGTTGACAAAGTTGGCAGTCGAGGAATAAGTTCTTGTCAGTTTTGGCAATGACTAACAACTGTTAACAAGATAATACAAAGCAGCAATTTACGCAACCACATACAGCCTAGATTCCAAAAGGGACACCATGGGCGTCGCATAGTTTAACTTATACATATAAAAGGTTTTAAAAAAGATCATATGCACTAAGTAACCGCTAGACGCAAAAAAATATGGCGACATAGATACCCAATTTTGATATATTAAAACTGTTAACATGTGTTAACATATCTTACCAGCCTTATTGGAAAAAAAGAAAAACCTTAGTAGAGATATTAACACTGTTAACGTGTGTTAACATGTTAACACATGTTAACAGTTTTAGTAAAATCTGTCCCATAAAACTTTGTTAACACTTTGTTAACACTTGTTAATAAGTTGACGTATAAAAACTTTGTTAACACTTTGTTATGACATGTTAACAGTTTTAGTAAATCTGTCCTATAAAACTTTGTTAACACTTGTTAATAAGTTGACGTATAAAAACTTTGTTAACACTTTGTTATGACATGTTAACAGTTTTAGTAAATCTGTCCTATAAAACTTTGTTAACACTTTGTTAACACTTGTTAATAAGTTGACGTATAAAAACTTTGTAGATAGTTGGTGCTAAAAACAAGAAATCATAATTGAGATATTAAAAGTGTTAACATGTGTTATCTAATGGTGTTGGCTCAAATCATCAGATAGTTGGTGCTAAAAACAAAACACCAAAGTTTGATATATTAAAAGTGTTAACATGTGTTAACATATCTTACCAGCCTTATTGAAAAAAAAAGGAAAACCTTATTAGATTTACTAAACCTGTTAATACATGTTAACAGTTGTAGTGAATCTGTCCTATACAACTTTGTTAACACTTGTTAATAAGTTGACGTATAAAAACTTTGTTAACACTTGTTAATAACAAAAAGAACCTAACTGTTAACATGTAATATCAACACAAGAAATATCATTCTGTAATAATAACATAAACAAAACGTAACTGATAATACAATCTACTGAATTTTATGCTAAAAAATGTAAAAAAAACGTAATTAATTAAAAAACGTAAAAAAAAAACCGATTCTAGTAAAATGTGGCTATGTCTTCTTGCAAAGAAACATAATAAAATCTAGTGACTTTCATGGGAAACGTATACCATAACCACTTTATTACAAAGTATCATTACAAACAATTAACCACTTTAACAAAATAAATCTTGTAACTCTATACATTGAGTACAAAAAAGAAAACGTTATAAAAAAGTTTTTCTACATATTTTTCTCGGCTTCCTTCGACTTCGTTTGTTAACATATGTTAACCAGTGGGGTCTTCGTTATCAACTGCAAAACAATAGATGAGATATTAACCGGTGTGTCCAACTCATCATTTAACATACTAAACAGGAGTAACATGTGTTAGTCGGGGCCCAAATAACTGCTTAAAGTCACAAAATCTAAATTTCCAAATTCCAACTGTTAATATTAATTCAATATTTCTACCTCATCGCTTTCAACTAATAAACACATCATTCTAACATCAATTAACCTTTAATCCTCACTAAACTGAAATCGGCCCAAGTTCAAAACCTAGGGCTCCAAAACTAACAAAATCTAAACAATACGAATCCGAAACTCAAACGAACTCTTGACCTTCACATAAATGATAAACCTACTATATACATATAACATGCATCAATAACCATCTTTAACATCAAACTGTAGAACAGAAACCAGATCTACAACCTCATGTCCCCAATCCAATAACAATCTAACATAAACAAAATAATAATAAAAAAAAATCAAAAAGGTTAAAATAAGTTTTTTTTTTCATTCAAGCATTTGATCAAACACTTGGTATGCAAACAAAAAAATCTATGATTTGAGTGAAAAAAAAGTTAAAACAATCTTATGTTAATCGACGAAAAAGCTTTAGCAACGACCATAAACAGAAAAACAAAGAAAAATCTTAAAAAAAAAACACTACATAAATGAAAAAAAACTTACCTTCAATTTCAACATGTGGAGACCTATCAACAACAAGTGGTAATGGTTGTCCATCTCCGGACTCTGTACATGAACAGATACGTATAAAACCATCATATACCTATGAAAAACAAAAAAAGTACATAAAAAACTCTTTGAGTAGTACGACCTAACTATGCATACCTGTAACATTACCGTCGGCTTCAAAGTTGTTCATAATCAACCCACAAGAAGGAGATGAGAAAAGGGGAAACATGTTTGAAAGTGAATGTTCTTGGTTAAAATCCATGGAGAATGATGAGAAAAATGAAGGTAGGAAGGTTTGATAATTTGATTTACATATAAGGGTGTGTGTGGGGGGGTTGGTAAAAGTAGTGAGGTACAAACATGGGGAAGGGTGAAGAAAGTACAAAGTCTTTGAGTGATGATAGGTGGCTGACAAGAAGGGTTGGGTATATGGAACAAAATTACTTTATTACCCTTCTAATATTATTAAATAGATTTTTTAGATGGGTGATGTGGCTTAATTCTAACCACATACAAGGTTTCCAAGGTTTACCAAATAAGGTGAGTTTTCTATAGATACTTATACTATATATATATATAGGCTATGTATCCTTAAGAAACCATGTTGAGTTGGAGAAACCATTGAAACCCATCCAATGGTCACCATGATTCCACATCCCTCTTATCCTCATTTTAGCATAAGGGTAAGATGGTAACTTCAACCCACCCCACCCCAATCCCCAATAAAGAGAAACAGATCTGATTGTTTTTTAAAAATCACTTTTCAAGACTCTATCTCTCTCTCTCTCTCTTTCTCTCTCTCTCTCTCTAAAAATCAAACAAGAAAACGATCGTTCCTTGTTTTTTGCAGAGGGGTTTTGCTGAATCGTGGTGGTGGTTGCCGAACGTGGTCTTTTGCAGAGGGTTTTTAATGGTGGTGGGTAGGGGCGGAGGGGGGTGGGTTTGAAGGTTGATGACGAAGGTTTGAAAGGGTGATGACGACGGGGGCTGGGTTTGAAGGTTGATGACGAAGGTGGTGGCTGGTGGTTGATGACGAAGGTGGTGGCTGAGGTTTGATGACGAAGGTGGTGGTGGCTGAGGGTTGATGACGAAGGCGGTGGTGGTTTTTGAGGGCGGTAGTGGCTGAGGGTGGTGGATCTGTGGTGGTTGAGGGTGGTGGATCTGCGGTGATGATGATGAAGATGACGGTGCGAGAGGGGTTTTTGCAGAGGGTTTTGACGGTGGTGGTGGCAGGTTGAAGACGGTGGTTCGATGGTGATGATGATGAAGATGTTTGGTTCGATGGTGTATAGAATGGAGATAACAATAGGTATTATTATTATTATTATTATTATTATTATTATTATTATTATTATTGATATTGTTGTTGTTGTTGTTTTCAAATCTAGAGTTTTTGAAGGGTATAATATCTTTTGGTTTTAGTTCGTGGGGTCAGATCTGGTTTTCATTAATGGCTTGCACATACCTTTTGGTTTTGCTTGGTTTTTGCAGTATGTGTAGGTTTCTTTCATCTATTATTGGTTTGTTTGGTTGTCATTTTATTTATTGCAGGTTCTTTCAGGTCGATCCGGGTTTGAAGATGTGTACAAGTTTGAAGATCCGGTACGGTTGTGTGTACAAGTTTGAAGATGTTTGTGATCCGGCGGGGCAGGAATCAAGATCCGGTATGGGTATTGTAAAGTTTATAAAAAAAATTTGGTACGACTGTTCAGTTTTTTATTTTTCTTCAAGTTTGAAGTTGTGTGATTTATGTTAGGAAAAAGGGTTATTTTTTGTTTGATTTTAATTTAATTATTTGATTTGTGTTTTGTTGTTGTTTATGAAATAAAATTACAAATCTATTTTACTGGTTTAGATAGTTACATAAGCACCATTAACTATGATACTTATGTAAATATGTAAAATTGCTTTTTTTACAGTGTGGTAAGAATGTAACAATATGCGGACTTAGTTAATCGATCAAAAATTACATAAGCACCACTTGAAAATGTAACAATATAACAATGTAAATACATAAAATGTAACAATGTAACTACGTAACGCATAAGTTGTTACAGATCAATCTGACTTATTGTTACCTATAAAAAGGTTAAAAAATTGAAAAAAATGTAAAAGCAAGGAAAAAAGAGAGGAGAGAGAGTCATGAGAGAGAAGAGAGATGAGAGAGATTTAGGAGAGAGAGGAGATATGGACAAAATGCAATTTTCCTAAAATATCCTTTTGCTTCAAACAAATAATAAAGATAACTCTTTTAATAATATAATATTAGTTGATCAATCTCATCCATTGATGTTGGTTGATCAAGGGTCACAAATGAGTTTCTTGAGTTTCTCCAACTCAAGAGAGTTTCTAAATTATCCTTATCCTATATATATATATATATATAGGGACAGGTTCAAATACAAAGTAATGAAAACGTGCGAAGTGTGCGAAGGCTCACTTGTATATGATAATTACGTAATGCCTTCATGAATATACAAAAACATTACGTAATTATCATTACGTAATTATCATGTACAAAGTGCATGATAATCACGTAATGAGAATTACGTAATGATAATTACGTAATGTTTTTGTATGTTCATGAAGGCATTACGTAATTATCATGCACTTTGTGCATGATAATTACGTAATGACAATTACGTAATGCTTTCATGAACATGCAAAGACATTACGTAATTATCATTACGTAATTATCATGTACAAAGTGAGCCTTCGCACACTTCGCACGTTTTCATTACTTTGTAGAATAACCGTCCCCTATATATATATATATTAGACCCAAACATATTCGAATTATAAATTATAACTATAGTTATAATTATAAGCAATATTAAAGAACAACTTTTGAGCTACAACAGTATGAGTTTTTCATTTTGTGTAATTTTGTTGAAGTTTCACTTTTTTCTCTTAACTTCATTTTATATTGATTAATCATTTTTTATTTTGTTTAACATAACTTCTACATATTCTAATATAACCTTAATCCTACGGGGTCCCTAATTTCTCTGACCATCTGGATCATTCTTTATTATTGGTTATAAAAGATGAGACAAATAATGTGTCTGTAGCATCAACATCATGTAAACAATGCTCCGATAATAATGACATATATCGTATTTAAGATGAGCAACTTATATTTATTTTAAACTAGGTATTAGTTGCCCGCGCTTCGTCGCGGGTGCGGCTGTTGTGCGAAACGCGACGGGAGCTCCTGTTGCGTTGAGTGATTGGCGGACGTTAAAGATCGTGCGTCGCTGTGGGAGCTCCTGTTGAGTGGAGGGTTTTGTGGACAAAAAAAGATTATATTAAGTGACTGTTATTCTAGTGTGGGCTTCAAAAAAAATACTCGCGGCTAAAAGCTAAAAGTTTGGTGGTCAAAGTTTGAAATCCTAAAAACAAAAAGTTTGGTCAAAGCGCAATGCAAGTTTAAAAAAGTTGGGTGGTGAAAGTTTGAAATACTAAAAGCTAAAAGTTTGGTGGTCAAAGTTTTAAATCCTAAAAGTTAAAAGTTTGTTGGTCTAAGTTTGGTGGTTAAATTAGAAGAAAATAAAGTTAACTTAAAAGTTAGTGGCAGAAAATAAAATAAAGCTAAAGTTAGTGTCTAAAAGTTTGTTGGTCAAAGTTTTAAATCCTAAAAGCTAAAAGTTTAGTATTCCATCACCCCTTCACATATTAATTTACAAAAATAGAGCTTCAATAATAACACTTCAATCCAATAATAATATTGTTAATATAATGTGTTTTCACCATCTATGCAACTCCAAATATTAACTATCAAGCCCCACCCTGTATATTTTGTGGGTCAAATATGGCGGCTGTGAGACCTCTCTTTTTTGTCACATGGATGCGTATTATAGCGTCTCTTGTGTGGTTGTTTATGTTAGTGAAGGACACTATTAAAGTGTCCTATTAATATTAAAGAGAATAAGTTCGATCAAAATAAGTGATTAGCGGTTTACATATCTAAATCAATGATATAGATACAAATTTATTTTAAACATAGTTTGAAAGTTACTTTAAGTTTTTAAAATATCGATTAAAATCATGTTATTATATTTTTAATAAATTTATTTTAACAGCAGAGATGAATTTCACTATGGAAACTACAAATTATATACGTTGAGCGAATGATACAAGGATTTATGACGATGACTCCAATACGACTTAGTTTATGTGTCGATTGACACATCACTTAAACCCATATGACATATCTAACATCAAAGATGGTTAGAAGTTAAAAGATATCGCGTGTGATGTTTAGAACTTAAAATGTCTTATAAGCTTCAACTTAATTAAAACAATAGTGTTTAGTTGAAGCTTATAAGACAGTTTAAATCCTAAATATCAACACACGATATCATTAACTTTAAACCACCTGAAACATTAGCAGAAAATATCAAATACTAAGTGCATTCACATTGAGTTCCTAATCTAGTATTTATATATTATTATTTTATTCTCATTTCTCTTCCACCCAATCATAAATACAAGGTTTGATGCTAGAGCACCAATAAGAAGCTCTAAACACAAGGAATGAAAAATGAGTTCTCTATTCACATCACATCCATTGTTTCATGTGTTATAATTAAACAAAAAAAATCATACTTTTTAAAATTTATATTTCATTTTTAAAGCCATTCACATCTCATCCATATTTTTTTTTATCTTTTTCTTACTAATAGGCACTTTATTTATTATATTTCTTATTTTTATACACTCACAATAATTTAATAAAGGATGAATGATATTTTCTAATATATAAAAACATCTCTAGCCATCTTTTAAAATATAGGGATGGAAAGAGAAATTGTGAATCACATAGAGTGAGTTTTTAGTAGATTTTATAACTTTTAAAAGATAAGGTTCTAGGATTCATACACCCTGTGACATCATACTTGGGGTGTATGACATCACATTCTTAGTATGTGGCAGCTTCCTATTAGTGTGTAGTGTGGGTCAGGGTGTATGAATTCCAAAATAGGGGTGTATGAATCCACAACCCCTAAAAGATAAGAGAAGTGTTGATGAATGATTTGTGAAAGGTCTAAAACTTATCAAATTTTATAGAATGTAATTTAGTGAAAAGTAGATTAAAAGCTTGTTGCCTGTTTATATGCTATTTTGATGTAATCCTTGTAGTTGTATTGATTTTATATAAAAATATATGAAATAAAAAATAAATTAAATTTGGGTTTTAAAAAGCTTAAAAAATTTCTTCAAATTTAAAGAAGCGATTTAATATAGAGATTGCAATCGACATGTCCTAAGAGCGTTCACAATAGATGCTCTATAATATTGTGAGAGGGGCCTCTATATTATATAGAGTGGGTATAAGTGGTTGTGAGTAGAGGAGAGAGAAAATATATACATGTGACACTGTTCATCAGTAAATTTGAAGGGGATACTGTTCACACTCTATAATTTTTTAATATTTTTAAAAGTGGTTGTGAGTAGAGGAGAGAGAAAAGGTAATGATAAAAGTATAGAATAAGTATTATTAAATAGAAAAGAAGAGAGAAATGTAGTGATTTTTAGTGTAATTATAGAGATGGAGATGAAGGATTTATCGTGAATGTTCTAACCTAACAAAAACAAAAAGTTGATATCAAATTATCAATAACGTCTAAATTATATGGATCATCGATAAAAATAAAGATACATTATTGGGGTGTTAATATGGGATTACAAAAAATGTAAGAGGGGTAATAAAACAAAACAATCAAACTTCAAGGGTCATAAAAGCAACTCCCCCGAAAACAAACAGCAACACGTGTCAACACTGCAGAGGCGGCTAAACCACAATCCCACATCCGTAATATCACCCAACTCCAAGGGCATTTCTATCCAGATCGCAATAAAGCGAACACTCCTCATGACCTTTTAACACTCAGTAAAAGACAGATCACGTGGCAGTCCCATCTAACTTTTGATCTTATCTTAATAATATTAAATACATTCCAGATCCAAAATCAACGGCCACGATCAACCACCAGTTAACCCTAATCCTCAATAAATACCACCATACCCAGTCTCTTCAACCACTCCATCATCTTACTACTAGAGTGTCTGTTTGTTTTAAGCTACAATCAGCAGATCATTAATAATAATATCTTCTTCTGTTTATTATTATTATTAGTGTAAGGTATGAGTATTCTTGATAAGCTGTGGGATGACACACTTGCTGGACCTAGGCCGGATAAAGGCCTCGGAAAGCTGCGTAAACAATCTACTTTTAGTTTCCGCTCATCATCGGACTCTTCCGGCAAGGGTACGCTGTTACCTGCCGTTATTCAAACTGTAGAATTTATCAACGTTATGTTAAAAAATTTGAAATTATTAACAAATTAATTTTGACAGTTCGTTATAACGAAGGCTAAAATCGTGTTAAATTATTAATTAATGGCAGATCAGTTGCTTAGTTACCGACAGTGATTGTTACCTTTATTATTATTATTATTATTATTATTATTATTATTATTATTATTATTATTATTATTATTAAAGAGATTTTTGTATCTCGAAGGCTAAAATCATGTTAAATTATAAGTTACTAACAGTGATTGTTCGTTTGCTGTTATTATTATTATTGTTATTATTATTATTATTATTATTATTATTATTATTATTATGGCAAGACTTTTTCATAATTTTGATTATAATGGACCGGTTTTTAAAATTATAAGAGATTTCATTATCTCGAAGGCTAAAATCGGGTAAAATTGTTGATCGCAGATCAGTTGATAACTATCACTGTTAGGTTTTTAATTTGGCGCGAGTTTTTATAATTTTTATTGAATTTGTGAAATAATTTGTTAAAAACCTGAAATTATGACAGTTTCCTATGAAATTCCGTCATCTCGAAGGCTAAAATCGAGTTAAACTGTTAATCGTAGATGAATTGCTAACTATCCACTGTTAGATTATTATTATTATTTTGGCGCGAATTTGTTCATAAGTTTGATTACAATCAATCGGCTGTTTTCATTTACTGTAATTTCATATATATAATCAAGACGTTTATGACGAAAAAGTTAATATAATATGTGCATGATACTGAACGGTGTCGTTTGCTCTCTGAAACAGAATCACAGCCGGTGACAAATGTGCCGGCAGAGGATCCTGCAATGAGAGTAACACGGAGTATAATGATCGTGAAACCCGAACGCACTCAGGGCGAAACGCCGCCTGCGTCTCCGGCTGGTTCCACGCCTCCTGTGTCTCCTTTCCCCGGTAAAGTTTAGCTGAATTGATTTGATGGAGTGTAGTGATAATAATATTATTAATTAGTTTTAGATGTTGGATAATAACTATACAGGTTTGTCTTGTTTGTGATTATGGATTCATCCTCCCTATCCACCACCATGATAGAGACATTGGTTACAATAATTGCTTATACTTTATTACTTTTGACTTGCATAATAGGGATATAAAATCATTTAGTAACCCTACAAGATCAAAAATATCTGCAAAATTAATTAATTAACCCATCTAGTGGCACCTAGTTGACCCGACCTGAACCGGTTTCAGTTCCAAACTGGTCATACTAGAACCGGTCCCTAACCTATCCGTACTGCTAGTTTCAACCCGGTTACTTCCTCTACATTGAACCCAAACCCGTAGCACGAACTGGTTTGGAACCAACCCAAGAAAACCGGTTTGGAACTGGCTCTAGCCATGTGTTTATCTGTCTGGTGGCACTATGTATTTGTCATCATAAAAGTGGTGTGGGTTCGAGTTTCACAAAGTAGGCACTAGGTGGACTTTTGGAGCTGATTTAGAGGGTGTGTGTTTGCGGTTAGAAAAAAAATAATTAACTTGTGCTAGAACATTTAGTTTGGGTTTACATTTATAAAATCTGATTTGAATTATGAAAGATGTAGAGATAGGGATGAGGTTGTATATGGGGGGATGAAAATGGAAACGCAAACATACTTTTATATTGGGTGTTTATATTGAATTATGTGTTGCTTTCTTAATTTGATGATCGGTCAGGAGGCAGATCCGAGGCGTTTAGGTTTCGTAGGAAATCGTCGGACAGTTACGGGAAGGGAAGCTGGGTCTGAAGCAGGAGCCCTCGTGCTGCTTACGACGTGTGAAATGTGATGGAAGCGAACATTACTGAGCTTGGTTTTGGTTAGGAGCCTCTACTAAAAGAGCATGTAGTGAGGGAGAGTGGGTTTGTTTTATGTATATAGTTCATGTAAATATGTGTGGGTTGTGTGATATGGAGTTTGGTGAAGTTGCTTAGTGGTTTTTTTTTTCTTTTCCCTTTTGTTACGAGAAACCTTTGTATGCTTCTAGGACTTGCTTCGCTTTTGCTAAGAAAACTCGTGGGTTGTCACGTTTGAATCCGATTTTCTTACGAGCACTTGCTTTAGGTTGTGTTGCTTTAATAAAAACTAGGATGATCCCGCCGCGTTGCGACGGATGTGTTATGACGATTCATTATAAGATTACTAATCAAAGCAAAGGTCATCTTGTTTTAACGCATCTGGGAAAATATCTGACCACTAATGGAATGGAGAAAACAAACGAAGAAAGGAAGATTACAATTGCGTGACATTCTTTAGGGAAAAATCTTCCATTCAGCTTAAAGAACACAAACCACTGATTTTATTCGTTGTATGCACCTGCAGTGTATAAGAGTGGCAGTATATCAGGTTATAAAAATCATTATCATTTTTCATCCTATTTAACCTGCTGCTTGTTTGATGAAATAATACCCAAATCCAATGATAGTATTATATATTTACACTATAAGTGACGATGTCAAACAGCGAGTTGAGAGTTTCCACCGGGAAAAAAACATATGAGCAACTTATGAAAGACAACACCATCATTAACACACAACTTAGAAGGAGTCGAGCTAGGGATCGTGAAACCTACCTTATCCCCATCTACGAACACCGATCTATAAGATGAAGTCCGAAACTAAGTTAGAACAGATGTATACTTTAATACACATTATTAATCAACATATAAAAATTAGTGGTGAATAAAGAACAATAAGACGACAACATATATGATCTTCATGAAACATCCAACCTCCAAAATTAATTAAAACTTTTGGCTTTGTTCTCAAAAACTAAGTCAGATACCTTTCAATTAACATTTTATAATATCATGTACAATCTGACATCAAATAACACAAAAATTGGTAACAAAGTAACTTTCAAAATCAAGTCAAATCATAACACGGATTCATCAATTCAGTCGCAATTCGCAAAGACATTCAAAACTACATGTAAACGATTACCTAAATATTTTTTCGAAGATGTAACCAATTTATGGAACAAATCAAGAAAACACAAACGGAAGGGTCGCCGAAGACAGGACTCTGTATGGCAAGAGAGGAAATCAGAAAAGTTGTGAACCCAATAATCAAACGGAATGGTCGTAGCCTTCTTAGCCGGAGGTGACGGAGGTAGTGCAGCAGCGACGTACATGGTGTTTGTGTTGGCAGCGGTGACAGCCGATTTGGGGTTTTTGAAATGATGGAAGAACATGAAGAAACGTTGTTTGGGGGGGGGGGAGACGGGTGGATAGGTTGAAAACGTGACAGGCATCGGAGAGGGTGATCTGCGTCCCTCAATTGAAGCGACGTGCAACAATCAAAGTGAAAACGTGGAAGCCGGACGCTGGTTTTGACGGTGACGGTGGTTTGTGGCCGGTGAAAGGGACGTTGGTTTCGACGGTGACGGTGTTGTGTGTGAAAGGGACGGCGGTTTCGACGGTGATGGTGTCATCGTTTGAGAACAGGCGGCGGTTGAGGAATAAGGAGGAAGTGATGGTGTTGGCTAGAGGTTTGTGGAGATCGGAGAGATGATCTGAATGTTAGGTTTGGTGGAGAACAATAGGAAGGAAATGGAGAGAGAAAGGGAGAGCTGATGTATATGCAGATGAGAGAGAGAAGCTTCCAGATGCATGTTTAAAAAGAAAGAAACTTTGTGGGCAAAACTAAAAAGCCTAAGAGTAGACTGGTGCAAACCCCCAATTCAAAATGATATATATAATAATGACCGCACATGTATGTAATTGAACCGTCGATGATGGGTTCGGTTGATTACTTGTCTTGTAGTACCAAGGCATTATAGCCTAGTGGTATCTTGGTGGTGAGATAAGACTTAAGGGCCATATGGTCCTGGGTTCGAATCTCACAAAGGGGGTTTTCTCATAATTATGAGTTTCCTCCTGAATTGGTGACTTGGTGGTGGAATATGATCGCGTGGCAACACTGGTGGCACGATGATACTCAAGTGTTCCGTGAGTGATTCCAATTTGTTAGCCGTTCAAAAAAAAAAGTATCATAATCTAACAATGTAAAAACGATTGATTATATGGTTGAATACACCATTAAGATATTTAAGTGGCTTAGGTTTCAGTTACGAGATCACCTTAAAAACATGATGTGCATAAGTAAAAAACCACCAAGTTATAAAATGAGAAATAAAAATGTATAATCGGACCAATATGCACGTAAACGATTTGAAAGAAAACATGGAAGCTTTATCATGCGAGATGGTACTCATTGGTCGAAACAAAAAGAAGATAATACTCATTAATTACTCATGAGGGACAGTCATAAACGATAAAGTAATCAATGTACTCAAGGCCAACCAATCCAAATGCACTAAAGTATATGGATGTTGCACACAAACATCAGTACCATGCAACTGCTACACTGAGAGGATACAATAGGAACAAGAAAAGATCCAGAACGGTAATAGCCACAAGGAATGGCAGGGCAGCGGGTTATTAGTAAGAGACAAGCAAGACAAGAAAAGAACTTCAGAAGTAGGGAAGAGAGAATAAAAAATACCATGTCCTTTTTTGTTACCAACTTGCCCGATGGATGCTCAGGGAGTAGGCTGTGGAAGGCGTTCCAGCATTTTGATAACCTTGAAGATGCTTTTGCCCCCAAGAAAAGAGATGGTGCTGATAACCTTTCTGGTGGTTTTCCTTTGTTCACGACATGGAGGAATGGATACAGAGACTCAAGAGGGTTACAATTGATGGTGCGCGCTATTTTGGGTATTAATGTGGCTAAGTTCTCTAGGGGTGGGTGTGACACCAGTCAACAATCTAGGTCAACATCCGTACGCATTTCATCGTGCATAATTAGATATTTTTACACACACTATACCCCCTAGTCTAGTAGGGCATGAGTTATTCAGAAAACTCAACAAATTAACTGTTTAAGCATACAACACCTAGACTATACGAAACAATTGACACCCAGACTATCTAGTAACCATGATTATGTTTCCTATAATCCAACATCCATCTCATCAAATCTTATCTTATAAGATCACACTCCATTTTTGGTAATATTCCCTAATTACATTAAACCATAGAAGATTACATACCCAAAACAACTTGATCTTGTCTCCTTGATCCCTAGCAACCGTCGCCTCCTCCCCTCCTTGATGTTTCTTTTCTTTGATTTCCATAACACACAAGACTCTATGAAATGTCATTCATCTTTGATTTGGACATGATGAAAGGTCACATCAAATTGTTTAGCATCAAATCTAAGTAAAGGAAGGATTTCTTTAATCACTAAGTTTGATAATAGTTGACTTACCTCTTATAACTATCTCTTTTCCTATATAAAGGGCCAAGGCCTTTGAACTTCAAGCATCAACCACACACAAATTCCTTGAACTTTCAAATTACTTGGAGCTTCCCTCTCCCTCCCTCTTTGCAATCGGATGAAGCCCAGGCCCCCCTACCATCCATATTTTCGGTCCAAACACACCTAAACCAAACCATCCCAACTAACCCCAAGTAGATCTAAGGAGTCCAAAGGTGAGCACTTGAAGGAAAGCATCGAACTCTCGTCATCCTTTATCTTTTTGCTTCTTGCGCTAGGAGGTATTAAAACTAACCTAGTATCTTTATTTTATACACAAATCTAACAAAGTTCACCCAAGTTAATAAACATAAGATTTTAGAAACCAAAACTCTAATGTTTTTACAGTAGAAAAGTCTTGGATAAATGATTAGGTGTATAGTAGTATGTATGCGTGTGTTTATATATATAAGATATATGTGTGTGTGTGTGTGCGAGTGATATGTATATATACATATATATATATATATATATTACATAAATATATGAGTGTGTGCGTGTATATATATATATATATATTACATAAATATGTGTTACATGAGTTAGACAACATTATCACAACAAAGTCCTCGGACAATCATATCAATTAACTTAGCAATAAGCCGTGGGTCATATGAATAGTACTATTTGGGTTGACAACCCCTTTCATGGTTAGTCGCGCTAACCTTGACTGCTGTCAAATAATTGCATATTATCCATGTTTTTCAATGTTCTGTGATAAGGCATTGTTTGGGGCGTACAAGGAAGTTAGGGTTTGGTTATGGGGATCATGTTAACTATATTCTTCATGGACACAGACAACAAAACTTTCTTGAAAACAAACTGTTTTATCGAGTCATCAAAACCTACGAACTCACCAACTTTTAGTTGACGATTTTAAGCATGTTTTTCAGGAATCAAGTAAGGATACTAAGAAAGCAAGCTTAGGAATGCATGAAGAAGTCTTTTCTTATGTTAGTTTGATGTAGTCGTTGAACTTATATTTACTAAGGCCTGTAACTTT
Organism: Ambrosia artemisiifolia; assembly: GCA_032199755.1. NCBI lineage: Eukaryota > Viridiplantae > Streptophyta > Magnoliopsida > Asterales > Asteraceae > Ambrosia > Ambrosia artemisiifolia. Next base: position 50,108,251 of record CM063513.1, read on the forward strand.
GTTTGACATCAAGACTTTATTTGTTATGTGAAATAAATGACATTTAGTACTTCTCATATAAACAATGTTTTGATCACCATACTCGTCTCACCTCGCGTTTCCGCCTTAGGCGAGGTGTGACACGCGGGGACTTGGGAGAGGGGTTCGAGCATGCACCAAGTGGTACCATTTTGGATCGGGTCTTGTCAGTTCTACGTTATTTCAGTATTTGAGTCATGAGTTCTAGACAATTTACTATTTTCTTAAACAATGTTATGCTTTATTAAATAATTTATGACATTATCCATCCTTAGATGTTATCTATTTAAATAAATTTGTGTGTTGCTTGAACCTTGTGTTTGAAAACCTTTCGAGGTCGCATTCATGTGTTTCTGCCTTGGCGGGGTGTGACAGATTGGTATCAGAGCATAAGGTTATAGCGAACTAAGATTCTTTTTGAGTCAACTATAACCAAAGACATTTTCAAAATGTTTTCACAAAGTACCACATTGTCTCGCCTTGCACCTGTCAAGTCTCAAGCTTCTCTACGACGACACGCGGGTATAGTAGTTTATTTATTTACATACATGTTCATTTACAAATATATGCATGCTTATGACATGATCATGGTTATCTCGGTTGACCTTACCATCTTGTCCGACTCCGAGCCCGACTACTTAGTGGACGACACCCCCGAAGAGGACCTTCCACTTACCCAGCCTGCTCCCATACCCTATGAGGCCCCCGATTTCCCCCATCACGGAGGAGGATGGATCTCCGATTCCGACATGGATGTGGACCCTGCACCCGTAGTGAGGCGTGTCTCTAACGACGACACTGAGGATGACGTCCCTCCCTCCCTTGCAGACCCGAACGTCCACCCTTCAATGACCCTCCTATCTCTCATTCTTCCTCGAGCCTTGCCCCTTCTTTCCGCATCAACTTCTCGGGACGTACGCTCCAGAAGTATACGCCCCGAAAGAGGGTGCGTCAGACGATTGTCCTCGTCATTCCCGCTCGTGCCCAGGTTTCTTCATTGCCCACCGACCCTGTCTCTACCGGGAAGCCTGACCAGTCCATCGACCCTATACCGGAGCCACGTGCTGTGGAGGCACCCGCGCCGATACCTGAGCCGCCCCAGAGGTTGAGGATGCGCTCCCAGGCCCGTAAACGGCCTTTCCTCCCCAGTCTCACTGGCGACTTGGATCATCGGGACGAGGAGGACGATCACGAGGCGATGGCACTAGGAGGATTTTCACGGAGACCACTCTACACCGAGCACGACATTCTCTTGTCTCACGACGCGCAGTTAGTAGCTTTGGGTGTCCGCATTCGAGAGCTAGAGGATCGAGCATCTGAGGCCGAGCAGGGGAGACTGTTAACAGCTATGGGGAGAGTGGAGGCGGAGAGACGCTTGGATGCGCTAGAGAGGAGGATGGCAGAGACAGACCAGCGTATGAGAGAGGCGATTGTTTCTCCTGCTGCTGCTTTTCCACCACCATCTTCTTAGGTTATTTGTGGTTGTACTTTATGTTGTTATGTTTAATGTATTATGTTTGGATCTAGTAGCTTAAACTATTGCGGTACGACCGCCCATTTTTTATACTTAATACTTATGTATTTTAGATTACGTATGGATTATGTTGGTATGCTATTTATTATTGTTCCGTGTTGCTTATTCTTTTGTCTCGTGGTTGTGATTGACTTGCTATGCATGGTTATATTTGATTGTTACATTTGTATGAGCGACAATATTTGCGAAATATGTGTCTTACACTTTTGATATGTGTCATATTAGAAGGAAAACATGCAAACCCGCCAATCTGCACGAACCAACGATGGCGAACCATTACCAGCCACTCCTGCTGAGCTGGCTAGGGTGATTTCTGAGGCAATTGCTCGACATGACGCTGCTCGAGCCGATTCTACCAGAGGCTCTGGAGGTACTGGTCATCGACGGGGAAGCGAAACAGATAACGGTAGAAATTTTGAGTCCAAATTCTCTACTTACTACTCCTACGCAAAAACTTTGTGTTAATAATATTCACTATTGTATACACAGAAGTTGAAAACCCTGTTCGGGGATGTTCATACAAAACTTTCATGGCTTGCAAACCATGGAACTTTCGTGGTACCGAAGGTGCCGTTGGGATTGTTCGTTGGATCAAAAAGATTGAGTAAGTTCTTGACATCAGCGGTTGCTGTGAGGACCAGAAACTGAAGTACTCTACTTGTACTTTCCAAGACGAAGCCCTTACCTGGTGGAATCTTCAAGGACAAACCATGGGTCGAGACTCGGCCTACAATCTTACCTGGGCCGATCTCAAGGCTCTACTCATGGAGAAATACTGTCTTAGGAGTGAACTACAAAAGCTGGAAGCAGAATTCTGGAACCTTTCCATGGTGGATGCTAAGGTGACTTCTTACACTACCCACTTCCATGAGATCTCTCAACTAGTTCCTCACATGGTCACTCCGGAATACAAGAGAGTTGAGCAGTATATTTGGGGTTTATCTCCCAAGATTCGAAGCATGGTCACTGCGTCTGCACCTACCAATATCCAGAATGCTGTTACTCTAGCTCACAGTCTGGCCGTTGATGTTGTTCGTATGGGTTTGTTGAACCAGAAGGTTTTAGCTGCGGGAGGGAGTTCTGGAGACAAGCGCAAGCGATCTGGCTCCAAGAAGGGAAAGAACACACCCCACAAGCCCCAGGACACTGTGAAGGTTTTTGCTGCCACCACTGCTGAGGAGCCCAAACGCAAGTGTAACTGGCCCCATCCTTACTGCAGTAAATGCCACTACCATCATGTTGGCATGCGTGAAAGTATCCTGTGTAAGAACTGCAACCGTCGAGGTCACCAAACCGCTAACTGCAAGGCCAAGGCCACCAACACTCCTCCTGCCAAGAATGAGTGTTTTGAATGTGGTGCAACTGGCCATTTCCGCAAAGATTGCCTCAAGGCTAAAGATCAAGCTCACGGTCGAGAATTTGCGCTTGGAGCCAGTGAAGCACGCGATGATCCTAATGTGGTTACCGGTACGTTTCTCTTTAACAACCATTTTGCTTCGGTTCTTTTTTATTCAGGCGCTGATTTTAGCTTTGTGTCGACCGACTTTAAGAATTCCGTTGGATTAGAATCAAGTAAGTTTGACACGTGTTATACCATTGAATTGGCCAATGGTAAGTTAATTTCGTCTGAAGAAGTTGTTAGGGATTGTGTTTTGGAACTTGGTGATCTTGTCTTTCGCATTGATCTACTGCCTATTCGATTGGGTAGTTTCGATGTTGTCATTGGCATGGATTGGTTATCCAAGCATCGTGCAGAGATCTTCTGTCATGAGAAATTGGTTCGTATCACCTTGTCCAATGGGGAAACCCTCTCCATTCGAGGAGACCGAGGTGGATCTACTCTTCGAGTCATGTCCTGCATCAAGGTGTAGAAATGTTTAAGGAAAGGTTGTGTTGCGTTTCTGGCACATGTCGTTGAACAGAAAGGTAAAGATTGAAAACTCGAGGACATACCGGTGGTGCGAGACTATCCCGAAGTCTTTCCAGAAGATTTTCCAGGGCTTCCACCGCCACGGCATGTCCAGTTTCGCATTGACCTAGTCCCAAGAGCTGCCCTAGTAGCTCGCACTCCGTATCGTTTGGCACCATCCGAGATGCAGGAATTGTCTAACCAGCTGCAAGAATTGTTAAACAAAGGATTCATTCGTCCGAGTTTTTCTCCGGGGGAAGCACCTATATTGTTCGTGAAAAAGAAGGACAAAAGTTTTCGCATGTGCATCGTTTACCTGGAGTTGAACAAGCTGACCATCAAGAACAAGTATACACTGCCGAGGACCAATGATTTATTTGACCAGCTGCAAGGTTCCAGTTACTATTCAAAGATCGACCTGCGTTCGGGTTATCACCAGTTGCGGATCCAAGAAGACGACATCCGAAGACCGCGTTCCGAACTCGTTATGGGCATTATGAATTTTTGGTCATGCCATTTGGTTTGACAAATGCTCATGCTATTTTTATGGATCTTATGAATTATGTCTGCAAGCTCTACTTGGACAATTCGTGATTGTCTTTATTGATGACATCTTGATCTAGTCACGCACTCAGGATGAACACGAGCACCATCTTCGATTAAATTTGGAGTTACTCAAAAACGAGAAATTGGTTGTCAAGTTCTCTAAGTGCAAGTTTTGGATTCGAGAAGTTCATTTTCTTGGTCACGTTGTGAACGAGAAGGGTATCCAATTTTACCACGCAAAAATTGAAGCCATCAAGGATTGGGACGCGCCTAAAACACCAACTGAAGTGCAGAAATTTTAGGGTCTAGATGGTTATTACCGACGGTTCATCAAAAATTTCTTTAAGATTGCCCAGCCACTTACAGTCTTGATGGAAAAAGACAAGAAATTCGATTGGGGAATCAAGTAAGAGGAAGCGTTTCAGGTCCTGAAGAAACGTTTGTGCAGTGCTCCAATTCTTTCTCTTCCGAAAGGTACCGATGATTTCTTGGTTTATTGTGATGCTTCTCATCAAGGTTTTGGATGTGTACTCATGCAGAGGAATAAGGTCATCGCTTATGCATCTCGAAAACTCAAAGTTCATGAGAAGAATTACACCACTCATGACTTAGAGTTAGGTACAATGATCTTTGCCCTCAAGTGTTGGAGGCACTACCATTATGGTACTAAGTGCACTATTTTCACCGACCATAAGAGCTTACAACACATCTTTAATCAGAAGGATCTGAACATGCGGAACGTAGATGGGTTGAGTTCCTAAACGATTACAATTGTGAGATTAAATACCATCCAGGAAAGGCCAACGTTGTGGCTGACGCCTTGAGCCGGAAGGAACGAGTCAAGACCATGCGTGTGCGTGTGCTAGGTCTGACCATCCATACAAACCTCAGTACACGTATTCGCGAAGCTCAGCAGGAAGCTCTGAAAGGTGAGAATTTGAAGAATGAGTCACTGTTCAAGATAGTTAATCTGTTGGAACCAAGGTCTGGCTGCACGGTTTATTTTGCCAATCGGATCTGGGTGCCATGTTTTGACGGTTTACGCGATTTAATCCTTGAGGAGGCCCACAAGTCAAAGTACTCGGTTCATCCCGGATCCGACAAAATGTACAAAGATGTAAAGGAACTTTACTGGTGGCCCAACCTTAAAGGTGAAATTGCCTCATACGTCAGCCGATGCCTTACCTGTTCAAAGGTTAAAGTCGAGTACCAAAAACCGTACGGTCTGCTTCAGCAACCCGAGATTCCCGTTTGGAAATGGAAGCAAATCCTTATGGATTTCATCACCAAGCTACCGAAGACGTACAGTGGCAACATTACGATTTGGGTAATTGTTGATAGGTTGACTAAGTCTGAACATTTCTTGCCGGTCAAGGAAACCGACAAGTTAGAGAAACTCGCCAAGTTGTACATCAAAGAGATTGTAACAAGGCATGGTGTGCCTCTTTCAATCATTTCCGACCGAGACAGTCGATTCACTTCCCGATTCTGGCAGACACTCATGGATGCACTAGGCTCTCGCTTAGACATGAGCACAACCTATCACCCCCAAACCGATGGTCAAAGGGAACAGACTATCCAAACCTCGGAAGACATGCTCCGAGCATGCGTAGTCGATTTCGATGGAAACTGGGATTCTCATTTGCCTCTAGTTGAGTTCTCTTACAATAACAGTTACCACACCAGTATCAAGGTTGCTACGTTTGAAGCCTTATATGTGCGCAAGTGTAGATCTCCCTTGTGTTGGGCAGAAGTTGGAGACAAATACCTGATTGGCCCCGAGCTAATTCAAGAAACGACCGACAAGATCTTTCAAATCCGTGAACGTTTGAAAGCTGCTAGAGATCGTCAAAAGAGTTACGTCGATCACCGTCACAAACCACTCGAATTCAAGGTTGGCGATAAGGTACTCTTAAAAGTCTCACCCTAGAAGGGTGTACCATGGTTTGGTAAACGTTAGAAACTTAAACCCCGATACATAGGTCATTTTGAAATGCTAGCTCGGATTGGTCCTGTGACATAAAAGCTCAAGTTGCCCGAAGAGCTCAATGGTGTTCATGACATATTCCACGTATCCAATCCGAAAAAGTGTTTGTCCGATGAATCTTTGATCATTCCTCCTGAAGAAATTCACATCGATGATCAACTCCACTTTATAGAGGAGCCGATCGAAGTGACTAATTGGAAAGTCTAGAAATTGAGAAGGAGTTGCGTAAAACTTGTCAAAGTCAGATGGAATGCAAAACGCGGACCCGAATTTACATGGGAACGTGAAGACCAGATGAGACGAAAGTATCATGCACTCTTTCCAAAAACGGTTGAGAACCGTAAGTCAACTCTATTTCGCGGACGAAATTGCAAAAACAAGGGGAGAATGTGACACCAGTCAACAATCCAGGTCAACATCCGTACGCATTTCATTCATTATTATTATTTCATGTGCATAATTAGACATTTTTGCACATACTATACCCCGCCAGTCTAGTAGGGCATGAGTAATACAGAAAATTCAACAAATTAACCATTTATGCATACAACACCCAGACTATATGACACAATTGGCACGAATCAGTCAAGCCAATCACACGCTCAATAGAGAGCAAAAGGATGCCCGACTAACACCATTGTACAAAACAATAACACACGTGACAACATTTCGGTGGAAAATTACACTAATCCACTCAAAACTCGAATAATCACAAAACATTTTATGAGGTTACCACACTCTGACACATGGTAATCCATCACTAACACAAATCATAAACACTATCATATGTTAACATAAAATAACATGTGTTCATGACTAATAGATATTAATACATGTTAATATCGTCATCAAATCTTTAAACACCCCATATATCCATACAAACTCATACGATACTCGATCATTCACAACTATATACACACATATGGACACATGATCAACTTGCAACTTAGGGACAATGATCACTAGCCGAAATACTTCATGAATAGGCACATATATACACATACCCCGACTACACATACACACTCTTAAATGTCTTGTCATTTTCTCACAACTCATGGAACCTTCTTCCTTGTTTCTTCCGGCCGCAACATTAACCCAAGAACACTCATGAGTCCTTGTCAATAGAATGTCCAAAAGATACACCATAATAGCATGAAATTATATTGTACATACACCTCCTCATGTGATGATCATAGCCCCAAATAGAAGATCTTTCTCTTGTCTTTTTTTCAGCCGAAATCTCTAAGCATTACACACACGATGTAATCGATCAAACATCATCATGAGGTGGTGACAACTTACACCAAAGTGGACAAAAAGCCAACTCTATGATAACACTCCCAAATAAGACAAGCCCCATTCTTCCTTGATGATCTTACCATCATGAGTCATTGACGTGTCACTATCAACAATCATCCCTACTTCTTTTCTCATTATCAGCCGAAAACAATGAGGAAACAATGGAGTCAAGTCACCATCACAAGAGTATATCCAATATATACACATAAATGGCAAGTCAAACTCAATTCTCCTCATCCCTAGAACACTAGAACTTCCTCTACAAACCTATGACAACTCACGGCCAACCACGAAAGAAAGGAACAATCACTTTCACTCATGATAGGGACACCTCATTCCTTGCACAACAAATCGGCGGAGATATTCTAGGATACAAGGGATCATGTGCAAGTTGTGATATTACACCAAAATAGGCAACCAAACAATACTCTTAACCACCTTTAATGCTAGTCAACCATTCCACTAATAACCTACTAATTACAATCGGCCAAGGGAAGGAGAATGCATGACACAAACTTATATACAATTAGATATAGGACAAAGGTAACACACCATTTCTCAATGCAAGATCCATACCCTTTTTGAGGTTATTACCAATCGGCCGAACATGGATGTGGACAAGAGATGATGTGTTGTCAATAATAATCACCCATTTGATACCTATTCACCCTAGTCGACCATATTATGAGGATAAGCATACCAAGATTAGCTTGGCCTTTGCATCCTAATCGTGTATAAATAGAGGCCATAGAGGAAGGATATTCACACCAACACAAGCTCACAAACCTCTATTACCGCATAAACCTTCGGCCTCTTTCCAAAGCTCCAAGCCGAAGCACAATCAAGCCATCGAGTCACAAGCATCCAAGCCGAAGGAGGTCCCAAGGTCTCAAGGATTGCACCATCTCGAGTCACTTCTAGGTGAGTTATTTCGTTTCCCTAAGATCCTATCTATCGGCCCTAGTACGTTCACCAACTCACCGACCTTTGATCATGAGTAATCAACCACATACATACCTAAGTTCACACACATTGCTTCACTTATGAATAAACGGGTAAATAATGATCACATTGTCACGATACCCCATGTATTTGATAAATAATCGGCCCCTATATCACAATGGTAGGTTAAGAGATGTTATTTATCAAAACCTAATATAAATGATCAACTAATAATCGGTTTTCATAAACAAAACTCATTTTGGTTTATGTTCAAAGTTGAGGCTTATAATGGATGGGTTTATAATCGGTTTTCATCACGAATCCACTAGAACACCTTGCATATCTTCAAAGGTACTTAAAAAAAGCCTAGATCGATCCATATTGATTCTATAAACCATCAAATTCAAGACCTATATGATACATTGTTTCGGCTATAACAACTTAACATATGTTAAATAGGCCAAAACATGTGTTAATACTATTTTGACATTGAAAGGGGCATAAAACTATATATAAATGCACATTTTTCCCAAAAACCAACCACACATGACGACTTGGTGTCAATTTACAAACCATAACGACATGTAGGGACCATTTTGTTTACAATAAAAACCAACTGACAACAAAGACACGAGATTTCTAAGGCCATACTCTTTACCAGTACATGAATCAATCATAAAACGTCACGTGTACAAAACATGGCCTAACTACACTAAAACCAAGGCTCACAAATGTCGGGTGAACTACTTGTATGATAAACGACAAGAACGAACGACTTATCATGCTCTTGATAATCATAGGGCAACCAGTGTCTGGACGGTAGTTGCTTCACATTCCAGCCTCACTAGACCACACATACCATTATCATGTGAGTTTCATGGACCCATTTTACTACTTCTACATTTTGGGGGACAAACATGCTACAATTCTAGTATAAATTTCATTTGTGTGTTAATTCTATCATGACTACTGTTGTGGGTGAAAATCCTCAAGATGATTTTACCTTACATCCCTAATGTACCATCCTCAGGATGCTGAAGGACTCCACTGACTTCAGGATGTAGCAGAACTTCGGCATGTGCACATCCTGAGAATGAACTAATGAATTAGCCTTCTTGTGTATAAATTGCAGGTACAACCAAGTTATAATATAGATTTATGTATTCAGCAACGTCTATATTATAATCCTCAATTGAAGAAGTCAAAGATAGAAGTGTAACTCATAGTCCAAGATTGAAGATGGAGTCAAAGTTGTAACCGATATACATTTAATATCTGCGACAAATAAGGAAACAGCAGGAACAATGACTAGCTGAGAAGAAACCGTTATCCAACGACTACATTCTGTTGAAGACCTCCAACGTTCACCTGAAACAGCTCTTAAACAACATTGAAGAAGCTTAACTACTTAGCGGATCTCACGGGATTCTTTATTTATTCTCATGTACTATATAAATGGGAGTATTGGACGAGTATAGGACACATTGCTTACACTATAGTTGCACACATACACTTAGAAACACTCACACAATCATTGTAATCTTAGTACACTCGTCCATTTGCTCATCCAAAGTTGTACTTTTTTACCAAATTAATATTAACAAACAAGGCAAGGGCCTAGTCTCCACCCGAGGTTTTACGTCGGTGATCTACAACTGATCAAGGGCTTTCCTCGTAGATCGAGTGTTATTCTTTGTGTTTTATTGCTTTATTTGTCCATTACAAACAGTTTCATCCCGAGGATATAACTGTCCATCCCGAAGCAAACCTAAGCCATCCCGAGCATAGTTGTCATATATTTACTTCTTTTTGCATCTTGGCTAAGTATTTTCAGAATATAACTAGTTTTAACATTTGAATTACATTCTTAGCACCCTACCTCACAATTTTTAATTTGGAATACAAGATTATTTCTACTAGGTAATTTTTGACCAAAACAACTACCATGTGGAACATGAGACATTTGGTTCATGAGCTCAATAGTCCTCATACTACATTTTACTTTAACTACTAGCTATCAAAAGCCATGGAACACTTTAATAGATCTATTAGGTTGACACCCCCACTCTTGGTTAGTCGCTCTAACCGGTTACATACAAAAGAGTGTTAGTATTTTACTACACATACATTGTCTTTAGTGTACAATGCGCGAGGCACAACAGTCAAGAGGTTTTGTTATGGGACTCATGGTTCGCACAATGATCATTTGCTTAACTAGCTCATGATTGGTCATACATGAATTACACGAGCACTTTACTTAGAACATTTAAACCTGTGAACTCACTGACATTATTGTTGACAAATCTTTTATGCCTGTTTTTCAGGTAATTGACCATGAGACGCGGGGACTTGGGAGAGGGGTTTGAGCATGCACTAAGTGGTACCATTTTGGATCGGGTCTTGTCAGTTCCATGTTATTTCAGTATTTGAGTCATGATTTCTAGACAATTTAGTATTTTCATAAACAATGTTATGCTTATTAACTAATTTATGACATCATCCATCCTTAGATGGTGTCTTTTTAAATAAATTTGTATGTTGCTTGAACCTTGTGCTTGAAAACCTTTCGAGGTCGTGTTTCCACCTTGGCGGGGTGTGACAGTGGGATAATGGCTAATCAACCCATATGTCGCGGAAACCCATCTGTTTTATTAGGCTCTCCGTCTGTACTCATCCTGTAACCAGAACTAGGCAATATGCTGTGGTGGGTCCTGATATGGTGAATGGAAAGGCTATGGGTATCAAGGGATCCTTAAATGATTGTGTCTCTAGAATTACCATCCAAAATGGTGGTCTCATTGAGCTTCCTCCAATGTATACCGTCCCAGGAAATCTTGGGAATTCAAATCACTGATCGGTGAAGTGAAAGTTTTGGGGTCAATGGAGAAGATGAAGACCTTTCTTGCGGATGTTAGATTCATGGATGCAGTCGTGAGATACATGGGGGGCCTAAAGATCTTGCTATCGTTTCCCTCTGACGAGATGGCTGAGAAGTTCCTCAAAGACCAGTATCCCTTCTGGTCCTTATGGTTCTCAAGATGTTATATCTGGGATAGGATGCCGCCAAAATTCGAAAGAGTTGCCTTGATTATTGTATAGAGGGGACCTTCATGTTTACGGGATTGACACATATTTAACCGTATTGACGAGAGATGTGGAATGTTGATTATGCAGTCTGAAGCTTCCATCGATAACGGGAATGTATCAGAGGATAGAATGGCGGTTCTGGTGAACTCCGGATCCCCAATTTCGTTGGATTTAAAATTAAAATGGATGGATTAGATCTTCTGGGTCTGGGTGAAGGAAAGGGATGAGCGCTGGGTCCCTTCCTCCTTGATGATCATCCATCAGAAGCTGGTTCTTCGGTTAACATGCAGGTGAAATCTCAGGTGGTGGAGTATACTGTGGAATACTTGGAAAATGAAGAGTTGGAAGATGAAGAGGTGGAAGAGGATGAGACTTTCATGGAAAACTCCCATGCATGTGATTTTGCTCAACTTTCGAAGATAGGTGGCTTTAATGTCTCGATGCATGGAGACTGTAGGGCCACCGCAAATGAGTATTGTCATATGCATGTGGGCCATTCACCTAAGTCAGTTAGGCCTAGTCCCAATTCCCCAACTAGAGAGTCAAATATTGGGCTATACTATGTAACCATTAGGCCTAGGAACAGGAGAAAGAAAAGATTTAATGTTGATATTGTTGGACTGGTTTATTTGACTATTGATCTTAATGTTCAAGATAACTCAGATCCCTTAGACCTTGATGAGATCATTCGCCGCACTGGAAATCGGAACCCGGGGATCAATATTGAGCCTACTTTTAGGCCAAAGGGGGTATGTCGAAGGCTGCTGGGGATATTAGGACATGTGCTCACGAGCTACATAAAGGTGAGGAGATTAGGGACATTGTTTTTTAAAGGTGACGAGGTGGGGTACAGTTAGGCTAAACTGGCCCACACCAAAAACATACATAATGAACTTAGCCCAATAGGCCTAAGCCCATTAAGTTTGGTCCAACCAACTTAAGAGATAACAATAGACGGTTAACAAGCCAGTTGATAAGGAAAAAAAACTAAGCCGATCCTTACGAATAATAACTGATAACGGTTATCTCCTATTGTTCCGGGAGAACGATGACTAGGATACGACTACGCACAGATATCTGGAAACAGGAGACCTCAGCTATAAAAGGAGGTCCCAGGTAAACGTAAGATTCATTCAGAAACTCTCAATACACTCACATTATTCCCATTGCTTAAAAGCCATACTTATTCTCACGCCGGAGGGTGGTCACAGGAAAACCCCCAATCCTGTGACGAGTCCTAACGGTGTTCTGTTTTGCAGCTAGATCGTTCTGTTCGTTTGGAAAGGTTGGAAAGATATCTCTGTATCATCTAGAAGACTCGACCCCCTCAGGTACTTGTTTCTTCATTGGCGCCATCCGTGGGACGGAATAAAAAGACAGAGAATCATCTTTCCCACCAGACTGAATGACATCAAATCAGGATACCCAAGTCACCACAACGCCCGGCGCTCATCAAGATCCTAGATGGATGGTGAATGAGAACGATGATCTTTTCTTAGGAGATTCAGTGGATGAAGAAATAGAGGCGGAACACCCACCGGGGTTCACGCCCGGAAGCCGAAGGACAGATACCGCGACAGTCCGTGGTGGACTGTCATCCGCACCACCCACGGGTCCCATTCCATCAACGCCATCCTTTCCCAGGATCACTCCAACAGCTACTTACACGTACATGAGACCCATAATTAATCCCGTATCAGCCGGAAGATCTCAGCATCCCTCGGACACTGTGTCGTGGGCAACTGCAGCTGCAAGCCTGCCGCTGTTCTCTGCAGCAATGACGACATCTATGATGTCCTCACCCATGGCAACGCTGACACCCCTACTGTAAGACCCTAACCCATAAACATGCGATTAACATTAGAACTTACGGGCTTTGTTCTTAATGAGTAAACACTCTCGATTTCGAACTTTGATATTTATGAAATCCAACTCATTATGATTTGTATATTATAGGTCCCAACAAATTTTCTTATAATTAGATTTACTAAAAACATGTACTAAAGCTTGCGTTTTAATCGGGAACTTCAAATGTGGAAGCTAGTTGAGCGTTCGGGTGTGTTCGGTTCTTCTCGCGACTTGATCTTTGCTTCGGAAGTCCCGCCACATGAATACCTAGAACCATTACACAAAGAATGGTTAGTGATTTGTCAATAATAGAAGAAATATCCTCTTCTCAGTTTTTCCTCTGGTCTAACTATCCTCTGGTCTGAGCAAACATCCTCTGCTCATTTTTCCTCTGGTCTAAACAATCCCCTGGTCCGAGCAAACATCCTCTGCTCATTTTTCATCTGGTGTAAACAATCCTCTGGTCTGAGCAAACATCCTCTGTTTCCTTGCTTGTTTTTCCCCAACCTTTGGGTGTTTTTAAACCAAGTTCAACACCATTCCTAGGGCTTGGGGACTTGTTTGATACCTTTATTGGGCTTAAAAGATGCCCGTTTATGGTGGTTTATAACCCCTTTCGGCTTAACTATTACTTACAGGTTTTTCACCTAAATCGACCCGTTAAGGCATTGGACTCTACAAGACACTTTTTAAGCACACCAAAGGCATTGAAATCATATTGTCAACTCATTGGACACATGTTCAACTAAAAGCATTGTCCGTTTATGTCATTATGACTTAGTTATTAGATTTAGAGGGTGTTTGGGATTGAGTTTCAAAACAACTTATTGGGTTATTGGCTTTTCCAAGAAGCCAATAAGTCAATAAGCTGTTTGTGTAACCCAAAAGCACTTTCTGTTTTGACTTTTGGCTTTTGGCTTTTAAGGGTGGAAAAGTTGTTTTTGAAAAGTTAGAAATCCTGGCTTTTGCCTTTTGACTTTTGGAAAAAAATTACAAATTTACCACTCATACAACCAATATTCACAATACGTTAAGCAAAGCACCTAAAAAAATAACAATTTATTGACTTTTTGACGTTTCACATCCCAAAAGCTAATCCAAACACTTTTTCTAAATTCCCAAAATGCCCTTTTATAGCCAAATCCATAAATTTAGCCATCCATGGTGACACTTTTGATTCAACCCATTGCTTTTGACTCATTGACTTGTTTAAAAACCTCTAAGTCCTTCCGGACTTAGATTTGCACCTTTTCTCAAATTTCCTCTTATTTAGTAAATTCTAAGCGCATTAGCGCACATTAGACATAGTGATGGAAATGACTTACTTGATTTGCACCCACACTTCATGTGGGTAGTTTTAGTACTCATGTTGCTTCCCCCGAAGGCATTTAATTAGCTACGGACTTACCGGGTGGCCCTGACCCATATTCATACCTTGTGCTTATCCTCCATGATTCTTAGCATCAAGCATGCATGCGAAAGTGCATTTACCTGTGTGCTTTCTAGATAGACACATTAATTTCTCGGAACTCAAATGACGAGGACTTCACCATTTGACCCGTTTGGACCCATAGTTCACGATACTATGTTACCCAAGTTTCTTTACCTATGGTTCAAGTGACACACACTTGACACATTTAACATCTTACTTAACGACTCCATTCAAATGGTTTCATTTGGATTAAAACATCATTTCTCACATGTCTTTATTAACTGACCCGTTTGATGGATTTCATCATTTGGTCATAACTCATTGTCTCGATTAAGATCATAAACCACGTTTTGACTTGAGTGCACATAAAGCGACCCATTTAATAGATTCCACCCCTTGGGATTTACCTTTATCACATACACTAGAATTAAGTCGAGTGTATACAACAATTAAGCTACGTTATAGTCTAACGGTGTAAGTAAAACTTACCTTATATTCATTCTCATTTACTTGCACTTTAAGCTGATATCCGCTTGACCCGTTTTGTTTGTTGATCCATTCCTCCCAAGCTTGCACCTAGCTTGATAAGATCAACCTTCACTATACTCATAAGATTAGTTAAGTTAGTCATCATATCCAATAACTAACACATCTCATGAGTTCATTCACACCATCATATCACTTTCCCAATTATCATTGGGCTATATTTTTCATGTATGGTGTGATCCATCTTTTAAACAAGTGTTTCACATTTATATGCGGGTAATTCCATGATTACCCAAATCAAGTTTTCACCTAAATTTATGAACAAGGCTATTAAGGCGTTTCATCAAACACTTGGTGTGCAGCCACCAAATTCAATTGATTTTCATGGGTTTAAGTTTAGCTAAAACATTCCCATTTATCTAATCCTCATCATATCATGTTGTTTAGGCTCTTTAACCTAAATTCCTCATTATAACAACTCCTAAGAGTCAACTAATTCATTAAACACGGAGAGTTTCAACCTAGAGGTTAAACCCCAATCACATTAACATAATCATATGACTAGAATCAAACACATGTGTAGAATGTGATTTGTAACAAAATTAGGTGTGATTGAGGCTCCCTAAAGCTAGAGAAACCTCCAACAACTTAGAATCTCACGTTTTTGACAAAACCCTAGATTTTTACCATGATAAAAAATAGTATAACATCAATTTTTACCAAATAAAAGGTACCTTGATGTTCATTAGGCCTTAGATGACCCGTTTCTTGCTAATGCACTGAAAACCCCCTTGATTTGGCTTGGATTTGAGCAAGGTTCATGAGTTAGGGTTTGGGTTGGTGTAGGAGATGATTCTCCTGATCATTACATGACACACACACAATGTGTGTGTTTTTATTATTTTATTTTTATTAATAAAACCCACTTTATCATATTGGCAACAATGGGCCCTCAAATTTTTCCCAAAGTCTTTTGTTGTTAAAACTCATTTAGCAAAACTAGTGTTATTCCCATAATAGGACATAACCCAAGTTCTCATTATTCGAATCTCACTTTATTATTTTGCTAATCACGCCTAATGGCGTAATTAGGCGAAAGAATGATTTTGGGGTGTTACACCTACAATCGCTCCTTATACTCCGGTTACACCCGGGAATCAACCGTACATGTCATATTATCCAATGCAGCCATACGGATACATGTACCAGCCTATGGGGGAATTCCTTATGCATATCCTTACCCATACATGTACCCGCCAATGCCACCACCGATGTTCGGGTGGGGGGGCAACCAATTCCACTTCCCAATCTATGGGAACCCACCTAGAAGAAGTCAGAACTAGATTAACGTATGATGGAACACCAGCTACCGGTCAACCGATCCCCCGTGTAACCCATCCAGGGCCACAAGGTGGGGAACGCAATCAAAATAGTGATCATCCAGAAGATGAAGATGAGGAAGAATTGACAAGGCCATATCACCCTCCGGAAATGGCTACTTACTCAAAGCTCGCAGCAAGAATAGCCAATGCACCGCTGCCACCTAACCTGAAGCTGCCATCAACAGTTGGAATGTACGATGGCACGGGAGATCCAGATGATCATCTCAGCATCTTTGAGTCGGTAGGGCGATCAAAGGACTGGCCCATGCCTGCCTGGTGCCATATGTTCATTCAGACCTTGGTAGGGGCAGCACGGGTCTGGTGGGACAGTCTGACACCCGGTTCTGTCACCAATTGGAGCAAGATTGTTAAAGGTTTCTCACAGCAGTTTAGCCAGCAGAGAAGACATACCAAATATAGGGATGAAGTGATGCACATACGACAGCATGACAATGAGTCCATGGAGAATTTCATTGTTCGATTCAACAAAGAACGACTTCAGATTCCCGGAAATACCGAAGAATTGGCATGTGCTGCCTTCATCATGGGAGTAAATGATGATGGTTTGCTATGAAAACTCCATGGCCCCCAAAGGATATCCGAATACTATGGACGAGATGATGACTATTGCTAAGGCTTATGTTAAACAAGAAAAGTCCATAGCCATGAATCATGTCGTCAGAAAAAAGCAAGAATCTACTAAAGCTTCTGATTCAAATGACAACCGGGATCACAGAGGCTCTAAAAATAGAGGAAGAGCAGAGGCACCCAACCAACCCTATTCCCGGAATGATCACCTGGATGATCGGCGAGATGACCGTCGAAGATCTGATAGACCCTGGGATACATTCGCCGGAAAGGGGGAGGACTCTTCAAAACCAAAGCCCGAATATCCTGAACTGACCAAGACACCATCTCAGATACTGGAATCTGAAGACCTGAGGCTCAGCGCGCCCTGCCCTCTTAAGGACTCTCCATCACAGAACAAGTCAAAATACTGCGTGTATCACAAAGGCGCGGGGCATGACAAAAATGATTGTTTCCAGCTAAAGAGACGGATTCAGTACTTCGTCAGGTCCGGAAAGTTAGCACACTTGGTTAAAGATGTGAAGCCAAGCTCCTCATCCGCGGGAACGGATAAAGCTGCAGGAAAAAGACCATGGGAAATGAACATGGTTCGGGCAGACGCGAGATACGATCGGAAGAGAACATTCGAACGTTTCGAGCCGTGGATGGAAGCAATTACGACTGTACCGTCACATTACCAGGTGCTAAGCATGAAGGCCCTGGTAATTTCAGCTGCGGTGGGAGATTATAGCATGAGAAGGATTCTTATGGATACCGGTAGCTCGGAAGATATAATATATGAACCATGTTTCCGCCGAATGCGCCTGGAAGACCAAAAAATGTTGGAGCCAGCAAGAGGTCCTGTCAGAGGCTTCACGGGCGAAAGTGTCAAACCATTGGGACAGTTAACCTTTCCAGTAACCATAGGAGACGGGCGCAGGTAAAGGACTATACTGGTCACATTCCTTATAATACCGGCCGATTCCCAGTATAATGTGATCATAGGCCGCTACACCCTGGGTCGGATCGGCGCCCTTGTTTCAACCGCTAGGGGATTTTTGATGTTCCCTACCCCCCAGGGTGTTGTAACTGTAGCCGGGGACAGGATCTGCGCCACAGCAGACCACAAACCATGCCGCCAAGCCCCAACGGGGCTAAGGGTCCCGGAAAGATGGGTGCTAAATGCTGAATACCCAGAGCAGACAGTCTTGATCAGGGATACCTTATCATCATCCGCTAAAGACCGACTCAAGCATGTGTTGAAAAGCAATCTAAACGTGTTCGCTTTCAAACACGCCGACATGACGGGTATAGCAAGATTTAAAGCAGAGCACAAGCTGTCAACGTTCTCGTCGATCAAGCCCATAGCACAGAAAAGAAGAAGCATGGTCCCGGACCGCCGGTCTGCAGTCATCCAGGAGGTAAAAAAGCTAGAAGAAGTAGGGATTCTACGAAAGGCCAAATATCACACCTGGGTTGCTAACCCAGTCATGGTCAGGAAACATGACGGAACCTGGCGTATGTGTGTGGATTACAAAGACCTCAACAAGGCATGTCCACAAGATGCATACCGACTCCCCGAGATTGACCTCAAGGTGGACTCATTAGCACCGTTCAAGTTCAAATACATTCTCGACGCATACAAGAGATACCACCAGATAAAGATGGCACGGGAAGACGAAGACAAAACCGCATTCCATACCGACGCGGGTATCTACTGTTACACAAAGATGCCTTTCGGGTTGAAGAATGCGGGTGCATCGTATCAGAGGCTCATGGATCAAGCGTTTGAGAATAAAATAGGCCGGAACTTGGAGGTCTACGTCGACGACATGGTCATCAAAAGCTACACAGAAGGGGGTAGTATCACTGACGTCGAAGAAACTTTCAGGACACTTCGGGAATAAAATATTAAGTTGAACACGGGAAATGTTCTTTTGGGGTTGAAGAAGGTAAATTCCTAGGTGTTGTGGTTTCCAAGGACGGTTTCCGGGTCAATCCTGAAAAAGTGACAGCTATCACCAACATGCCATCCCCGGGAACGCTAAAGGATGCACAAACCCTTAACGGGAGGCTAGCAGCTATCAACCGCTTCTTGGCGCGACATGCAGAGCGATCTCTCCCCTTTATATCGACGTTGAAGGTCTGCCTCAATAAGAATAAGTTTAAATGGACAGCGAAGGCATAGAAGGCGTTCCAGGAGATGAAAGTGTTTGTAAGCAACCTGCCTATGCTGACAGCCCCCAAACGGGATGAGGTTCTGAAGATGTATTTGGCAGCAGGACATCACGCGGTCAGCGCCGTCCTGCTAGTTGAAAGAGGCGGCCTGCAAACACCTATTTACTACATCAGTCGGGTTCTTACGGATCTATAGACCAGATATCCAACGTTGGAAAACTAGTATTAGCCCTAGTGAATGCATCTCGCCGGCTCCGCCGGTACTTTCGAGCACATAAGATTGAAGTATTGACCAATTTCCAGTTGGTGCAAGTGTTAAACCGACCAGAAGTCTCCGGGACGCTGGCGAAGTGGGATATTGAACTAGGAGTGTTGGATATAAGTTATAAGAAAAGGACGTCCATCAAAGGGCAAGTTATTGCGGACTTCATGGCAGAAATTCCTGATGGGGAAAAGATCCCACGAGTCGACGATACAGCCACGGTTACACCGGGTGACGAGGGTTCGGCATGGCAGTTATACACGGACGAGTCCTCTAATAGCAAGGGAGCAGGAGCAGGGTTGATGCTGGTTAGCCCGGATGGGGCGAAATTCTTATACGCCCTACGTTTCGATTTTTAATGTTCCAACAATCAATCAGAGTATGAAGCACTGTTGGCCGGTATGCGCATGGCATTGTCAATGGGCGTGGAAAGAGTTTATGCTCATGTGGACTCACTATTGGTAAACAACCAAGTGAACGAGTCATACGAAGCCCGGGATGACACCATGAGAAAATACCTGAAAAAGACCAAGGAACTGATGTCTAAGTTTCAGAAGATAACATTGATACATGTCCGGAGACACAGGAATGATATCGCGGATGCTCTTAGCAAGCTGGCATCCTCTGGAACCGGGGAGGATGTCCACATCGAAACATTGAAGCAGCCATCTACCCAAGCTGTCACCGTACACAGTATACATGCGGTGGAGGTATCATGGATGACACCAATACAACAATATCTAGAGTACGACACCTTACATAGAATAAGGGGGAGGCCATGAAGATCCGCAACAAGGCCTTGCAATACGAGCTGCATAACGGAATTCTGTACAGAAAGTCTTACATAGGACCGGCCCTGCGTTGCGTCGCCACGTCAAAATCAAAGTTTTTGGTCCAAGAAATTCACGCGGGCATATGTGGGATACACGCAGAGCCCCAGGAAGTTGTCGCAAAAATAACCAATGCAGGATACTTCTGGTCGGGAATGCACAACATGGATGTAGAAGAGTTACAAAAGTGCATCAACTGCCAAAAGTACTCACCATAGACCTTCCGACCAAAGAACATTCTGATACACGTTACGGCATCCTGGCCTTTCCAGAAATGGGGAGTGGACTTGGTGGGCCCATTTCCCTTGGCTCCCGGGAAGCTCAAGTACTTGATAGTCGCCATCGATTATGTTACGAAGTAGGTTGAAGCCAAACCATTGGCAAAGATTGAGGCAGCAAATATCCGGAAGTTTTTGTGGCAACATATAGTCTGCAGGTTTGGAGTTCCTTTGTACCTCGTCAGTGACAACGGAACACAGTTTGCAGATAGGTCGTTGCAAGATTGGTGCAAGGAACTACATATTCAACAGGTTTTCTCCTCTGTCGCCCACCCTCAGGGCAACGGTCAAGTAGAAAGAGCCAACGGGAGCATACTAGACGGGATCAAGAAAAGGTTGGACGCAGAAGGAAAATCTTGGGTTGAACAACTACCACACGTCCTCTGGGCTCACCGAACTCTGCCGAAGACCAGCAATGGCGAAACACCATTTAGCCTGACATTTGGCTCCGAGGCAATGGTTCTGGCCGAAATCGGCGTTCCCTCTCTAAGAAGAAGCAACAGCGTCACCAGGAACGAGGAATTGTTGCGGGAAAACTTAGAAATGCTGGAAGAACGTCGTGAAGCAGCTTGCATCAACGAGGCCCAATACAAAAGGTTACTGGAAAAATATTACAATAAGCGGGTCCTCGAAAGGACTTTCAAGGTAGGAGAGTTGGTCATGCGGGACAACGAAGCAAGCAGGTCTTAACCTCAGGGGAAGCTTGGACCAAACTGGGAGGGTCTATATGAGATTGCTGAGGTAGTGGGCAAGGGAGCTTACTCTTTGAAGCAACTGAATGGTGAACCAGTCCCGCGCACCTGGAACGCAACCCAGCTCAAAAAATGTTACATCTGATTGCACCAAGAAACAAGCAGTTTTTGCCATTCATTGTACATTACTAGTATCGGCCATGTTTTATCGACCTGTTGGTCTTCATGGATAATTCTGTTTTAAGATAATTAATAAAACGCCTCTAACGGCAACTTTTCATTGATATTCACAATTACATTTGCATTCATATCCTTTGGATTGATGTCAACATTACAACTGATACGTTAATAGTTCATCAATACGGTAGGAGGCAGGACAAAAATCCTTTGCCATTACAAAAAACTACCCTACCATCACACAAAAGCGCTACCCAAAATACGGCCATATATGGCCTCACTATACATTATAGACAAGTACTTGCACGTTCGACACCCTACCATCCAAAATAGCTAACACCTCTGCAGGGGTGTATAGCAAATCTCCAGCAGGAGCAAAGTCAAGGAGCACCAGGTGTTGATCGCCAAACAGTGCCCCTACCAACAAATCAACATTGGGATTCACACTGGGTCCCCCACCTACAGGAACGACACCTTCAACAGGAGCCACTTCCGAAGCAACAACAGGAACCTGCTGAGCCTCTGGGCTATCAGGAATCTCCACTATCAACGGACCCATGGTGTCCACGTTAAGCACAGGTGAGGGGCAAATCCAAGCCTGGAACTTGTTCGTTAAACAACTTTCGAGGCCCCCGTGAGTACGTTAAACCGTACCATCAAGCCGAGACATAACCAGCAGTTCTGTTATTGTAATCTTCCATGGCGGCACGACGCCTGTCCATTTCATTAGAATACTGGCGTAATTGCATAAGACCATTTAATGCATCAAGCTCTCTCAGAATCTCATCCATGGAAGCATAGCGTTGAGCCATCAAGAAAGCAAAGAAAGAAAAAGAAAAAAAACAAAGGTACCATTTTGATAAGAGGCCTGATTTATAAAGAACCCCTTGGGAAGATCAAGAGTTTCCATTAAAAAATTCGTTATTGATTCACTGACACACGTGCTCGAAACAATGGAAAAAGCAACTTGTTACAGCTACTGACGTCACCTAATGATGGCATGCAATTAATAAGACCCTGAAGACTGCTATCTAATTAGCATTAACTCGAGATACAAAAGGTCATGACAGCTGGCATGCATAGATAAAATATTCATTCCAACAAAACAAACATACGAATACGTAGAGTACACCATAAAGAAATACTAAATTACATCACAGATACTACCAACATATTTTAACTAGACGATGTCTCCTCACCATCAGAAGACACCAAGATGAATGGTTCCAATTCAGCACGGAGGGAGGAGGTACCCTCGTCACCAACCTTGCTACTGAGACGGGCTATGGCCTCCAATGAGTCGCTGCTTAAAGCCTGTAGTGAGTCGACAACCCATGTAGGAAGTTCTTGCTCATGATATGTAGGCGGGGGGAGTTTCTTCCCGGCTAAACCAACTTGATTACCATAAACCAAACCGTCATGATAGCCGGCCTCCATGGACACCTCGTAGAATGCATTCAGACAGTCCTGATACTCAGCACTACCCCAAATGTAACGCCAGGACGCGGGTATACCCCGGATGATCAGCCAGTCACGATCATCACGAGTGACATCCAACTGAGACTGCAGAAGATTCATCTGGGACTTAGCAGAGTCGGCAGCATTAACGGTCAGATCCACCCGCTCATTAGCAGCCGTCAGCTGCCTTTGGCACTCATTAAGCTTCTCCAAGGTGGCATCCCTCCCCTCTTCAGCCCGCCTAACCCGGGACTCATTATTCTCAACTTCGCTAGCCATTAACTTGTACCTTTCCATGTCAGCTTGGTTACGAGCCACTGTGTTTTTCTCTGCCTCCAGCTCTTTGCCCAGAGTTTTCACACGATCCTCCAGATGAAATATATGCTTATTTTGTTGATCCTCCGTGCGGAGCAAATTGAGTTTCTCCTCATTATGGGTTCTTACCATCCGAGCCTTGTCTTCCTCATCTTTCTCCTTAGCAATCTGTTGGGCTACCACCTCCATCTCCTTTTCCGACAACTGTTTCAACAATCTCTCAGTCTCTGACATGACGCCTATGTGCCTGTCCCGGAGCTCTAATAGACTAGCAAGGTCAGCACGCCAGCGTCGGAGAATTTCATTTAAAGACGCAGTAGGACTAACGCTGGAGCCCATCGCATTCTCAGCAAGGTGGGCATTATCCAATCCTTGCAAATAATACCTTTCAGCAGGGGGGAAGGCGAAGTCAGCCCAGTGACGAATGACATCCAGATGTATCAGCCGGGTAGACTCTGCTATTTGCCACCCGGGTACATAACGGACGTTCTTCAGGGACGTGCACCAGTTAATAATTGGAACATACACATTAGAAGGCATGTCACCTGACCCAGAGGAAGAAGCTTCTCCAGCTAGACCACCGGTACGTATGCCGCCGGGGAATTTGATAGGATTTTGTTGAACATCTCTAAGGAGTTGTGAAAAGCTTTGCCCGGACATACCGGCGGTTGCCGCCACACTGGTCCCCGCCTGCGTAAACATGGGCTTCGGAGGAATTTGAACAGAAAAAGTAGGCATTGAGCTTGGAACCTTCATCGGAGATTTCAACGGGTAACAACGGGCGAAACACTAGCCGGAATAGTTGTTAACAACACCTCGGTATGTTTAGTGCACACGGACGACTGAGCAGCCGAGCCAGGTTGCTCGGAGTCACTATCCTTTATAGACGACAGATCCCTTGCAGGAAACAGATCTTTCACAGATGCACCTTGTGCTCCGCTTCCTTCAACGGTTTCTGACTGAGCAGGATTATCATCCACTCCAATTCTTTCACCTATATACAGTAATCCATAACATAAACAACCCAACGTTTTCTCCTTCAACTCCTTCATCTGTTTCCTCTTGGCCATTAGCATCTCTACCCCGGAAGGATCCACAACTTTCCTCTTCTTCGATTTCTCTTTCTTCTTATCCACCACCACATCTTCCTGAGGCATGGCCACGTTTAACGGATCAACATCTATAGGATCAATAGTACTTTCCTTTTGAACAGAGGAAGAAGCGCCCGCTACGTCAGCCGACACGGTCGCCGAAGTACCCTGACCATCAGCCGGAACGGCTAGGGCAAGGAGTAAGAAGTTGGCAATGGTCTGACTGAGCACATCAAGTTCTGCCGATCCAAGAACACGATCATGCTCTATCAGATGAGAGGCGGCTTCCGGATCTAATACATCCGAAATATTGCCAACGTTCTTGATCCTCACGCCGGTATTTAGAAAAAATCGTCTCATCCACCCATATATGGCTCATACCTGCTGCAACCATGGCTCGCTCAGGAATTTGAGTACACTCCATCGGATTATTAGTAAGAGCGATGTACAATGAATCTTTCTCATAAACAGCAGCAACAGGGCATGTGTCCACTAGTTTGGTTTTCGCCTCCGGGTACCTTATGGGTGCTTTCACCGGAAGAACACGTTCATCAATAAAGAAAATTTTCTTTCTCCAGTCTTTGTCCTGGACGCTTTGTGGGAAATTATCTATACAAGATAAAGCACCTGGACGAAAATCAAAAGTGAAATACTCCCCTTTGAACTTCAGCACGTATAACGTACGAAATATCTCCAGGCGTGGACACATTCCAAGCCCTAGGGCACAAAGTTCAAAATGACGGACATTTATCAACTTTAAAGGGTGCAGCTGAGAGGCGTTTACCCCATAATACGACAGTAAATTATGGATGAAATTTGTCACCGGCAAACGAAAGTGAGAAAAGGTGAAAAACTCCCCGTACAGGGTCAATTTTCCCTCTTTCAAGGGAAAGAGAACATCTTCCTTACCAGGAAGCACCGGATTCCACTCCGACGGGATATGAAACTCACTAAGAAAGGATTTAAGTGCCGTTAACGACCAGCTGCAGTGAACCTCGGCAACACTCATGACTGTGCGTGTTGAACTGCCTTTGGGTGCCATTACAGTTGAGGTGAAGAATTGGGCGAAAATAGTCTTAGGATTATTGGGTCTAACCAACTACCAACAAGAGGCATTTTTACAGGGAACCCAAAGGAGGACGATTCAAATTTCAAATTGAACCGCCAACAGTCACCACTCATGTCAATCAGACTGTTCAAGAACGGCTGATGGGATGCTTGTGATGATGTTATGGCACGTGCATAGGTCATGCGACACCAATCCCAAAAAAGTTCTACAAAGTGACCCCTTTCTTCACTTTATTTTCTTTCCGTACATATATATTTCACATTTTTCGTTTCTTTTAGAGTCTAGTAATATTCATAAGCTCTTATCACTAGACTGTGGGGACATGACGAGGTGGGGTCCAGTTAGGCTAAACTGGCCCACACCAAAAACATACATAATAAACTTAGCCCAATAGGCCTAATCCCATTAAGTTTGGTCCAACCAACTTAAGAGATAACAATAGACGGTTAACAAACCAGATGATAAGGAAAAACAACCAAGCCGATCTTTACGAATAATAACTGATAACGGTTATCTCTTATTGTTCCGGGAGAACGATGACTAGGATACGACTACGCACAGATATCTGGAAACAGGAGACCTCAGCTATAAAAGGAGGTCCCAGGTAAACGTAAGATTCATTCAGAAACTCTCAATACACTCACATTAATCCCATTGCTTAAAAGCCATACTTATTCTCACGCCGGAGGGTGGTCACAGGAAAACCCCCAATCCTGTGACGAGTCCTAACGGTGTTCTGTTTTGCAGCTTGATCGTTCTATTCGTTTGGGAAGGTGGGAAAGATATCTCTGTATCATCTAGAAGACTCGACCCCCTCAGGTACTTGTTTCTTCAAAAGGGAAGTCAAGGATGCGGTTGCTTATGGTGAATGCTTGGGGTGGAGTTGGACGGATTCGGAAATCATGTTAGGAAGCTAGTTTGTGGGGAGATGGAGTCAACTCATGCTCAATGAATTTTTTTAACTCTTAATATTCGTGGGGTGGCTGTTATTACTAAACCGGGATGGGTGAAACGTTTGAAGAGGGAATCTAATTGTTCTTTTTTCGGCCTTCAGGAAACCCATAATGTTGGTCTCTCAGAGGCTTTGCTTAGGCGATTCTGGAGCAGGGGTATGTTGGAGGTGGCTGTTGTGGATGTGGTGGGGCGATCAGGGGTCCTGGACTCTTTGTGGGATTCGAGTGTGTTTTTGGTGCACAAGGTGGTTAGAGAGCTATGGTGTATATTGATCTCAGGATTTATAAAAGGAATCGTTGATCGGATAAACATCTTGAATATTCATGCTCCAAATGATCCGGCTAATCACAGAAATTTTTGGTATAGAATTGTTGATATTGTGGCACAAAACCCCGGTTGGTGGGTTGCTTTGGGAGACTTTAATGATGTGAGAAGTATTAATGAATGGCCCAATTCCATATTTGATCCTGTTGCGGCTTCTGCATTCAATGACTTCATAGATAAAGTAGGTCTTCTGGAGTATAGAATGTTGGGTGGTTTGTTTACGTTTATCTCGGACAATGATGAGATCAGATTCAGCAAATTGGACCGATTTCTAGTGTGTGACAAGTTTATGAGTAGGTGGCCCACGACGGAGACGAAGGTGCTTAAACGAGGTCTTTCCGACCATTGCCCTGTCGTGTTATCTTGTGGTGTCGTTGATTTTGGTCCTATTCCCTTCAAAAATTTTAATAGTTGGGTGGGATCCCCGGACCTTGATAGTATCGTGGCTGAAAATGTGGGGGTGGGCTCCTTGTGCCAAAGTAAGATATCTGGTCTCGCCAAGTTTCTGATTAAGACTAAAAAAGATTTTAAAAAGTGTAGGGAGTCTACCAGGGTGTTGGAAGAAAAGGAATTTGTGACCCTTTCGAAGGTTGTGGAGGAGATTGAGCGATTGGCAGAATGCTCTAAGTTAAGTAGGGAGGAGAGGCGATTGAGGGCTGAATTAAGATTAAAACTCATGAAGTTGGAAGTTTCCAAAGCTAAAGACCTGCATCAAAAGGCCTATCTTAAGTGGATTAAATACGGTGATGAGAATTCGTCTTTTTTTCATGGGATCTCCAATATTAACAAGGCTAGAAACAGGATAAACAGGCTGTCAATTAACGGCGTTTGGGTCACGGATCCGACCTTGATAAAAGAGGAGTTAAGAAAATCGTTTAAAAAAATTCTTTTCGGAACTAGTGAGGAGATGACCCAATTTTTCTAATCTCGGTCTCCCTAGTTTAAATCGTGATCAGGTGGCTGCCCTTATTAGTCCGTTCTCTATGGATGAGATTCTTTCGGTTATTCGGGGTTGTGATGGTAATCATGTATAATACAAGATGCACTATTTGTCCCTTAGCTATGGTTTTGTCACATTAGGTTTTTTCTAGCAAGGTTTTTAATGAGACTTAACTATAAGGTGACATGATGTTATTCATGAGAAAATTTGGAGTCCCAACCATTAGTTTATGACGAAGAAGGATATCTATCAAGCCCCTACAGAGCTCAATCTCAATCCAGATATGATTAACATGTAGAAGGGTACAAACTGAAGTTGATTAAAAGAAGCTCAATTGTACTATTTGAAGACAATGCAACGTGAATCACTTAAAGCAAAGAACACTGTATCAAAGATCAAATCAAGCAGTTGTCACAAAAGATAAGGTCCCACGTAGCGAGATACACATGCAAAATTGACAGGGAGTAATGTACACAAAATATACACACTGTACTCACTATACTCTTTTTCCTTAACTAAGTTTTATCTTACAGGGTTTTCTTGGAAATGTTTTAATGAGGTAACATAACTGATCCTGTAATATCAGTTAATGAGGCAGCATTACTAATCCAATAGTATCAGTTTATTTTTTAGGTTTTGTGGTACCTATTTAACATTATCCTGGAGTATATTGTTAATTTATATAATGATGGTAATATGTCCATGGGGCTATAAATGAGACTAAAAGACAGACATAATGTACCATCATTCTCCACATTAAGAGTTTGTGTCGGTTACAAACTTACAATTGTTTGTGTATACTAGTAATATGCCCCGCGCGTTGCAACGGGCTTTTGTTTAGCATCGGTTCAATTCAGTACGGTAATCGTACTCTATATAGCAATCAAAAAAGTATGTTTAAAATGATATCGACACGTGTTATATAAATACGAGTAAAATATTTGTAAGTTGAAATATAACTATCAAAACTATCAATGAGACATGAATTTAGACACTAAAACTATCAGAGAACCAAGTGAACATTTGGCATCGTTTCTATTTGTTGCAGTACCGGTAATATACGTTATTAATTTAATCAATTGGTTTTTAAAAACTTATGTTCGTTGACTAAAGTTAACCACACATTTGTATCTTTTAACAATATTATTTTTGAAGTAAGCATGCATTTCGGTGAAAATAAACAATGAAAATAAACAATGAAAATAAACAATGAAAATAAGAAGAAAAGTAGATAGAAAAGTTTGCATCAAAGAAATCATTTTTATTGTACAGATGTATATAAGATTTATAAATTATAAATTCTTTTATAGATAGTATAGATAAAGTGTGTATTACACATGTACTATTGGCATTACATGTACATGAGGGGTATAAAGGGAAGAAAATGGCTAAAGATTAGATATTTGTTAAGGAACCCTTCAACTTCCATCTTAAAATGGTGGTAAAATGACTATCTTAGCCATATCTCCTCCTTAATGTGTGTGTCAAGAAAGGGGTGTGATGACAGGAAAAAGAATGTCAAGGATGGCGGTGTCATAAATTTAACATGACATATTTTCGCGTGTCATCTGTTTATGACACACATTTATGACAGCATTTATTGACACGCGTTATGACACTTTTTAATGACACACATTTTTATGACAGAATTTTATGACGTTTTTTGCGTGTCATAATTTTTTAATCTAAAAAAAATAAAATTCCTGTAAAATTACATATTTACCCTCCTGGATTTATTGTCATTTTTATATGCAAAATATTTAGCAAAATAATAACAAAAACATCATTTCATTATATAATCTATATTTATCTAATTACAAACTAATCCGAGACAACGTTTAACCTTTACAAAAATATATTGTATTGACATTACATTGCCTTCAAACAAGTTTCGATCATTTGAAAATAAATGTCGCGGCGTAGCCTAACCCTTCTTCGCGTACGACATCCATGTCCTCATCCCCGTAATGATCCGCTCCTCCCCCAACCTGAGACAACAATAAAATTAATACATTAGTCGAGGCCGGCCAATTATTTTACATAAATCCAACAGCAATCTAACACATAAAAAAAGAAAAGAAAGGTTCCAACCAAATCACTTTCGTGTGTCAATTTTAAAATTTTATATCCAAAGAGTGAAGAAAAATATCTGTTGCTTACAATAACTGCTTTTATATATTTGGCATCTAATAAATCCAGTAGTCCAGCTTTAGGAAGACTTTGAAGAGTGAGTATAGTCTCCTGTACAACATACAAACAGTTAGGCGCTTAAAATTCTTATAAACAAAACAAAATGTTTAGACCAAATCATGAACTGATGATTTACGAACATTGTAAATATATAACAGAAGTAACATACATGTATCTCATTGGCTTCAGCATAAATGTTTGCTTTTGCACCACGAAGCCTGCGTAAAGAATTTTCAAATTCCACTTCACGTCCAATCTTAGCCTGAAATAAAAACATCTGTATAACGTTACTATATCTTACACTATAAAACATCCATAATTCTTTTGAGAATTTTAGAACGTACTAGCCATCTAGGGGACTCTGGAATGAACAACAGGACAACAAGCAGAACGCAGGGAACGAGTCCTGCAGATCAATAAATATTAAGTTTTTGGTTTTGTAGTAGAAATTTGTTTGATTTTTTATATTTGTACCTACCGGTTAAAGCTAATGTTCTCCATGAAACAACAGTTCCCAACAAGAATGATATAGATGAACCAGTAACAATCATGAGCTGCACAAATCAACATTAAAATCAAATCGTTTTATATAAATGCGATAACCAAAATCACAGGCCCCACCAATACAAAACCAACAAAGCTTGAGCTGTTCTTCATAATTGTTCTTTAAAATTTCCTCCTTCAGTAGCCACCATATGTATAGGAGCAGCAGCAGTTCCTATTACACCTTCTTTTGTTGATTTCCCCACACTTTTTAAAGCCGAAACCCCACCGATATACTCTTCATTGAATGTTGAGTTACCTGAGCTTGCCATTCCTGTAAATTAAGTTAATACAGAACAAATATCAGTGTTAAGATGGGAACACAAATATTTAAGTTCATTAGTGTAAACGTTGATGAGTATACTTTAAAATATATTATCATATAGCTGTACAAATGGTTTTGAAAAGTGGTACTTAAAACCTTCCTACATAAAAAAATATATTATGGGATCACTCATGCTTCTAAAAAAGACGTTTTTTAAGAGTATAAATACTAAATTATTCAAATGGTTTTGTATATTAGTTCAATGTTTTGTGTTTGATATAGTTTTTTTAGAATCCCACAAATATGTAAACACTCTGTATTATAAACTTGGTTTTAAAAAGCGCGAAGCGCACAAAAGCGACGAGGTCTAAAATCGAGGCGCAAAGCGCATAGCGCAAAAGCGGTGGGCTTTTCGTACGCGAGGCGCAATACGATTATATAATTTTTTTTATATATGCTATAGGTTTTTAACATTATTTACTCAAAATATAGATACAAATAAGGTATATATATGATTTAACTTGAATGTACAACCTTTTTAGCTACATGTATAACAATTTTAAGCACAAAAACAGCATGTGTACTAAAAGCGCGCTTCTAGTGCGCTTTTTTCATGCGCTTTTTGCGCTTTTTTCACACTGCTCGCCTAGGGTTACATAAGGCGCACGGGGTTGCGCCTAGGCGCGCCTTGCGCTTAAGCGCGCCTCAAGCGCGCTTTTTAAAACCAAGACTATAAACACAAACATAGAAACCCCACTTTTACAAAACCCAAACCAACACCTTCCCAATTAAACACACAGACAATACCTACCCATTCCCACCCCAAAAAAATCACAACTAGCTTCAATATGAAAGATATTTATACATTTTCGTCATTAACATTACAAGAGTTAATATATTATTCAAGTTCACCTCAAATTCTTTTTTCAAAAAAGTATGAAGCCGCTTTTCACATCTCTGCCTAACAGAACCAGCTCCAACAGCAATTGATTAAAAGCAGCCACAGCCTTCTGAACAACTTCTTCATGCGCTTCTCGTAATGCCGCCTGCAAGCATGTAATATATGAACTACTATAGCCTATAATCATTGGGTAAAACTCCGATACAAAAGATAATTATGATCACTAAAACGTACTTCTTCAGGGGGTTTTGTACTGTCGAAAGAAGACTTGTAAACTTCAGTAGCATATTCTAAAGCCCTTTGGCACTATGTTTCTTCAACACTCTGTAAAATGAAAGGGTGGAGAACTTTACTTTAATTATCAAAGCAAAGTAGAGAAAGCATTAAATTAATATAAACAAAATTAACTGTGAACTTCTTAAACAAAATATCATTGCAGTTGATTGATGAAAAATAAACCTGTAGAAATAGTTCTAATATTGTGTTCGACACAAACACTACTTCAATCGTTTTCAAATCATTTTCTAGACTGCATTTATTATGTGTGCCACAATTTCCGGAAAGCCATACCCACGTTTATCTCCATTTACTAGCATTTCCCATATCCTAATTGTCTAATCCATTACCATATAGTGGCATAGTAGCACAAGTCCAATAAACCAACCATAACAAACCGTGTCTACTTTCATATCATACACTTGATGCAAAAACACCTAACCTAACAAACATATACTTTAAACTACCTGAATAGCCAACTCTCGGGTCGGACAAATACAAAGAGCCCGAGGATCACCAACCTTCAGATCAACCCGACTCAACATCCCAAGCACAAAACGCGTCGTCTTTCCGGACCCATTATGCGCCTGAGCGATCAAATTCTTATAGGGTGGAGTCAATATCATTGGCAAACTTATTGACTGAATCTTACTAGGCCTCTCAAACTTCATCTCCACATATAACCCTTTTAACAACTCAGGAGACAGATCTAGATCCTCAAACCTCACAGCAGAACTATACGGCGTATCCCCAGCCGTCACCTGTTAAAAAGATAAGAATAATCTCAAAACCCCAAGTCCCCAACTCAATAAAGATTAATAATTTAAAAACAAAAACACAATAGTTGAAACCCCAACTGAATAAAGAATAATAATTTACAAATAAAAACAACAATATTTGAAACCCTAAGTGAATAAAGATTAATAATTTATCTCCAGACATAATCTTTGAAAAAAGATAATAAGAATAATAACAAAACCCCAAGTGAATAAAGTTGAATGATTTATAAATAAAGATGAAGAAATATAATAATAACAAAACCCCAATGTCTGGAAATTACCGACGGAACGAAGCTTATGGTCGACAATCCATTCTCTGGCGGCATCGATTTTGGATTTGGTGTTGGTGTTGGAATCAGCCATCGTTGGTTGCAGAGATGAATACGTGAACCAAATGAATAAGAAGAGATTATGCGGATCATCGAACAAGGTTAGGGATTTATGTTTAGGGTTTTGTTCTTTGTAAGAAGGATTTGTGTTTAGGATTATCAGATCTTTGTGTTTTGTGTTTTGTTACGTGAGAGAGAGATGGGAGAGTGGAGGGAATTCAAATTTTGGTGACACAAAATAATGACACTCATTTGTGTTTACTGTCATGATTTTTTAGTTATGACGGAAAATTGTTGACACGCAGAGAAAAACGTCAAGAATTTAATAGTCTTTATCAAAGATGACATTTTTTTATGACATACACTATTTTATGTCATTAAATACATGTATGTCATAAAATGAATGTCAAGGAAGGGTGTTTTTCTAGTAGTATATATGCGTAATGGTTTTGATGCACATAAATGAAATGAATGAGTTTATATGTCCAGTTCTCTATGTTATATCACATCTAAGGGTCTGTTTGGTATGGGGTAATGGAATGGATGAGGGAATGGAATGGACGAGGTAATGGAATCGACAAGGTAATGGAATGGATCATTACCATTCCATGTCTTGTTTGGTTGCCATGTGGGAATGAAACAAAAATTACTTTGTGTTGTTGGATAGGCAGGAAAAGGTGTAGGAATAAAATCGGTGGTGAGTGGCAGTGGTGGGTGGTGGTTAGTGGCGGTTATAGTGGGTGGTGATATGTGGCGGGTAGCGACGGTGGTGGGTGGCGGTGGTGGTGGTGGTGGCGGTGGTGGTGGTTGGTGACGATGGTGGTGGGTGATGGTGGTGGGTGGTGACGATGGTGGTGGTGGTGGTGGTGGTGGTGGCGGTGGTGGTGGTGGCGGTGGTGGTGGGTGGCGGTGGTGGTGGGTGATGGTGGTGGCGGTGGTGACTATGGTGGTGGGTGGTGACGATGGTGGTGGGTGATGGTGGTGGGTGGTGACGATGGTGGTGGTGGCGGTGGTGGTGGGTGATGGTGGTGGCGGTGGTGGTGGGTGGTGACTATGGTGGTGGGTGGTGGTGGCGGTGGTGGTGGGTGGTGACGATGGTGGTGGGTGATGGTGGTGGTGGTGGTGGTGGGTGGTGACGATGGTGGCTGGTGGTGGTGGTGGTGGTGACGATGGTGGTTGGTGGTGGTGGTGGGTGGTGACTATGGTGGTTGGTGGTGGTGGTGATGGGTGGTGGCTTATGATGTTGTTAATAAAGGGTGAATGAGGGATGGAATGAAAAAAAAAACATGGGGGGTGGATGGAATGGATTTGAGGGAATGGAATGCCTTTTGGAATGGGTGATTCCATTCCTATGACCAACCAAACACACTATTTTTCATTCCCTTGTAATGGTTCATTCCATTCCTTCTTTCATTCCATCATACCAAACGCTACCTAAATGTTTATCTGTTTATTAAGTTTAAAATTGCTTCTTTGACCTGGTTCTCTTGATAACATTTATTTTGTATTGTTGTGTAATATGTAGGTTTAACACAAAGTCAAATGACTAATTAAAACTGATTATTTTGGTTTTTAAATGAAGTTAAATAGGTAAAATCTATGTTTGGTTAGTTTCTTATTTTAGTCATAACAAAATCAAAAAGTTAAACCAGCACATGATTTTGAGTTACTTGGAAGTTGTCTATCGTCGTACGTTGAAGGGCATGGGCCTCCTTCATGTCGGATCCGTCGCATGAGCGTCTCCATTTCCCTCTCACATGCCTTGCTCGTGCCCACCCTTTTAGGTTGATTTCACTCACGCTGTCTACTAGCTGCAAGAACTTTCCCCTCTTCGATCTCTTTCAAATTAGCCACGACATCTTCCAACTCACCATTGATGGAGATGATCGTGTAGCAGATACATTAGGAATGACAAAGGATTGAGTATTTAAGAGATAATCATATAATACAATTTAAACAGCTTTTTGCAATTTGATTTTGGTTTTGGTTTGTTAGGGTTTATTATTTTAAGAAGGGTGATATTATTTACACAACCAACAAAAAACCCTAAACAACCTTAGGACGGGTCGTCGAGGCCTAGATGGGCCGTTAAGGGAAATTAGGGTTTCAGGACGGGTCGTCCAGGCCGTGACGGGCCGTTTGTTTACAGAAAAGACAAAAACGACGGGCCGTCCAGGCCCAGACGGTCCGTATAAGTACGATGTAACAGGTGATCAGTCTGAACTCCTGCAAAAGCAGGCAGTTCAGACTGAAAAGTCTGAAAAAGGCACATTAGGACGGGCCGTCCAGGCCCCGACGGCCCGTAGAAATGTGTTAGGTTAGGGCATTTAATCCCTAGACGGCCCATCTAGGCCTCGACGGCCCGTTGAGATTTCCAGATTTAACCATTACACGATCAGCTTCTTCCCCATTTGAACCAAACCTTAAAACATCACCACCACCAAAACCCTCGACCCATTTTGACTTCCCGGTCTCACGATGACATATTTACAAAGCTTTTCAACCGTTGACCTGTCTGAGAACGAGTCTTACGACTCTGAAAGCGTAGGGTATGAACCCGGGGTTCAAGTTGGTGAAGAGGAGGTTAAATCCGGGGTTCGTGGTAATGACGGGAACATGCTGCCCGATCTCAACGAGGAATATGTAGAGGAACAGGAGTCATTTTTCGTGCCACCAAGCTACCCGCAGTACACGTACGGGAGTTACCATTCGCGCAGGAATCGTGCTAAGGACTTAGAGGAAGATTATAACGGCTCTAACCCGAATGATGACAACCAGCAAGATGCTTATGAAGATGTTAACATAAAAGTTGAACCTAACCCGGATGTTTCGTATGAAACCGAGCAGGTGCGTTTATTTATTTACACTAGTATATCTTTACACGTTTTAGGGTTTGCTGGATTGAACTAGTATATATTTACAGTAGTATATAATTTAGAGTAGTATGAATTTAGACTAGACTCTTGTATAAATTTTCAGGTATTCGGGTCTGTTGAAGAGATGAAACAATGGGCTTACGATAGAGCCCTTGCTAGCGGTTACGTCCTAGTGACAGGACGTTCTGTTTCAAAAGGCAGTGGAAATAATGCAAGAAAAATTAGGATAGACCTGAGATGCGACCGTGCTGGCGAATACCATACTACAGCCACAGTAAGGTCTACGGGTAGCAAAAAGATTAACTGTCCATTTATGTTAATAGGGAGGCTACGCAAAGAGGGTTGGAAGTTGGAGGTTAAACACGCGAATCATAACCACGACCCTTTTATACATGTTGACGGTCACGCTTTTGCTAGGCGGCTGACACCACAAGAAGAAGAAATGGTGGAAACGCTTTATTTTCAAGGCCTGGAACCGGCAAACATACATTTGGCCATCAGAGCACAAAACCCGAATAATGTATGTATTCTACGAGACATACACAATACAGTGAGCAAGATTAAACATAGAATTTACGGCGATAAAACCCCAATGCAGGTATTATTATTAATTACTATTATTGTCATAGACTATTATTAATTTTGTTGTTGTTAAATATTAAATATTAAATATTGTTATTATTATTGTTATGCAGATACTCGAGAGTATCCTGGTTGAAAAGAAATTTACTTACTTCACCAAGCAGAATCCAGAGACAGATACTGTTGAGAATATTTTCTTTTCACACCGGGTCTCCTACAATCTCTGGCGTGCCTTCCCACATGTGATGCTGATCGACGCCACCTACAAAACGAACGAGTACAGAATCCCATTTGTTCAAATTGTGGGTATGACGTCGACAAACCAGTCGTTTTGTATCGGCCATGCATTTATCGTTAAAGAGAAAACGAGTAACTACATATGGGTGCTTGAGAGGCTCAAAGAATTGCTGGAGAAGAGTATGGAGCCACGTGTAATTGTTACAGATAGAGATCTGGCTCTGATGAGTGCATGTGCTACAGTTTTCCCGGATGCTACGAAATTGCTTTGCAGGTGTCATATTCAACAAAATATTATTATTATTATTATTATTATTATTATTATTATTATTATTATTAATATTTTTATTATTATTATTATTATTATTAATATTATTGTTGTTGTTTTGCAGGTATCATATTCAACGAAATATTGCAAAATATCATAAAGCAGGATTTCCAAAAGAAGAATGGGAAATATTTTTGCAGTATTTTGGTCGACTGTGTAAATCTCCTGACGAAGAGGCTTACGAATTGAATCGGGCAGCGCTCTACAGACGACTTTGGGGGCAGGATCGAACGGGTATATATTTTATTTTTTATTTTGCTTTACAAGCGTACATATTTTCTGTATTGACATCACTATTCTGTTTTTTACAGAGGTTTATGAGTACATGGAGTCAGTTTGGCTCCGAGATTATAAAGAAATGTTTGTGGAAGCATGGGCAGATAAAAACCTTACGTTCGGTCAGACTACGACCAACAGGGTCGAGAGTCAGCATGCTCTGATTAAGAGGTACATAAAAGGCCCGAACAGCTCGCTCCACGCGCTTGTGATGGAAATAGACAAAGTTATGGAGTCACGGCGCGTAGCGATAAAGCACTCCTTCGAACACAGCCGATCAACAAGAATGTGGAAACATGAACTACCGTTGTTTCAAGACGTAATCGGTAGGGTTTCCCATCTAGCGCTTAATTTGATGCTCGGAGGGGTCAGCAAGATAAATTATTATATGGAAAAAAAGAGGTCTTGTGAACACCGACTCAAGAAGACTTATGGATTGCCATGTTTCTGTCAATTGCAATTGTAAGATGCAAAAGGTAACATCATTTTTTAGACTTATTATTTTTTTTAGGATATAATAGTCAAATTTATAAATGTTTGAAGCATTTTGTAGACGACTTGTGTTGTCTGGTTCGTACAAAAACAGAGGAATCTCTGCCGAAATTTTTATAAAAATCCGAAATTTTTGTAGATTATTGATTGTTGTTGTTGTGATTGAATATATATATCAGATACACGAGTGTCACTGGCTTATATCGACGTCCTCTGGACACGACTTGACTTTATGCCAGAAGTAGCTGAGAATCCCGAGTTTGACTTTCAGCACGAAATGAATGCATTCGCTGAGCAACTAAGGTCGCAACCGGTGCAAGTGAAAAAAAGCATGTTGCAGAAGATGAAGGAGGTGTTGAATCCGATTATGACTAAACATAAACCTCCTGAGGTACAAACCGATACTCGGGGTCGGCCAATAACAAGTGAAAAGGAAAAAAAAAGGAAGATAAGGCTGCGGTTATTATTATTATTATTATTATTATTATTATTATTATTATTATTATTATTATTATTATTGTTGTTGTTGTTGTTGTTGTTGTTGTTGTTGTTGTTATATAATTTTTTCAACGAAGGCCTTCTAGAAACAATCAAGGGACAAACCGATTGTTTACGATGAAGATTTTCCACTGTTGGAAAGGGATAGGTACAAACTACTAATATATAAATTCACACATGCATACATATTTATACACATATTAAATCTCACTTTTTGATGGTTACAGGTACAAACTGGAGATCGAAAGGTTTAAGAAATGGCTTCCACCTGCATATCATAGATACATTACAGACATTCGGGATGTCCATGGAGACGGTCACTGTGGGTTTCGATCCGTAGCTGTGTGCTTAGGGTGGCAACAGGATATGTGGGGATTCATCCGCACACAACTTAAGGAGGAGATCGTCGAGAATGAAGACCGGTGGAGGCCAATTTTAAACGAAGTAGATTACGATACTTACGACAGAGTCTCCAACTCAGTCGATCACATTGGAGTGGGACCAGCAACGCGCGACCAATGGATGGAGATGCCCGCGCGCAGGATTACTGATTGCTCAGAAATTTAGGGTGGTTGTTCAATTTCTCTCTCCGTATGATCTAAGTGAGACGTACTTCCCTATGTTCGATGGTCCACACAGCGTTGAAGAACATGCTTTCGTATCGTTTGCTTTTGTTAACAAAAATCATTTCATCAAGATTGAGTTAGCAGAAGGCGCCCCAATGCCAAAACTGAATCCGTCATGGCGTAAGTGGCGATATGAAGAGGCAAGTGAGTGGGAGACGGTATATGACGACCGTATACAAAGGGTTGATATTCCATCACCTCAATACTGCGACTTAACTTAGCTTATCCAGCAGGTGTTGAGCCTCCAGTAGGTCCTGACGGCGAGCCTGAGCCTGAGGTACAGTTCCGATTATTCGGACACCTCTACGCATATACGATCGACCAGTGGGCTACGACTTGCTGGTGGTACAGAGAGAAGGAGCTTGTCCAGGATATGTACACCACGGCCATCACGACCTTGCCAGACGACATGCTGATGGCCTGGTGGCCCACTATCGGTGGTCCAGAGTATGGGGAGGAGGACGACAGGTATTATTATTGTTATTTAGTTCATTTAGTTCGTTATTATTATTGTTATTTAGTTCCTTAGTTAGTTAATTATTATTGTTACTTAGTTAGTTTAGGTTGTTTGTTTTTGGATTTTGTAGACGACTTGTGTTGTCTGGTTCGTACAAAAACAGAGGAAACTCTGCCGAAATTTTTTTAATGTTAGTATTATTCTGTGCAGGATGGATAGGGCCAGCAACATCCGGGACCCTGTGATCCGTTACATACACCGTTTGGTTACCTGGTCGATTGCCGGACGGTGTAACTGTAACGAAAGGGTTCAGCAGATTGACCTTTTCTACCTTTACTGCATCCTGAGGGGTAGGCCGGTTGCGCTACACAGGTGCTTTGCCGAGTACATCGCGACCTACCCTCATAGGAACCCGGCGGGGGCTATTCCGATTGGTGGGATCATCACGCCATCGCGCTGCGTCTTTGCCCGGGCGATTTGTGGACGCATGTTGAGGAGAACAACTTACCAGCTCCGATGAGACCCAAGTAAGATTATTATTATTATATATTATTATTATTTAATATTATTATTATTACTTATTATTATTATTTAATTTTATATATTATTATTTAATATTATTATTGTTGTTTTGCATTTCAGGCCGTTAAATATTCAGACGATGCAGCAGATGAGGGTGGCAGCACGGGTCCCGCGCAGCAACCCACCCGCTTATTACCAGCGTGCTTTCGGTGAGGCTGGCGACCGTGGCGAGCATTTTGTGCCACAGCCGCTGGTACATCTCGATGGGCCGAATGCCCCTGAGGTCCGGATGCCACGCGTTGCCGACGGCGACCCACCGGTGGATATAGAGATGCCAGATGCTCCCGTTGATGAGCTACAGCGTCCTGCCCGCGTTTATCATGCTGTCAGGTTGCATGATAGCACGACCCAGGTACTTCAGCAGATCCTGGATCAGTTGGGGTCGTTGCGGGCTGATGTGCAGACGATGGGAGCTGACATGCGGTGGATGTTAGAGAGCGAGAATGAGAGACGACGGGAAGCTGGTTTGGAGCCGCGTCCACTTCCGGGTTGGGCGTCCAGCAGTCAGCATGGTGGGGCGTCCACCAGTCAGCCGGGTGGGTCGGATCAGCCGGGTGGGTCAGATCAGCCGGGTGGGTCGGATCAGCCGAGTGGGTCGGGTTAGACGGGTGGGTGGTATTTTGGTTGTACATTTGAACTCTTAGTTTTATGTAATTTTTTGGAATATTATGCTTATTTATGCTTTATTGTTCGTATCTTGGGTTTTGTTTAGTTCAGCAACATAAACGATATTCGTTCATATTCATATACAGAATTATATAAAAAAGATCATATTATACAAATAAAAAAATAACATTTATAAAAAACCAAACATTTATTAAAAAACCAAACATTTATAAAAACCAAACATTCAAACCCATTTTAAACATCCACACTCACTACACTTATAAAAAAATCAAATAATCATCACCTAATCATTGCCAATGATTACCAATGATTGTTTTGGATTTGGATTCTATTGGACGGGTCGTCGAGGCCCCAACGGGCCGTCTGTTTTAGGGTTTAAGCCCTTAGACGGGCCGTCTGGGCCTGGACGACCCGTCATTTTGCCCATTTGGCCCTCCACGGGCCGTCCAGGCCTCGACGACCCGTGGAGGGGTTGTGCAAATAAAACCCTAGGTTGTGTATATAACCGGAGCCTTTAAGAAACACATAGAGCATAGACGTGGAAACAAACGGTAGTTTCCTCACATGTGAAAAAGTTAAACCACACCACCCATACGATAAAACCAAGTCAAAATAATGTGACGCCTATGTAACAGTTTTCGCACCGAATTTCCGTATAACGACAACCAATGATATAAAAAAGGGTTAATGAAATTTAATAATCCCAACTTTGGGGGGTTGGAAGGGAGCAGTCCCAACTTGAAAGTTGTAATATAACGGTCCCAACTTGTCAACGTTTTTATTCTAATGGTCCCAAACTAACTGAGGTTAAGTTTTTCTGTTAAGTGCTGACGTGGACTGCCACGTGGCGTCTGACGTGGCCAATCTGTCCCACTTGGCAAAAAACATGTGGGCCCACAATGAAGGTGTCTTTTTTTTATTTAAATTTTTTTTATCAATATATATATATATATATATATATATATTATACACATAAAAACACACATATACACACTTTCATCTCTCTCTTCTCTCTCTGTCTTTGTACCACCCACCAGCACCACAACCATCACCACCAACCACCTGCCACCACAACCAACTACCCACCGACCACCACCGTTCAAACTCACTCCTCTCTAATCTGATAAACCACACACATACACTGATCTTTTAGAGATAGAACCGGGAAAGAGAAAGGGGCCGGAGGGAGGCGGAGATGCGGCGGAGCTCCGGCGGAACGACGGCCAAACAACACCAACACCACCCATCTTGTACCCTTTACCCAACCCTATTATAGAGAGAGAAAGCTGAAGGGAAGTTAGAGAGAGAAAGAGAAACTAGATCTTTAGAGAGAGAGAGAAAACCGGGTAGAGAGAGAGGAAGAAGAAGCGACGGCGGCGACGACCTGTTAGGGTTCAGATTAGGAGTCCGATTAGTGTGGTAAGATTATTAATCCTTGTTATTTTCTCTTGAATAATATCGATTAGGATGTTGATTGTTGTGATGGGTTACAGAATCGAGGTGGGAGAATGGTGGTTAGGTTATGGTGGTGGCGTCTGATGTTATCGACAGTGGTGGTGTTTGTAGTGGTGGTGGTGGGTGTCGTCGGAGATGGTGGTGCTGGACGGTGGTGGCAGGTGGTTGTTGTTGTGGTGAAGATGATGAAGATGTAGGGATGAAGATTTAGGGGTTCTAGGGTTCTTGGGATGTCTGATGAATTTTTTTTGGGGGAAAATGATTTTGATCTATGAAAGCACTCACATCCCATCCA
The DNA here is from genome assembly GCA_032199755.1 of Ambrosia artemisiifolia. NCBI lineage: Eukaryota > Viridiplantae > Streptophyta > Magnoliopsida > Asterales > Asteraceae > Ambrosia > Ambrosia artemisiifolia. Next base: position 50,150,470 of record CM063513.1, read on the forward strand.
TCAAATGGATGTGACTGTGTCCACCAAATTATATGGGGTGAGTGTAAGTGGTTGTGAGTAGAGGAGAGATAAAATATTTGGTGGAAGCACTGTTCCACCCTAAATATGAAAAGCTACTGTTCACCCCTATATATATTTTAATATTTTTGTAAGTAGTTGTGAGTGAGGAGAGAGAAAATGTAATGATAAAAGTATGATTATTTTAATTAGGAGAGAGAAGATTTAAGGGTGAAGTAGTGATTTTTAGTGTAATTTGATGGAGGAGATTTGGTAGATGGGTTGTGAATGCTCTGAAGGATATTAGATATTGTGAGAGATTTGTATGTGGGCCCCCCTTTTTATTTTAAAACATTAAATTTAATCTGATTTAAACATGTGGACATGGCCCCACCTTTTTTTTTACAGATAAACACTTTTTGCCACGTAGGAATGCCACGTAGGATACCCACGCGACATTTAACAGAGAAAACTAACTGAGGTTAGTCTGGGACCATTAGAATAAAAACGTTGACAAGTTGGGACCGTTATATTACAACTTTCAAGTTATGACTGCTCCCTTCCAACCCTTCAAAGTTGGGATTATTAAATCACATTTCCCCCGTTAAAAACATAACATTAGTGGTGGATATTGATTAGTCCATAAAACCAAATCCAAATCATAGTCACTTCTTACTAATAAGAAATTTTCCTCATACTCGTGGAGTTTCAGTCAACTGAGCCCTAAATCTTATCGACAAATGAAAGATTGAACAACAAATTCCAAATCATAGATGCACTGAAGAAGATTATGTATTCGTATTCGTATTCGTATCTACCACAGAGAAGAATGAAATTGGATTTGTGTAGCCTTTTGTTTCTGCTGCTACAGATCGTCGCTTGTTTCAATCGATTATTCCCATTCGCCTCTGGTACTAACATCTTCTCTCATTCATTTATCTTCTTTGGTGATCCAAAACAATTACAATTTATCTTGCCAATATGTTGGATATTTTAATATTACAAATTAGGATTTAGGGTTTTATTATTGTACCAACTACCAAGTGTAAATTAGTAATTGATGGAGGGAAATATGTCTTGTTAGGGAGGTCTCTTAGGTATTGATGATTAGAAGCTTAGGGTCTGTTTGGTATGGGGTAATGGAATGGATGAGGGAATGGAATGGACGAGGTAATGGAATGGACAAGGTAATGGAATGGATCATTACCATTCCATGTCTTGTTTGGTTGCCATGTGGGAATGAAACAAAAATTACTTTGTGTTGTTGGATAGGCAGGAAAAGGTGTAGGAATAAAATCGGTGGTGAGTGGCAGTGGTGGGTGGTGGTTAGTGGCGGTTATAGTGGGTGGTGATATGTGGCGGTAGCGACGGTGGTGGGTGGCGGTGGTGGTGGTGGTGGCGGTGGTGGTGGTGGTGGCGGTGGTGGTGGTTGGTGACGATGGTGGTGGGTGATGGTGGTGGGTGGTGACGATGGTGGTGGTGGCGGTGGTGGTGGTGGCGGTGGTGGTGGTGGCGGTGGTGGTGGGTGGCGGTGGTGGTGGGTGATGGTGGTGGCGGTGGTGACTATGGTGGTGGGTGGTGACGATGGTGGTGGGTGATGGTGGTGGGTGGTGACGATGGTGGCGGTGGTGGTGGGTGATGGTGGTGGCGGTGGTGGTGGGTGGTGACTATGGTGGTGGGTGGTGGTGGCGGTGGTGGTGGGTGGTGACGATGGTGGTGGGTGATGGTGGTGGTGGTGGTGGTGGGTGGTGACGATGGTGGCTGGTGGTGGTGGTGGTGGTGACGATGGTGGTTGGTGGTGGTGGTGGGTGGTGACTATGGTGGTTGGTGGTGGTGGTGATGGGTGGTGGCTTATGATGTTGTTAATAAAGGGTGAATGAGGGATGGAATGAAAAAAAAAACATGGGGGGTGGATGGAATGGATTTGAGGGAATGGAATGCCTTTTGGAATGGGTGATTCCATTCCTATGACCAACCAAACACACTATTTTTCATTCCCTTGTAATGGTTCATTCCATTCCTTCTTTCATTCCATCATACCAAACGCTACCTTAGGGTTTGAGTTTTAGTGTACGCGTTTTTTAGAGAACAGTACATCTGTTATATAGAAGTATAAACTATGAACTTATATGTGCACTTGAAAAAAGATTACTGATGCACACAAGTGGTTAGAACAATGACTACGAAGCACTGTTATTCGATTTTATGAGCACAGCAGCTTATATTATTTTTGCTAAAGTTGTGGCAGTTTTGACCCGTTTATATATGAATTTGATCGATTTGGGATATGAAATAGCTTAAACAGGAAATGTGTCAAACGGGTCGAAAGCCACTCGAAGTATTTTTAAATGCATAAAGCCTCTGAAGTGATTGTATTTAGGAGTATTGGTTATATTGAAATAGTATCATTGTTGGTGCAGCAAAATCTGACGGAGTTTGTGTTTCTCCTGGTGGTCGGTTTCCACCGTATACTATTCAAGGGAAGCCTCCAAGAAGAGTAAGCAAGGGCCCCACAGATTTGACTCTTTGTAGGGTGTTTCGTAAAAACACATGCTGTGATGTTACACAGACTCATCCTGCGTTGCTGGCAGTTAGGAGGCTGGCTTCATCTGGAGAGGCTAGTGATGAATGCTTGCATTTATGGGAGCTTCTAGAATGTTCTATTTGTGATCCACATGTTGGTGTGCAATCTGGCCCTCCAGTCATATGTGCCTCTCTGTGTGATAGGATTTATGATGCTTGTTCTAATGCTTACTTTGCTATGGATGGAAAGAATCAGGTTTGCAGAATATCATATACCAATCTTCGTTTTAAAAAAAGTGTGAGGTGCTCCAAGGCGCTTAGGTCCTAATCCGAGGCGAAAGCTGCACGTACGTGAGGCGTAGCTCAATATACACCCAAATAAATTTACATATCACATTATCAGCCATTTATTCTTAAGTAAACCATTTATAATCCTACAAATCCTAATTTTGACAAACATGTACATGAAGCGCCACCTCAAGGCCCTGAAGCGTTTTTTTCATAATAATGCCTCAGGCGTGCTTTTTAAAACCAAAATCAATATATATGTTCCTGTTGAATTATTTTATATTTATAATAATATGTTACTCTACAAAACGCTTTGATGTGGTAGGTGCTAGTCCCATGTGGCATCAGTGACACTGTTTGTGGTAGAGCCTCTGAATGGGTGTCAAATGGCACAGAACTCTGTAAAGCTTCTGGATTTTCTGTAAAACCATCTAACGATCTTAAAGAAACATTTTGTTATGGTGGTAAAGCTAGTCTAGATTCTGTCGTGGATTCATGGAGGACCTCGCACGCACGTGATGCCAAGAGCTCGGGATATCTTTACGATTTTCAGCAGTGGGTCAGGGAAATGCCAATTAATGAACAAGTGTCATGGGCCGTTGGTGGATTAGTACTTACAGCAGGGCTTCTCTTTGTAAGGTTAGATTTTGTGTTCAAGATATCAAATTAAATGTTTGTGACAGGCCCGTGATTTGTATCTAACTGATTATTGTTTCCTGTGTGATAGTAAAAGAAAGAGCCACAACCAGAGGCAACGACAAGCAGCTATACAACGTACCGCAAGGAGGCTTGGTGGGAAAACGAGCCCAAAGTATCCTGCTAGCCAAGCAAATAGAAACTGAAGAATGTAGATGAGGGTTTGATTTGATATACAACCGGTTAGTTACGCTAGTCATGTAATATCACTAGATTCGCAAACTCAAAACCATGTCTATGAGTATGGACGTTTCAACATGTCCAGGTTGATTTAAGAATATATCAGGCTTTCAGTTATTTATTGTTGTTAGGTCTGAGTTCCCCGAGAGTCGTTTGGTTTTGTGTGAAACTATATTTCCTTAAGCAAAGTGAACCACATTTGATAATTCGCACCAGAAGCGCCCTGAAAACCAAAACTGGTTTTTCTGTTTGAGTTTGTACAGAATGGCAGGATGTTAGCGTCATCTATTGGCACCGACTTAGGCCTGTCAATTATGGCAGGATGTTTTTGGACAAGTTGCATCCAGTTTGAATAGTGTTTTCTTTTTAATGTTGGTAGATGTCAAAACCTTGAGGAATTAAACATGAGGTGTCTCAAGTCTTAAACACATGTCCTCCATTAGATATTACGGCGTACAGATCTTTTTAATAGAAAGTTGGATCTCCATAAGAATACCAAGCTCTAATGCTCAGCTTACAAAGTTATTAAGCCTCGCAACATGGGTCAGGTAAAATGTTGAAATGGGTTTGGATTGAACATGTTTTGGAAAAAATGTATGTTAATGATTCACCTGATATTATTTGTTTTTAATTTTTTATCAGTTTATATAGTCAAAATTGAGCGCCTAGCTTGGTAGACCGTGGATCTTTAAAAAAAGGAACATGTTTTGGAAAATAAAGTATTTAAATGGGTCTTCAAAAAAAAGAACATGTTTTGGAAAAAAAAAAAAATATATCTAAATGGGTTCAACCAAGATATTTGCTTTTATCTATGTTGTCAAAAGTGAGGGTCTAGCTTGATGTACCAGATCTTTAAAAGGCAAACAACAGCGAGCAATTTTGACACAATAATCAAACTAGACATAACTAATGTCAAACAGAGAGTTATCTAAACCAACCCATTTTAAAGAACGAGGAATGATGATTACCTTGGTTTTAAAAATGATGTGAGGTGCGTCTTATGCGCAAGCGATGCGGTGGGCAAAAGCGCAATCCATGAGACGGAGCCTAGACATCGATTTACTCCTGAATCCTAAGGTGGCCGCATTGCATGAGCCATGAAGTTGTCGCTTTTGCTCCCTTCTGTATAGGGCGGTTGTGGGAGACGATGGAGAAGTCGAGAGTGATGGGGACGGACACATTTTAAGACAAAACCTTAATATTGACTTATCTTCATATATGTGTGCTCCTTTCAGACTGTAATGTTGTATATGTCCGTGTAATGACTTATTTCGTTAGTCTTTTAATAGTTTAGAGGCTTCTTTTATTTGGATAGTACTTAATGGAGTTTGAGCCCTTTTCTACTGTGTATAAAGCTTCTTTGCCTATAAATAGATGTCACATTTGTTTATTTTAATATCTTATCAGTAGTTATTATTATTATTATTATTATTATTATTATTATTATTATTATTATTATTATTTAAGAAGATAATTACAAAGTTTAAAAACTACAAATGAAATAGCTCTGATTGCCAATGAGGTAGTGGTGGAGTGATTGGAGGAAAGACTTGGTGCTCCTTATAACCCATGTTCAATTCTCACTCTCCTTGTTATTTTTTATGGTATACGGGCAATGATGGTGACAAATGCACCGAGGAGCGTTCGATCCTGAGCCGCACCCCGGTTTCACCCGAATGCTACTCCAGCAAGGAAACTCGTGTGGAGGCAGTACGTTTCCGAGGGAACGCCGTAACCAAGTCCGATACACCAGCACGGGCCCGGTTAAGACAACGTAGTCTGGGGCAGACCTTGGCTAGGGCTGTCGATTAGGCTGTGTGACATTGGGTCACTCATATGAAAGTCACCGTTCAAAAAAAATGGGAAGAGATAACGTACAAAGCTTCCTTAACGTGAGAAGCGTAGGAAGCATTCTCAGCCATTAGATTAAGACGATGACATGATGGTATTTAACAACCCTAATCATATTTGGGTTAATCTAACAAAGGGTAAATTAGGAAAAAACGTTCACAATTTACAGAGAGTTAACCGAAGATTAATTTATAGGATTTCAAATCGATTAAACATTTTGAGATATTACACAATCGAAGAAACAAATAAAAAGTCGATTAAACATTATAACAGAGTTTGAATCAAAAAATAAAAAAATAGAGCATATACTGAATGTTAGAAAGAAGAAGAAGTAATAAATAAACGCTCATTATTGTTGTGAAATACTTTCAATTATATTTCATGAAGAGCGTTTTAACCTAAAACAATTAGGTTAACAGATGTTGCAGAAGAAAATGAAGAAGATGGTGATAACAGAGGGTGTAAAATGCACGTACATGTATGTTCATTATTAAAAACGCACGTTCATTAATCTTTAAACGCACTTGTATATTATTTAAATGCACGATGTACAATCTTTAAACGCACGTTATGTATTCTTTAAACGCACGGTGTAAATTTGTGTCTGACAAACAAACGCACGTTCATTATTATAAACGCACGTTGTATGTTCTTTAAAACGCACGTTATAAAAAAACAAACGCACCTTTGAAAAAATTGAAAACGCACATTTGAAAAAAAAATTGAAATGCACCTTTAACAAAATTAAACGCACATGTAAATTATCTCTGCCCCTCCAATGTCGTCAACTAGTCACCTTCATCCATGTTATTGATTCTGGCTTCTTCCTCTGCAAACTGTCGAAAATATGCTTCATCATTCCAGAAAAGAATCTTAATCCCATAATACAAGGTATTATGTCACATTAATAATCCCAAAGAAATCAATAAAATCAAACAGATGCACTGGACAACTCGACAAAAATCTTCAGAATTCATCGACGGGACTCCAATTCCGAAGGTTCTCTGGCAACTCTTTCAACAAACTCAGATCCTGTGGTTCACAACGAGCCTGAGCTCGAGCTCTCAATAATTAAATGAGCCGAACTCAAGCTTTGGAGATCAAGCTTGCTCGTCTACGTCCCTAGATCACAACTCCACACTATATAACTCAAGATTCATCTGAACAAATACATAAATGGTACCTTCCAACTAGACAAAAGATTCAAGCCAATGGATCACCCAGTTAACTAACTGAAAATGTCAAAATGTCAAACATCCTGATCTCAAGAGGCCATAAATCATCTCTCCATATAAGAAAAAAAACATAACCAGTATCATCTACTCGCTTGTTAATGGCAAAACCTTAAAAAGGGTATACTTCTAAACTTAACAGGGTGTTTAATTACAAGGTTCCTGCACACGCGGTTCATATTGGAGAGACTGAGATGTTCTAATCTAACGGGTTCGGTTCACGCTTTGAACCTCTCAAATCACCATCTCGAGATGTGCCCATTCTTCAAGATGCAACAATTGCCAAACTAGTTTATTCTGATAAGCACAAACTCCGTTACGCGGTTCCTATTTTGGGTGGCTGCTGAAAAAGCAAGAAAAACAATAAGTTGCAAATTTGAAATGATCTGCATAGACTAATATATAAATGGCCATGAATTCCAGATCTATAAAAATTAAATAGGGATAAATTCTTATATCGTCATTAATACCAACAAAAAGCATAATATCAAACATACAAATTTTCAAAACTATGATGATCATACCCATCACTTAAAGCTAGAATTATGAGATATGAGAGTTTGGAGTGCAAGGAGAAAGAGACCGGTATGATAATTATATTGCAAGCATTCTAAATGGGTATAAGTGATGTTACTTTTTCTTATTGGATAAATAGGCTATCATACATATTTTTAGGGGCATGTATGAAATTGCCATGGTTAAACAATTTGGTACCAAGGAAGAGAGATACTTCTGATTTTGAGGTCAAATCAACAAATATGGCTAGAAGAACGGATGCAAAGAGCTGAATACCAACCTTGGGTTACTTTACTGCATGCCTCCTAAATCGTTTTATTCAACATTTAGATTGTTGTTGTAATAATATTGTTTTCGCAATCATAATATACAACTTAATTATGTAAAAAAAACATATTCCCATAATGAAGAAAAAAAAGTGTTCTCAACAGAATAAGAAACTGACCCAAGCTTACCTTTTTAAGAGGGCCCCTCAGAAGTGCCTGGTTTTTGCAAATTATCTAGTGGCTTCAAGATGTCGAAAGAGCACAGTAATGATTCATCAACACACAATAATGCACCTGCATTATCAAACTCTCCCCCATAGTTTGGAGCCGAAAAAATTGTAACAAGTCTTCTTTCGGCAAAAAATTCATAGCCATCCTCTACCACCTGCAATTAAAAAGAACATATTTCATATTTGTTTCCTTTTACATCTGTGGCACCTTCACTGAGTTGCATGCTCAAGTTTGCGCATTATTTAGATTCCTTACAAAGGTAAGCGACAATAAGGCGGTGTATGCCTCTATGGATGCCCTTTTTAAAAAGGATTACTTGTAATAAATAACCAAAATCTTCTTGCCCAAAAAACCATAATCAGATAATTAGATGTAATAAAATAGAATGTAGAAGATAGTGCTTGGATGTATTATGTTGTTTAAAGTCGTTACAGTAAGATATTAATTTTGCGTCAAATTCTAGCTTTGAAGGAATTAACTGGTTTTTATAACACAAAATGATATTTTCGTGAAGACATAGGTTTGTAAAATGGGAGTAAACGTCTCTCAAATTAGGTTAGAAGGAAAAGATATATGGAACTTTAGTTTATCTAGAGAAGATGCTGATAATTTGATTCAGTCCTGAGTCCCCAAGGGAACATCCTAGTGGATGGTGGCAGCTGGCAACAAGTAAGTGGTGTACTCCACAACCAAAAAGTTGGGAGTTCAAATCCTGCAGAGTGCAGTTGTGGTGTATCGTGTATCTATTCTTAAAAACCTAAGAATTGTTGTTAAAAAAAGATAATAAATCCCAAAATGCAAATCAAATACCCTATGAACTATTTACCCTTCGAAGAAGGTTTAACTGTTTTGGAAGTAAATGTTTCATGGAATGAACTCTCAAAAAAGCAAAAATATGTGTTCACTAATGACAATCAGGCTATACACATTGAACAAGAATATTTTTTACCTGATGACCTCTGCAAATAAGATCCAAATCGTTCTTCTTAAGAAATTCATAAACTATATCTGCTCCAAAAGTACAAGAAACACCTCGATCACTACCTGACCAGCCCTCTGTTTGAGTAGGATCGGACCACAGTAAATCACACAAAAGTCCATTATCTGGAATTTCAGTAGGCCTTTTGATTTCCTCAATTTGACTCAAATTCTCAAGCTCGGGTGAAAGTCCACCATGCATGCAAAGGATCTTTTCATCAACTAATGCAGCAACAGGCAAGCAGTTGAAGCATTCAGTGAATATCTTCCAAATACGAACGTTAAATCTCCTTTTACATTCATCATAGAATCCGTAAACACGATTAATTTTGGGATCTTCATGGTTTCCTCTTAAGAGGAACACTTTATCAGGATACCTTATCTTGAATGCAAGCAATAAACATATTGTCTCCAGACTGTGTTTGCCTCGATCAACATAATCACCAAGAAAGAGATAGTTTTCAGAGGGAGGATAGCCACCATATTCAAAAAGCCTCAATAGATCTTGGTATTGTCCGTGTATATCACCTAACCACAAATAACAATACATTATTGCAAATTAAATAACAACAAAAGGACATGAAAACAAATGATAACCAAAGCAAAAGTAGACAACAATCATAAAGAATTCAACATATCCTTGATTTGCGAAGAAATTTATAAGTTTACAAACCAGAAAAACACAATACGCACAAAAAAGCCTTAGAATCCTGATTTCAATACCTAGGGCACTGGCAAAACCCCAAGACCTAAGACCTCAAACGTATGCCATAATCAGATCATTATAACTCATAATTGAATACCCGTTTATTAAATTCCTAAACATCAAACACATGATAACCAAAGCAAAAGTAGATAACAATCGTACAAAAATTAAACAACATCAAAAGGGCAAGAAAACAAATGATAACCAAAGCAAAAGCATACAACAACTGTAAAAAACTTATCAAAATTCAACATAATACCATAAAATTCTCAGCATTACCATTAACTAAAAAAAATCTAATACAGTTTACAAAACCAACAAATGTATGCATACATAATCCTTAAAATACCACAACAAAACAATCGTCAAGAATTCATCAAAACTCAACATAATCCTTGATTTGCGCAAAAAAATTAATTATTATATCTTATCATTTCTTCTTTTACAAGTTAACCAAAAAAATAAAAGAAACATAATAAGCACAAAACAAGCCCTATAATTCTGAATTCAACAACGTCTCAATACCTAGGGCAGAGGCAAAATCCTTAACCTAACAGCTCAAACGTATGCCATAATTGACCATGAAATTTAATAAACAACATACTCTAAACATATATTATTACCACAAATCCTGATAGGAGCATGAAGATGAAGAAGATTAGGCTCTGAAAGGAATATTTGTCTGGCATTAATGCAGAGATTACGAATCTCTGACTCGAATAATTGCACTTGTTTCCCTCCTTTGCCGTCCAAAAGCCTCCGTATGATATCTTCTACCACATTCTTCTCCATTTTGTGCACGGATTCTTTGTGGTTCCATTTGTTTATGTGTATAAACATTTGAGATTATTCGATGAAGAGATTGGACTTATATATATTATTATTATATTATGATGATGGAATTGATTAAATTTAGAAGAGATTATTATTATTATACGTGAAGAAGAAGAATGAAGAAAGGGGGGAGGCTAAACAAATTTAAATGAGCCTGTTATTTATAGAAATTTTTAAAAGATTAATTTTTATACATATTTACAGAATAATAATTTTTATTATATATAGAAGTATGCTAAAAATATATTAAATAGTATATATTGTGTTTCAAATAAAATAATAGTTATAAATGCAATAAGTAGAGCAGTTAAATAATTAATTAATAACAAACCAGTCAAACTGAGTATGGGCCAAGCTTGAGCTTCAAAACGAGCCTGAGCTCGAGCACTCAATAATTAAATGAGCCGAACTCAAGCTTTGGAGATCATGCTTGCTCGTCTACGTCCCTAGATCACACCCCCACACTATATAACTCAAGATTCATCTGAACAAATACATAAATGGTACTTTTCAACTAGACAAAAGATTCAAGCCAATTGATCACCTAATTAACTAACTGAAAAGGTCAAAATGTCAAACATCCTGATCTCAAGAGGCCATAAATCATCTCTCCATATAAAGAAAAAAAAACATAATCATTATCATCTACTCACTTGTTAATGGCAAAACCTTAAAAAAGGGTATACTTCTAAACTTAATAGGGTGTTTGATTACAAGGTTCCTGCACACGCGGTTCATATTGGAGAGACTGAGATGTTCCAATCTAACGGGTTCGGTTCATGCTTTGAACCTCTCAAATCACCATCCCGAGATGTGACCATTCTTCAAGATGCAACAATTACCAAACTAGTTTATTCTAATAAGCACAAACTCCGTTACGCGGTTCCAATTTTGGGTGGCTGCTGAAAAAGCAAGAAAAACAATAAGTTACAAATTTGAAATGATCTGCATAGACTACTATATAAATGGCCATGAGAGTTTGGAGTGCAAGGAGAAAGAGACCGGTATGATAATTATATTGCAAGCATTCTAAATGGGTATATTTGATGTTACATTTTCTTATTGAATAAACATGCTATCATACATATATTTAGGGGCATGTATGAAATTTCCATGGTTAAACAATTTGGTACCAAAGAAGAGAGATACTTCTGATTTTGAGGTCAAATCAACAAATTTGGCTAAAAGAACGGATCCAAAGAGCTGAATACCATCTTTGGGTTACTTTACTGCATGCCTCCTAAATCGTTTTATTCAGCATTAAGATTGTTGTTGAAATAATATGGTTTTCGCAATCATAATATACAACTTAATTATATAAAAAAATATATCCCAAAAAACGAAGAAAAAAAAAATGTTCTCAACAGAATAATAAACTTACCCAAGCTTACCTTTTTAAGAGGGCCCCTCAGAAGTGCCTGGTTTTTGCAAATTATCTAGTGGCTTCAAGATGTCGAAAGAGCACAGTATTGATTCATCAACACACAATAATGCACCTGCATTATCAAACTCTCCCCCATAGTTTGGAGCCGAAAAAATTGTAGCAAGTCTTCTTTCGGCAAAAAATTCATAACCATCCTCTACCACGTGCAATTAAAAAGAACATATTTCATATTTGTTTCCTTTTACATCCGTGGCACCTTCAGTGAGTTGCATGCTCAAGTTTGCGCATTACTTTGATTCCTTACAAAAGATTACTTGTAATAAATAACCAAAATCTTCTTGCCCAAAAAACCAGAATCTTCTTGCCCAAAAAAACCAGAATCAGATAATTAGATGTAATAAAATAGAATGTAGAAGATAGTGCTTGGATGTATTATGTTGTTTAAAGTCGTAACAGTAAGATATTAATTTTGCGTCAAATTCTAGCTTTGAAGGAATTAACTGGTTTTTATAACACAAAATGATATTTTCGTGAAGACAGAGGTTTGTCAAATGGGATTAAACGTCTCTCAAATTAGGTTAGAAATAAAAGATATATGTAGCTTTAGTTTATCTATAGAAGATGCTGATAATTTGATTCAGTCTCGAGTCCCCAAGGGAACATCCTAGTAGGTAGTGGCAACTGGCAACAAGTAAGTGGTGTACTCCACAACCAAAATGTTGGGAGTCCAAATCCTGCAGAGTGCAGGTGTGGTGTATCGTGTATCTATTCTAGAAAACCTAGGAATTGCTGTTAAAAAAGACAATAAGTCCCAAAATGCAAATCAAATACCCTCTACTAGCAAAGTTTAAACTTCCCAACAACATCGGGAAATACGATGGTCTTTGCGACCCTAATGATCACTTACACGATTTTAGGCCGCATGAAGCACCATAAACTGGCCCATGCCAGTCTTGTGCCACATGTTTGTGCAGACCCTCACTGGCGTTGTCGGGGTCTGGTTCGATAATCTGCCCCCAAGGAAGATTGAAGACTTTAATGACCTGTTAGACAAGTTTTCCTTACATTTCTCCCAACAGAAGAAGAAGCATAAGAAGGATAAGGCGCACATCTTGTTGTGCTAGCGTCATGACAACGAATCCGTGGAGTACTACATCGTCCGCTACAACAGGAAGGCGTTGCAGATTGGTTGCAGGGAAGAACTCACCCGCTCGGGGTTTCTTCAAAGCATTCACCGTGGGGAATCAATGAAACGCCTCACTTGCAAAGATGGCATCCCAGAATCTTAGGATGAAGTCATCAAGACGGCCAAAATCTTTGCCTCGTTTGGAAGATCATTCCGCTAAGCCTGGAACCATCAACACAGCAATAACAACACAAACAACAAAAATAAAAACTAACAGTCTGGTTGGTCGCGCATCTCTGGCTCAATGGATGAGGGCAAGTACTCAGCTTCCCACGATACGAGCAATTTCATCAGCAACAAGCAGACCCGAGACCAACACAATTAGATCCCGAATTTTGGTGATGTATTTTGTAGTATACGAAAGGAACAACAATAAGAAGTTAAAAACTTTCGTCAAGAAAAAAAGTGAGCCATTAGGTGGTCTAATAATTATTTAAAAGCTCTAATAATCAAGATTAATAAGTTCTACTTAACCATCATATAATTTTAATTTCAAAATCAACTTTAATGTGGTCCGGTTCTTCCATCCAGCTCGACCGGTCCAATCAGTAAACAATAAGAAGACCAGTTCAATGTCCGATCCAATTACGAAACATTGAAGTATCCTAACCTTATTGATTTTGGCACTAAAAAATAGTGTATTGTTACTTTGATGGTCTAAACATCTTTGAAGCGACCCAAATCCACCCTTTATCCCGACCCGACCCATATCCGATAATATTTGAATCCACATACCCGAAACAACCTTGTGCGATTCGAGATCAAAACCTTCAGCAGTGGTACCATTAGCCTCCCAACAACGCTGCTCTATTTTTATTCTTACTTAAACCCTACAAACAAATATTTGCATCTCCTTCATCCATTATAATGTTCAAAAAGTGAGTGCCTGCCTACTTTCATCTTTATTTCAATTTGTTCATATTATATATATTATATGTTCCGATTACACCTGTATTAAGCGTCATTGATTTCTGTTCCGTTGTTTAACCTTATTATCTGATTGAAACTGCTTGTTTTTATTAAGGAACCGATTGATATATTAGATGTTATAATATTGTGTGTGTGTGTGTGTATAAGATTGAATCTACAATTGCATTACTTCAACTTATAGCATTTAAGCTGATTATTATCAGTTAGGAAGTATTGTGAATTGGAATTTTAGTTTGTCCTTGCAATCTAGGTCTTTATCTGTTTCGTCGATTGAAATGTTTAAAAAGTAGTGATACATTCGATTTTCTTTTTAATTTGTTTATCATGTATGTTTTGATTACGTTTATATCGAACGTCTTTGTTGTCTGTTCTGTTGTATGATTTTATTATCTGATTGAAAGTGCTTGTTCTTTTTGGGGAACCGATTGAGATTCAGCTAATAGATGCTGTGAGCATGTGATATTGTGTGTGTTTGAGTTTAATCTATAATCGTACCTACGTAGGGCAATCACATTACTTTAAATCTTAGTATATAAACACTAATTACTATAGTATTAGTCAGAATGTATTGTAATGTTCTAGGTTTGAAATTGGATTGGAATTTTAGTTTTCATCTGCTTCATTGATTGAAATGTTTATAAAAAGGTGACTGCTGACTTTGATTTTTCTTTGAATTAGTTATTGTATGTTTTATTACATGTCTATTGAGCGTCATTGTGTTCTGTTTGGTTGTGTGATTTAATTATCTTATTGAAAGTGCTTGTTTTTCTTAGGAAACTGATTGAGATTCAGCTAAAAGTTACTAGTTTATTGTGTGTTTAAGACTGAATCTGCAATCATATTCACCCGTCGTAGAGGGAACCACATTAATTCAAATTATAGCATATAAGCTAATCAGCATTAGTCAGGAAGTATTGTAGTGTACTAGTGTTCTAGGTTTTGAAATTGGATTGAAATTTTAGTTGTTTTTGGTAATCTAGGTTCATGATTCACTCTAAGTAACATCTTGTTGCATTTTGTGACCCTTAGGTTTACAGCAGAAGATGTATCTGGGCAAAATCAAGTCAAAGCTTCTGTGCAACGAAAAATTCGACAAAGTATTGCTGATGAGGTTCTTGGAACAATTATATATGAAGTTTCAGTAAAATACTTGCTAACAGGATTAATTCACTTACTGATATTTGACATCTGTGTTTTATACAGTACCCAGGATTAGAACTAGTTTTGGATGATCTTCTTCCGAAGAAATCTCCGCTCATTGTTGCTAAATGGTTATCCCTTTTTGCTATGTTTATTTTCTTTCTCATATGTTCATTTTCAAAAACAGTCTTATGTTCCTTAATAAAGTCTCTAACGGTCTTCGTTGGTTGTTTTTCTTGATGTTGTTAGTCAAAATCATCTGAACTTGGTTGTGGTGAACAATGTGCCACTGTTTTTCAACATACGTGATGGGCCTTATATGCCTACACTACGTCTTCTTCATCAATGTGAGTATATAATGGTTTGGAAAAATATCTTTACTTTTTATTATGAGCTTGAAGTGCCTTGAAGTAGATAAACAAGCTTTGATATTGCAAAACATTTATAATGACTGGAAACATTATGATAAATAGCAATAGACAGAGACCCCTTTTTCAAAAACAATACAATGGAATAGACTATCTACTATAAATCCACCTTGTGATTCCATTGCTTCCAATAGATTAATCTTAAATGCCATCATGATGCGATGTTGCACGTGTCTTGGAGAAAATCCATCTTGAGTTGTGATGTTTAGGGCAAGCAAGAAGATGACCGTTAGGTGAGCATTGCCATGCAATGTCTGCTTGAAATTGCTTTCTTGATTTACATGCTTTATTTTGTTATAAGAAAATTAAAAAAAATGACAAAAAAGTGTTGATGGGTCAATTCCGACCTGACCATGGTAAGTGTCGCCCGCACTAAGAATGTCCATTTTCAACCCAAACGTGGTTTGTACCCTTCTCCAATTCCCTCATTTTTGCCACCTTTAGCTATGGTCATTTGGAAAATATCACAAGTGTACATTTGTATCATTTGGGATAACATTGACGTAATCGTATCCAACATTGTCATTTAATCATAATCAATTTTTTATGCTTGTCTTGTCTATCTGCATATAGATCCAACCATTATGAAGAAACTACAGGTGGACAGGGGCGCAATAAAATTTGTCCTTGCTGGCGCAAATATCATGTGTCCTGGTCTTACATCTCCTGGAGGGGTCTTAGATGAGGAAGTGGGTGCAGAAACACCTGTGGTAAGTGAAAGGATAACATGTAAACTAGGGATCGTTTACACAAGTGAAATCACAACACAAACTTCAATCAAGCACTCTTGTTCAACAGGCGAAGTAAAAGCTTTGAATAAAAAAACTCAGTGTTCTATCACAAGTTGGCACCAAGAAAAAACAAACAATTTTTTTTATAAATGGAAACCCACCATTCACCAAACCAAACTTATGTACACAAGGAACACTGCTAAAAGTTTAACAGATCTATTGCGCAATTTTATTGGTTCTTACTTAAAACAATTGGTTTTCTAGCTTGTATTAACTAATACCTAATTGGTTGTTCTGCCACTGTATCAGGCTATAATGGCTGAAGGGAAGCAACATGCTCTTGCTATTGGCTTTACAAAAATGTCCGCAAAAGATATGTAAGTAAATGGTTCTCTCTCATCAAATGCTATCTCATTATCTTTTTTGTGAAAATTATAATGCCATGTGATTGGAAAAATATATTGTTATTTACTTTATATATCCTGCCATTGTTCTTTGTGATTAAAGTAGCATCATGTGGTTGGGAAAGCTCCCACCAGCTGAGAAATTGTGGTGTGATTTCAGACGGGTGATGGGCTTTTGAACCAGGAGAATAATAAATTATGGCACTGCAGAAACTGATATATGTTATGGGCACTATTGTTTGCACGCACTTGTTATAATTGGCTCGTTGTTTGATAAACTTAATAAAAGGAAAACATGCATTTGTTGCTTGCAGTTTGACATTTATTCATTACCGATACCGTATATCATGTAAAAGAAGCATATATGCTGAAATCAACGAAAAAAAATGGAAGACACAAATTGAAATGATGAACAAGGTTGTTAGTGGAACTGAGTATTGTTATATAGTGTAAAGATTTATGGCAAGACTTAACGATGGAAGATGCTAATCTGTACTTTTTAATTTTTGTTAACTATTTTGTTACTATTGCAGAAAGGCAATTAACAAGGGTATTGGTGTGGATAATATGCATTACCTGAACGATGGTCTTTGGAAGGTAATAACATGATACACGTTTTTTTTTATGTGTGAACATTTACACCTTTGAGAAACTATGAATTTTAAATAATTGTTTTCCTAATAGGTAATTATTAAGGACATAGATAGGGAAATGTGTAGATGGACAGGTTGAATAATGATTTAAATCAGGTTACTTTAAAATGAGGCAAAGCACTTTTGGTCGGGTCGGGTCGGGTTGTCCTCTTGTTGCCTGAACCAAATTTTGCTCAAAACTATTTTTGTATAATACTTAGTTTGTCAAAATGATATAAAAGTTGCTTTTTTTTTTGTATTTCAGTAGTACTGCAATTTTTGAATAAGATGACATTGGAAGTTTTTTTGCTTAAACATAAAGTTTTGGTGGCCTTTCACCCATTTGGCATTTTGGCCAGCTTTTTGTTAGCCAGGTTTTTAATTTTACTTATTTGTTTGATCTTTTAGAAGCAAAACATAACCAAGATTGATACGTTGTCTCTTAAAATGATATATGGTAGATGAAATAGACAAAGTTACTACTCATGTTGAATAATATCTGCATATATTTTTCCCCCGGAATGAAGATAATTTGAAGTAGATATGGTTTACGGGCACAATAAACAAAAGGGTTAGCCTAAAAGGAAATAAATTTAACATGGGTTGAAACTGGAAAGTCTCTAGATGTATTTACAATGCATAAAACTTACTGACCATTTTGTCTAATAATTTATATAATTCTAAAAAAAAATGAACTTTCATAATCAAATCTAACACGAAACTACAAATAAAATTTTTATTCTTGTAGAAAAAGCGTTGTCAATCCAGCTTGTTACAACAAGCACCTCAAAATAACCTATTACCCAACATGCGTGACCCGTTTGTTTGCCATATATTGTTAGGAAAGTGTTTAACCAACTCAACCATGTTTAGCAATTTTGATTCATTTGTAGTTATGCTGTCGTTGGTAACTTTAGTTATGCTTTGGTTCTGTTTTGCAGATGGAACGTCTAGATTGAGCTTGCATCCTTTTTCTTTTTCTAAATTCTCCTACTGCTGCTTCCATGTAAGTTATTAGCCAGCCTGAATGGACGTTGGTGAGCCTTGTTTGTCGTATTGTTTTCATATACAATATGTATTTTGGAGTCCATGATTGTTTGATCTTTTTTGTTTTCCTTTGGTTTATGTGACATTTTGACTCGTAAGCCCTTACAACTCTTTGGTTACCAACTCCCTCATGGTTATAGTTCATTTGAGAGTGATTTGGCTGTTTCTATTAACTGTGCTTAATTTGTCGCACCCAAAATGGAATTCTTTAATCTTGAAGGGATCGCGCAATGATAAGCGCATGGTTTTATAGCAAGTTCTCTTGTTTGAGTCTTTTATCTCTTGAATGTCACTTGCACATCACAAACTGTGCTTAATTCGTCAAAGACGATTACCTGTCAGCTCCGCTCGCGAACGCGATGTTCTATCGGGCCCCGGCCGCCGCGCAAACTGACCTTCGCCCGGAAACCATACTACCCCCACATGAGAAACTCATGATAAGTTTAAGTGTAAAACCTTAAAAAAAACTGGTTTGTATTACATAAAAAAGGGCAAGTTGTTTACAAATTAGTCAAGTTGCCAAGGTATGCAATGTACTTTTAGACTTATATTTTGATGTGAATCGTGTCATTTTAATTAAAAAAAAAAACCCCTTACTGTGTGCAAAGTTTTAACACAAACTAAACACATAAAAACACCTAAACCACATTACAACCTCATTAACACACCCTCAATATCCTGAAAACATCTAGAACACTTCATCCATTTTTTTATGACGGAGGGAACTTGTAATTGGTATTTCCACAAGACCTGCTGATAATTGGTTACCTAGACGTCCACAGCTTGCATTGGGCAGGTGGCCTTATAAGATATTGGTAAAAATCCGGTGGAAGCAAGATTCCAACCTAATACTTACATATGTTGGTGTGGAATCACTCACTATCGGTACACCTAGAGATGTATAAACAAACCAGTATGGGCCCACTGAACTGGTTTCTAACCCGACTTACTACACCTAAAGAACCGGTTTGGCCGACTTGGTTTGGACCCCAACCCAACCCGCTGATAATCAGTTCAAGATTTCAGTGGACAAATTGATTTGGACCCGAACTGATTTAGATACCTTAAAAAACAGGTTTTTCTAAGTTTTTAAAATGTCAAAAAAAAAAAAAAAAAAAAAAAAAATTAAAAACTTTCATTTCTTTTTCTCTACTTCGTATTTCAATTTATAGTTTTCTAAAGTTTTTTAAATAGTAAATAAAAGAAATGTGAGTTTCAGTTATTTTTTATGTAAATATTGGTTTTTAAATGATCGGTTTGAGGATTGAAAAAAAGGCTTGGGATTATGACTGGGCCTAATCTGGTTTTGAACTCAACCCTAATCGATCACTATAGGTTTGATTTTTTAAACTAATTCGATTTGTAACCTGAACCGGTGTTTTTAAAACCAGTTTGAACACACATTAAGAAATCAACTTCGGGTTAGAAACCGAACAGGTTCAGCCAAAAACTCGGTTTTATACACCTCTAGTTACACCCCAAGGGTGGACCACCATCTTTAGCCTCTGCCATAATTTCCCGCCTCTATTATAGTTTATAAAAATAACTTACATGTTATGGAATTTGCAGGCTTTTATAATTTTGGTTTATTGTTTTAATAATTATTTTCGGCCATTACACTTTGTTCACGTGGTAGTTATTTTACCTTTAGAAAGAAAATTGATGAAGGTAGCTGCCACATTTCCTATTCTAGTTATAAATTTATTATTCATAGTCTCTTTTCACGTGGAGTATATTGTCTACGATGGTGCGAACAATTAATTTGCATTGGTGGTGTTTGTTTGGCATACACTAAATGACCCTTTTGACATTTTTTGTTTGGAACTTTGGATAGATATCTATTAATAGATTCGTCTTTTAGTGTAAGGATAGTGCATTCAGTATTTATTTTCCGGAGAGTTGGGGATTTTAACTGATATCTTAAGGTGGACGATTTGAATTTTTCAGTACGTGTTCAACAAATCGAATAATGAATTTTTGACGAAATTCTCAATCTTTTAATCTTTTTACTTGAATTCGTATTCGATTAAAATTCAACTTGTTCGATTCGTATACGATTCAAATAAGAAACTCGAATTTGAATAAATTCAATTTAGTTCAAATTCACCATGAATAATAAATTGTATTTTTTTAGTTTTAAAATACTACAAACTCATTATCTTTACCATATAAAATACTAATTTACAAAATTGATAAACAACAATATGTCAAATACATGAATAGTAAAAGTAGTAGAGAGTAAGTCTTTTAGAGATTTGTGATGTATAAGGTAAATATGTAAAATACGGTTATGGTAAATGTTGTAGAGACCATGAGTTTTTAGAGTTTAACCCAAATTTACAAGTTTTTTTTTTCTCAAATGTGTATACAATAATGTGTGTGTATGAGTGTGTATATATAACTTGACTTCGTATTCCGAATCAAATCGAATTTGAAATCATAAATTTGTATTCGATTTACTGGACTCGAATTTAAATTGAATCGAACTCAAATTCTTAGAAATCGAATAGAATTCTGAACACCTACTTTTAAGGATGTATTCGTCGTGGGTAGGGGAACAGTTTAGGAGCTCTAGTTTTATGTCTATAACTTTTTGTTTCACACTTACTATTTTATTCTTTGCTTACAACTATTATATCTATAACTATATATAATACGTGATTGAGGTGGGGACACATATTATTTGGTGAGGCCATCCCATCCTTGAATTTCGGCAAAAAAAAAGGTTATAAATAACCAATTAACCAAATATTTATAATCTTTATATTTAGTGTTATTTTACTATATAATAATTAAAAACCTTATGATTATTAATTCAATTCTCTCTCGTATGAAATAATATTATTAAATCATAATTTCACGTTTATCTCTTATGTATTTAGTATTTATTTTCTTAACTAATTCTTTGTATATTTCCGCTTACTAAAATTATTTAATATTTTATTGGTCCAACCTCATGTAAAATTAAATTTTCTAACCTAATAATAAGTAAACAAAACAAAAAAAATTGTTATAACCCGTGTAGTACACAAGTTTGTAATAATATTTTTACACTAAATGAAACTGTAAATGAGAGGACGTGTGTTTTCATCAGAGCAGAATATGTTAAAACAAGTCGTTTCTAAAAAAAACTACACCTCCAAGACAACCGCCTTCATCACGCCCTATAAGACCTGTGTAATGGCAAGCCAAATGGGCGTTAAACCCCCATTTTAGCGCCCCATTTACCCAAGAACATCGCCCCCACCTTGCCAAATGGGCACTAACCTATTCTTCGTGAAATATTTCGCGTGGGTGAAAAGTTTGATGGTCCAATCATTTTCTGACACCTCATTTTTATTTTTATTTTTTTTAATTCAAATTTAATACCGTTATATATTCACCCCCACATCACATCACACCACACCACTACACCCCTTATAAGCCCCTTTCACACCAAGCGGCCCCACATTGACAAGTGTCAAAAAATGCCACATTCACCTACCAAATTTCACCCACACCACTACACATGGTCTAATGGTTGTTTATGCCTCTACTCCTCATCCAAAAGTACATTATCTCTTTAATATGCATTTTTATTCTTATTCACATGATTAAAATTATTGTTTTCTCACATTATAGTACATTAATTTTATGCTACATCATAACACATATTTTATCACTTAACATTAGATTTTTCTATCCCATGAAGCTCACATGATATAACCTAGTTTTGAATATTTTGAAGAAACTTATTTGACATGTATTCCTTCTTGCATCAGAGATACATTGTTATGAAGCTACTTGTTAAATTCTAAACTCATATATGAGAAAGATTTTTTTTTTTTTGAGTAAATTACATGATTGGTCTTTGGGTTTTGGTCCTTGTATGTATGTCTTTTTTTTTTTTTTTTTTTTTTGCATTGGCAGTCCTTAAGGTATTTGTTTCTTTGCATTTTTATGGATTACCTATGCAAAAAAAATAAAAAATAAAAAGGTAATGTCAAAAACCAAAATTTGCTTATGACCAACCATGTAACTTAGTCTGTTTTGCATGATTTGAGCATGAACTTTTATATATCTTAAAGTGAACTATTAAATGCTAATTGCGTTCTTAAATTTGATTAATCTCACACAAAAACAACGCAAGTTCTGATATGAAAACAATGTCGTATCAAATCAAACCAAAGACTCCTTTTTATACTTAGAACCATCACAATGTCTTAGTTGTTAGTTAGGTAGTAGACGATTACAAATGTCTAGCGGTTATTCAATTACGTGTAGCGACAACATGGAAGCTAAAACTTCTTGATGAAATCATGAATGATAGCGGTGGATTCTTGAGGCTTCTCCTGGTGTAGAAAGTGACCAACACCTTCCATAACCACAATTTCTTGGAGCAATGGTACATCTTTCTTGAAACCACCACCATGTACATACTCTTTTAACCCTGGAGTTGTATACACCATGTCCTCATCCCCTACTACATATAGAACGGGTACTTTCACTTGCGCTCCAGTCCATGCAGCCGTAAGCTCCCAGTTCCTTAATCCATAGACAAAACATTATCACAGTCAATGTATATGTGAATATTAATTGTCATAAAAGGTTTAAACATAAAGATAGATATGTGTTCAAACTAACATTGATAGTCAAATAAAGATGTCTTTAAAGATTTAGGCTTGTCTCATGTGTGTCCAACCATCGGTTACACGAGTTTTATTGTATTAGTAAGTGGTTTAGGAACGAAACGAGTACTTCTAGAGTTCTAGTTTTTTTTTAACTTCTTATACTTCTAGGCAGTCCGCTACCCTGTAAGTAACTCGGCATGTTTGCTTGGGTGGCAAGCGAACCACATAGAGTGTGGGGAAAAACTGGTTACATTTGGTAAAAGCTCTATGTTGCCACCCAAGCGAACTTGCTGAGTTCACTTACGGGAGTATAGGGGGTATAGTAGCAAAAGTATCGTTCCTAATAAAAAACACTTAACACGTTTGCCACCTAAGCGAACTTGGTGAGTTCACTTATAGTAGCAAATTGCCAACAAGTACAAGAAGCTAAAAAAACACCTAGAATAAAAATCTCTTTCCTAAATCATCTACTAATAAAAAACATGGCTATGCCAACTGGCCCTAGAAATTCCCAACATCCAACTATGAAGTTTTGGACTTATGGGTATAAACAAATGTATTTGTCAAACCTATGTCCCACTCAAAGATCTCCTTGATCCAATAAAACCAGTGTCAAACATTTGTTTGACATGCATGCCAACCTGGACTACTCAATTCCTATTGACAACCATCTAACCTACTGCATTCAATTATGACCATGACCAACCAATATGGCAAAATAGTATGACAATGACAATATATTCAATTACATACAGATCCATAGCGCGATAATAATTCAAACCGCCAGTGAAGCCCGTCCGATCAAACGTGTCAACGACATACTTGATATCGTCTTCAGAAATCCAAGGAGGCAACGGCAATGGTCCATCTAAAGACTTCAATCCGAACGGGTCGGATTTAGGCAAACTAGGGGGTCCTGGTGTCTTATCTGTTAGAATTTTTTTCAGCACTTGTGCTGTTTCATAGCTTTTTATCTCATCTTCCATCACTCCAGTTTCCTGAAAAATTAAAACATGAATTAACATGTTAAAAAAAAATAATAATAATAATAATTAATGTATACAGGTGATGGCTACCATGTTACATTAATGTCACTCTCATGATATGTGGTTTCTTTGTACTTCTTTTATTTAATGCATACCACAGAGTCTAGGTGGACTTTTAATTTTTTTATGACATAAATTCAGCTTTGCCAGTTCAAAACTCAATGCTGAAAGTGTGTATTTTCCCACAACAATAAATACCCAAGGGACCTAAATAGTTCGGGTCATGGGTTGGCGGGTTAAACCCTATACAAACCCGAAAATTGTGTTTCATAAATATGAAACCGAACACGGCTTGAATATTCATAGGTTGACACAAACATAAATAGCTTTTTAACCCATTTTTTGCATGTTGATATCTGAAAATTATCATTTTACAATAAAAATTACAAATGTATACAATTCAATTACATTTTTTGGTCACGAAATTGTGTCATTTACTATTCAACTTCTACATTTTGCTTAAAGTACACATAAAAAGCACATAATAAATATACACGTCGTAGTTAAGGATATGTAATTAACCTCCAACCACCTGACTATTGTCATCCAATGATTAACAAAGAGAAGAGGATATCCTATATATTATACGATAAGACCATTTCTTAAAACAAGACCCATAACTTATATCTAGACATTTTCAAATCTTTTGCGTTTGCGTGTCCTTTTGTTGTTATGACTTATGATAGCCCAACAAAAAAAAAAAAAAAAAAAAAAACATGACATTTTTTAAACAACATGAAACCATGTGATTGCCAAAAGAAACATAAAATGGTACAAAAATATTATAGTTTGTAGGATATATAACTAAAATAGTGAAGACGTTGACTTCAAATAGATTGTAGCTTAAAGCCTGCTCGATATTGACTCGGTTTGTAATGAGCCGAGCTGAAACCTAGCTAGCTAGCTGAGCTCATATTTCAAAACTGAGTGAAATTAATTGAGCTGGATTGGTTAAAAACCAAGCCGAGCTAGAGCTTAAAATTTTAGCATAGTTTAAAATCAGAGCCAAGCCAGCTCGGTTTAAAATTCGAGCCAACCTTGACTTGGTTAAAAACCGTGTTAGGCTCCGGCTCAACTATTCGAGCCAACACCTTCGCTTGCCCAAGCTCAGCTCGGCTCGTGAAAGCGCCACAAAGAATAAAAGTATGGAAGATTTTTTTACTTTTTTTTTTAAAAAGTTGGGGAGGATAACAAACCTGAAACCTGCAAATATAGTAATCTTCACCAAAAAGAACTCTCATGGCTTCAACAGGCTTCATCTTGGGGTTCCTAGGGCGGTACGGCACAGACATGCACACGTACGCCTTAACTTTATCCGGCCTAAACAGGCACAAATACCACCCAATAATCGCGCCCCAGTCATGCGCCACTAGGTACACTGCCTCCCCGCCCAACGAGTCTATAAGTGCCACCAGGTCCCCAACAACATGGAGGCACGTATAGCTCGCTGCAGAGGGCGGGGCATCTGTGTCGCCATAGCCACGAAGGTCTGGGGCGACACAGTGGTACCCCTGGGCGGCCAAGGCGTGGATCTGGTGGCGCCACGAGTACCAGATCTCTGGGAACCCGTGGAGGAAGAGGATTATTGGGCCGTTTTCGCCTTTTTCGGCAAAATGCATGTTTATTCCGTTAACTGTCACTGTTCTGTGGTCGATGCCTTCCATGGTTGATGGCACAAGGAAGGATTAACGTATAGTAAGTACTACAGGTTGTAAATGGATTGTGGGTCAGCATGGGTGAAGTTTGCCATCCTTTATAAAGGCCAAAATATAATGTTAACACATGTGGATACAGAGATGTTATATTACTATTTATTTTAGTGGTTGTATGGTTCATTAAGTGTTGAATCATTTAGGGGCTGTTTGGTAAGTCTCTTAATGAGGCCCTGAACCATTCAAAGCTGAATGATTCAGTATTTAACGCGTTTGTTTCAGTTTCTGAATGAAATGGTTAAGGATTACCTCTATCTCGAGGGACATACAATAAGGTCACAAGAAACATATACAGGCACATAACTATTACAATAAAAAAAAACATAAAACATAGTGCACTAAAGATTTTCTTAGTAAGCTACCTAACATGCAATTGGAAAATGTATAATATGGAGAGGCAACACCTCGTAAAACACACAGACAAGCAATAGCATGCAATGGAGACCAAAACAATCCGACAAACTAATCACCTTAGGAAAGACCGACACCTAATCTCTTAAAGAAAAAAGTTTAATGTTAAACCATACTATCCTCCTAAAAGTCTTTAACCTTAATCGAGATATCGTCACAGACAAACACCCGTCATCTCTTCAACTTTATTTTATCACTTCTGACTTCCCCTCTCCCCTCACCCAAAAAAAAAGTATTAGTTTGGTTTATTGAGTAACTTTTTATATTGACTTCAATTATAATTTTGAATTTTTAGGTAACCGAAAAGTGAATAAAACTCATAGTGAGTGGTTGAAATATTTTCTAAGAGTGGAGGGAGTGGGGCGATAAAACGGGGCGGGAGGCTGAGGTGGCGACGGGAACACCGCCCCTAGGCGGCGTGGAGGAGGGGGCGGGAGGAAGTGACGGGGAGATGGGGATGAGCGTGGGGGGAGGGGAGGGAGCTGATGTGGCTGATTCTGGTTGGTGGTTCCATTTATGACCGTTGATTATTAAAAAAAATTAAAACTAACCGTTTGGCAATGGTAATAAAGAAATTTTTTTTAAATCTTTATATATATATATATATATATATTCAACCATATACTCTTCTACTCAAACTCACACTCTCCTATTTTTATAAAATCCTCTCCAAACTCTCATTTTTTTTTAAAATACTTGCAAGATGTCGGACCAAAGTTCAAGTTCGTCTGATGCGTTTGATGAATTTGCTTTGGCCTCCTCATCCGACGACGGCGCGGAATTGATAATGGCTACCGTTTGATGAAATGGGAGTGGGAACTTTGTCCAAATGCATGGCAAGGTTAACACTCAAGTGGATATCATAAAAAGCCTTGTATGATGCTTGAAGCGGTTGCATCACAAGATCTTTGGATTTGGCATGCATTTTTTTGGTGTGCCCGGTTCGTTGAACGATAGAACTATTCTTAATCAATCCCCAATTTTCAACGATCTTGTAAATGATGTTGCACCGAAAGGAACTTTTTTCGTAAACGGGGTAGAATACAAGTACGAGTATCTTCTAACAGATGGAATTTACCCTGATTGGGCCGTTTTCGTAAAATCATTTACACGGAGGACTACGTTAGACGATAAGAGAAAAAAAGTTTAACAAAGCTCATATGGCTGCACGGAAAGACATTGAGCGAGCTTTTGGTGTTTTACAAAAAAGATGACGCATTTTGTCTATGCCATGTCGAATGATGGAAAAACCGCAAATAAGAAATGTGATGTACGCATGCCTTATTTTACATAACATGATTTTGGAAGACGAAGGGCGTGCAATATGCGAGTATTTTGGTGACGAACCACAATCAAGTCAAGGAAACATTACTGATGCAGAAATAGCGTTAAACAACTTGGAAATCAAAAATACCCAAACACATCACAACCTTCGAGCGGATTTGGTTGATCATATTTGGAGTGTACCAAGACAATACCCATCCGACAATGATGATTAAAAACATATTTGATGTATTTTTTTTAGTTGATGTATTTTTTTATTGGGGAAATGGAATATAATAATCCCAACTTTGGGGGGTTGGAAGGCAACAGTCCCAACTTGAAAATTGTAACACAACAGTCCCAACTTGTCAACATTTTTATTCTAATGGTCCCAAACTAACTGAGGTTAGTTTTCTCTGTTAAGTGATGACGTGGACTGCCACGTGGCGTCTGACGTGGCCAAATCTGTCCCACTTGGAAAAAAATGTGGGTCTCACTTGTTTTTTCAATTAAAAAAAACCTATTATATCTATCTTTATATATCATGCTTCAACTGATACACACATATATACAGAGAGAGAGTGAGAGAGAGAGAGAGAGGACAGCTCCACCAACCACCTGTCACCACCGTCCACCACCATCTCCGGCGACCCACCCCCTTCTTCATCGTCCTGTCACCACCGTCCACCACCATCTCCAACGACCACCACCCCACAACCGCCTGTAACCAGCGTCCTCCACCACCCTCCCTCCTCCTCCTCCTCCTCCTCCTCCTCTGTTTTCCCTCCGATGACACCCACAACCTGCACCAACCCGCCACCACCAACCAAAGCCCACCCACCATCATTCCCCTCAACCTCCACCCCATAATCACCACTCTACCATTCACCCCCAACAACCACCTGTAAAATTAGGGCTTTGCCCCAAATTTTAGGGTTCTTAGTTCTAACCCTAACATCATAAATTGAAGAAGACGACAGCTCTGTGGTTGTGGTTGCAGATGGAGGTGGTGGTTGTGGTTGCAGATGGAGGTGGTTGATGGTGACGAAGGCAGTGGAGGTGGTTGTGGTTGTGGAATTGCAGATGGAGGTGGTGGTTGTGGAATAGATGATGGGACGAAGGCAGTGGAGGTGGTTGTGGTTGCAGATAGAGGTGGTTGATGGTGACGAAGGCAGTGGAGGTGGTTGATGGTGACGAAGGCAGTGGAGGTGGTTGTGGTTGCAGATGGCGGCGGTGGCGGTGGTTGATGGTGACGAAGGCGGTGGAGGTGGTTGATGGTGATATGTGTTTTTTGGGCTTTCCCTCTCTCTCTCTGTGTTTATATATATATATATATTAAAGGATTTTTTAAATATTAAAGGATTTTTTTAATTGAAAAAACAAGTGTCATAGGGGGCCCACGTTTTTTTTTCCAAGTGGGGACAGATTTGGCCACGTCAGACGCCACGTGGCAGTCCACGTCATCACTTAACAGAGAAAACTAACCTCAGTTAGTTTGGGACCATTAGAATAAAAATGTTGACAAGTTGGGACTGCTGTGTTACCATTTTCAAGTTGGGACTGTTGCCTTCCAACCCCCCAAAGTTGGGATTATTAAATTCCATTTCCCCTTTTTTATTTCATGTTTTTTTATTTTTTAGTTTGTAGTTTATTATTAATTATTAATGTTTTTTAATTATGTTTTTATTAAAATTGTGTTTTTTATTAGTTTAATGAATAAAATGAAAAAGAAAATAATTTTCACATGTCACTTCCCCCCCCCCCCCCACATGGGTCTCACAAGTGCCACATGGCGCTTCACCCCCCTCCACTCCCTATAGTCTAAGTGATTGGGGTGGAAAAGTCATCATTCACTCGGTTTTGCTTATAATGAGTTTAAATCATTACAAGTGTAAGGCTAGACACATGGTTGTAAAAATTATATTTACGCGCTGAGTACTCGCAACTCCTCAGTCAAACAAGTTATCAACGTCTAGCGACTTTTACCACCATGGTTAGACATACAAAAGTTTTTAAAAGCCCAATAAGCCCAATAGAGAGAGAAAAATAGACTTGAGGTGCATGTTGCCTAAAGCTTGGATCTTATAGGTGTCATTAATAAAGTTCTGAAAAAAAAATTATCCACATATTTGAGAAACTATAGTTAGCACAATAACAATTAAAAGCCCACCTCCCAGCTAGTTGAGCGCCTCTTTTTCACACAAAAAGGGAAATATTTACAAGTAATTCAACAACTAAAACATATTGTGTCAAGAATCATGTGAGGGAAAGGTACAACCACCAACCTCAACACTACACAAAAAGTTAAATAGAGTTTACTAGAACACATATACATTAACGTCACACAATTTAAAAAAAAAAGATTTAACTATGTCTATTAAACAATACACGTTGTTAAGGTGGAGGGGCACCCATCTTGGAATCTATTTGAACCCATGAATCCAACCAATAGAATGATATCACCTTATTTGAACTCACTTTCACCTTAACGTAAAGGAAGAAGGCACCAACCTTAGAACCCACTATCCTGTATTCTTTATCCTTCGCTTTACTCTTAAGTACCCTCTCAATTCAAGGCTTCACCCGGAGGTTTGTGAACCAGCATTTCAATCCATCAAGGGAATCCGCATGGGTTGCCGTGATGTTCCCTGTCCAACCAGCTCAACACGAGCTTTAACTCACATACCCCCCCCCCCCCCCCCCTTCCCCGCTTATTAGTATCATAAAGTTCAATTCAAAGACACTTTAAACAATGTAGCTCAACCATATACCTATCTCATCCGTTCATCTAAATGGGTTGACACGCTATAACGAATTGGTGTATTAAAACTAAAGTTAAATAGTTGATATTTTAATTTTACTACAACCCAAACATGAAACCCATTAGGCAGGTCAACCTAGACAAGCATATTACACATACATCAAACAAACTAGACCGGCCAACCTAATACATATGTATGCGACTCTGTCGTAAATTGTAATCCATAGTTAAATAAGCACATGAGCACATATTTGTTGAAAATATCATAATTAATTTCATGAAATGTTAGAAATAAGTTTCTACGACAACAAATGTATACATATTTGTTAGAAAATATCAATCTAACTGGTGCACCAAGCCATGGTAGAACCGTTTAAATACATTTTAATATATAAACGACAGTAATACAACAATTTAAAAAACGCCAAAAACTTGTAATACTTTTAAGTTTGATTTTGCAAGCACGGGCAAATAAAAAATCGTCAAGTAGTTTTTCACTAACATGTAACATATATGTGAACCGGGTTCAGGTTAAGGTTCAGTACAAACCCAAAAACTACCATTCAGAAACATCAACCACTGAGAAACTTGAAATCTTCAAAGCCACCAGTAATAAACATACAGATTCACCGACCCGAAAACAGAAGAGCTATGAATGCCAAACAAGCTGATCAAAATCTTTCATGGATACAAGTAGTCTAGATTGATTCGCAACAAAATCAATCATAGCTAGCATTTAAGAACTTCAGCAGCTGGTTACGATTATTTTCTGCCTTCTTATCCTCCTTTGTCTTGTCGACTTTTAATAAGATCTACCAATTTTAAACATAGAGAAAAAGCAATGTAAAGTGCACTCCTTTCAAGTTTAATAGCCCGAGACCTGATCAAGGGAAAGACTCACCTTTTTACCAGATACGACACTGCGATGGACACCATCGTCTTTGTCACGTCCCAAGAACTGTAAGAAATAGACAACAAACATAACTCATGTGTTGTGTATTTGTACCCTTAGCCTTGTTTTCCTGCTATATAGTTTTCAGAAAGCAGGGTCGGATCGGGTCAAAATGGATGGGTCAGATTGGGTCCATAACTTTTTTCCATTTTCTTTCGGTGTTCATATAGCCAATATCCTAAACCTAAATTAAAACAATTATCTATCACCAAAACAATCTGTTGTATGTTAAACAATGTGAGTATATGCCTCTTTAATCCAATAATTACAACCATAAAAATGCATAATTTTTGGAACCGGTACGCCCTGACTAAGTCAAGTACAATACCATCTAGACTAAAATACTATCTAGACTATAGAGGTGGCCCATTCCGAATCATTTACCTACAAAATGGGTCAGACTGGGTTATATATTAAATAGCATCATACTTTCACTTATTTTCAGAAATGATACATGTACTTGTTTTTAATCCAATGTGGTCATTGAGGTTTCAAACAACATGCTATTATGGTCAAGCGGTGACCTAGGAACATAGTTGCCAATAGCGAATAGCGGTCAAAAGCAACATGCTACCTATATGCTACGTAGCAATAGCATGGCAAGGCGGTCAAAAGCAACATGCTACCTATATGCTAGGTGAATGTGGTACAAACTACAAAGGACAGGTCAGGTTAATCAGTTGACGACACATGCAACGGTATGGTGTGAATTGAGCCATAATGAGTGAGATCAAGTGGATGTGCAGCTATGAAATTTGCTATAGCAATCCAATGATCCTACCATAAGTTAGTTGTTCAGACCTTTTGAGCCACTATCAATATTCAGTCACTCTAGATCAGTATTCAGTCACTCTAGATCAGTATTCAGTCACTCTGGATCAATATTCTATCACACCAACTAAGAAAAACAACTCAAATGACTACTCATATGACCTTGTTTTAAAAAAGCGCGCCTAGGCACAAAGCTCAACAAGGGTCAAGCCCCTGCGCTTTTAGTCGCTTAAGGTGCGCTTTTTTCAAAATGCCCACAAGTGGGGCATGATTTGTTGGCAAAATTTTGACCCTGAGGCGTGCGCCACATGTATTTTTTCGTATTATTGTGCATTAGCTTTGATTTTCAGGTTGTACATGTATGCAATTCCATACTAAAACATATATAAACTATAAAGCTTTACTTGTCTCAAAATTTTGGGTAAATGAGGCTAGAAACCTATAGGAAATATATAAAAAGTTAAATAATTATTTGCGCCTCAGATACGAAAAGCGGTGCACTTTTGCGCTTGGCGCCTCAGTTTTAGACATTGTCGCTTTTGTGCGCTTTTTGAAACCAAGCATATGACTCCCTCATGGATAACAAAAAAGACCATATTGTAAAAAATGTCAAAGACATTGTCTTATTGAGGATAATTGTTGAAAGACACATGCTCGACCTACAACACCTAACAACATACCTCCTACTCAGTCAGCACCACCTAATATGTCAATGCTTTCAAAAACGGTGAAAGTTCCACTAACTTTACATCACCATCTCACACTTTGAATTCAGTTTAGTTTTTTTTTTCAGCTATGAATTATACTTGAGTTTAATTAATTTAAGTCATTTCTATTAATCCTGAATAATATTTCATTTTCTTTTAGTTCTCTTTAAAATTAAACTTGAATGTTGCTTCTTATTTTATTCTTGTTTTTTTTTTTAAATCATGGGTCAGATATGAAATTTTGCTAGGTTTTTTGTACGAACAATTGAAGAACATCTTTTAACATTTACACAAAGTTGATAACTTTTTATAAAAATGTCAAACTACATTTAGATATAAAAATTTAAGAGTTCTCTTTTTTAAAAACAAATTCCTGATCAGATTTTTAACACATATATGAAGAAGAAGAAAAAAGAAGGTAAGAAACAAACTTAAATGGCTAGACCACTAGAAGCAAGATGCTAAATAGAAACTCTAAAACCTCAAAACCATAGTTATCGATAGCGAATAGCGGTAAATAGCGATGGGCTACCGATATGCTACGTAGCGATAGCGACGCTCGTAGCGCCCGCTATTTCGTAAATAGCGGTAAGGTATTAAAATATTTAAAAATATTTTTATGTAAAAATTTACAAGTATAAGGACCAAATGTTCATATACACAAACTAATTTTATACTTTTTAGTTAAAATTTAAAAGTTTTAGACAATATATGTAAACAAATGAAAGATAGAGGGGTTATATGTGAAAATATTTAAAGTTTTAACCCTAAATATACACAGCCGCCACTGATATTTCATTCATCTTCCTTCATCTTCTTCTTTCATCTTCCTCCCTGGTTCTGGCAGCCGGAATCCTCGCCGGAATCGTCGCCGGAAGTCTCCCCGTCGCCGGAATCCTCGCCGGAAGTCGCTATATTCACGTTTTCGGGCCGCTAAACACCACATAGCGACGGTAAGCCGATACGCGACGCTATTCGCGATCGCGGGCGCTACCGTCGCTATTAACAACTATGCTCAAAACACAGATTAAAACCTTAAAAAAAATTAAATCACTCGCCAAAACCAGAAATCAGAGCCTTAAAAACCAAACTCAAACACTATATGAAAGGAAAAAAGAGTTTAGGGTCCTAGTAGCTGCAGCATGGAGCACAAGAGGGTGACTAATATAGTGATCTTGGTATTAAAAAGCGCGCCTGGGGCGCGAGGTGCGAGGCGCAATGCCTTGCGCCTCAGGGATCTGCGCCTAGGCAATTTCCAGGAAGCGCAGAAAAAGCGCATTTTATTGAATTATTTTTGGCCCTGAGGCACGCGCTTCTCGTACCCCATGAGTTTTTATGCAGAATCATGTTGTACGTTGGGTTTTTTGGCTTGTACTGTTGTACATATAGGTACAATCATATAAAAACCTTATTTATAGCTATATTTTGGGTAAAGAAAGCTAAAAACCTATGGGATATATAAAAAAATTATATAATTATTGCTCGCCTCTGGTACCAAAAGCACACCGCTTTTGCACTTGCCGCCTCATGCTTAGACCTCTTCGTTTTTGTGCGCCTATCGCTTTTTAAAACCAAGAGAGTGATAGCCTTGTCATGGCAGTGTAAGGAAGGGTATCAACGTTTGACTGTGTTTGTTTAAAAGCCGTAGCACGTAAGTTGAAACTTCAATAACTAAATCTATTAAAAAATTAGCACATAGTATAGTACACTTGAAATATATAGACAATAATGGAAGTAAGTTGCTATTCTATGTCATTTTCCCTATTTCAAAACTTAACATATATTTTGCTGAAAAATAACCCACAATGTAAAGTTTCATGCTCATTTAAAAAATTTAAATAACTATATATTCAGAAAAAGAACTAAAAGTTATTGGTGGGTCAACCCAATCGACCAAACTTGTTTAACCCATATTTCCTGCCTACCCCTTTGCTAATATGAAATTAAGATCAAAGTTAAATGACTTAGTACCTTAGAGAGTTGAACAGGACTGCTGCTACCATCCTTCTGGTTCTATTAAGGCTCCCATTGCCAGGACCAAACCCGAGCCACAACAATATCCAGACATTCATTCATCATGTCACAGACCCCAGCTCCATTTCAGAGAGCCAATTTATGAAAAAGGCAGAAAGTATTATAAGCACCTTATATATCCATAACTCAATAAACTACCATACTGATATTTATAAAATATATTATACAATTCATTAATAAACAAATTCATTTTTTTCAGCACAAAGAAATGAGACCAACCGCAAAAATGGTTGTTAAGCAGCGAAAAAAATGAAACACTGAAACAA
Source organism: Ambrosia artemisiifolia (assembly GCA_032199755.1). NCBI lineage: Eukaryota > Viridiplantae > Streptophyta > Magnoliopsida > Asterales > Asteraceae > Ambrosia > Ambrosia artemisiifolia. The sequence goes on from CM063513.1 coordinate 50,185,183, forward strand.
TGACCTACCTCCTTTACTTTACGCTTGTCGCGTTTGGCGTGACGCTTAGCCTTCCCCTTGTCTTTATCCTTCTGCTAGAACAGAAAATAAAGACATGAAACAAAATGACAGTGTATGACCTAACTGATGCAAATTAAGCAAGGGCAAACCTTTTTGTGTCGATGTTCATGTTTATGCTTTGTTGAGCGACTGGATCTACCTTCACTGTCAGATGAACTGTAACACGCAAATGCCACATATTTAAAAAAGTTTCAAGCTGGTGAAAAACACCTATATCACAGACGACCCTGATACGACCCATGGAGACACCCATAACCCAACCCACCTGTCTGGTGAAATTAGCTGCACGGTTATTAACCGAATACTCTTTCAAGTTAGTGTATTTAATTTTCCATTTAAGCCATGTTCTCTATTATTTCCTATTTTTTAGTTTAGTTTGCATCGCCATGTTTACTTATTACGTAGGTAAGCTTTGTTTTGGAATATGAAGAATATTGTTGCACGGTTATGTTCTTGTTTTAATCTCTAATATTTCTTGGAGTCTAACCTACTCTACGGGAATCCATATGTAGATTGACCATCTCGAATCGGTCTCTATCAGACCCATTACGCAGCCACGTCCATAAAACATTTTTGATGTTCATATCCATGGCTACGCACAGTTTGGTGTGAGTTTTTTTAAACGCTTTTTGGTGTAAAAAATGACGATGATGTGAAAAATACAAGGACTAAGATGAAATTGTTGTTAAAGAAAAGTTTGTGGAGTAATGCTCATTGCTCTAATGCGTGTTGGACTACCATCTAACCCATAACTATTACTATAAGTCTATAACTTATGCATAACAAAAACACTCTAAAAATAATCTTTAGACCATGTGTAGTGGAGGGGGTTATATATAACGCCCCTGATTCTGATTGGTCCATGTGGCAGCTGAGTCAGCATGGGGCTTGAAGTGAAAAAGGGGTGTAGTGGAGGGGGTTATATATAACGCCCCTGATTTTAAACTTTGCCCCCCCCTTCCTCGTCCACGTGTCAAACATTGATTGGTGGTTGAAATTCACCCGGCGTTTTTTGAACATAGCGCCCCCCGTAACGGTGTGGGGGGCGCTATTTTTTTGTTTCACGCTTTATGGCGCCACGACTACACACTGTCTTACTACATCCTAAAAAGTTTAAAAAAGCGCGCCTAGGCGCAAGGCTCAAGCCCCTGCGCTTTTGGTAGCATAAGGCGCGATTTTTTCAATCATAGTTTCTTATAACAAATTAGCACATGAAAAGATTAACAATCAAAACTGCAAAGGAAATTATCTATAAAAAACAGCAATATATATATAAAAACCTAAGTTAAGTTATTTAACAGAAAGAGGGTAGTAAAAAAGGATACCTGTAGTCATCGGATGAGGAAGAGGAAGGACTACGCCGACGACGTCGTTTGGTATGCGTACGGCTTTTCTTAGAGATCTTAAGCGAGTCCTTTTTGTGTTTATCGAGATGTTTATCTTTACGGCGGCGTGATCGACGGTCACGATCGGAGGATGAAGAGGAGGATAGATCGGACGATGAGGAGGATGAAGAGGTGGAGGCGGCCATGGATGATGAAGAAGAAGAGCAAACGTTGAACGCAGGTGGACGATTGGAATCTAAAATGGGTACCAAACCCTCGTCTCTAATCACGTCAACCAACCCTAACCCATATTCTCGTTGTCATTACCAACTTACTCGTAGGATGAGTTCGTTACCATACCGTATCGAATTGATCCCAATATTAAATTAACTGATATTGATTTTCGTAAAAACTTGATAACAACGATATCGATTTTTACCAAAACTTGATACCATACAATATCGGTATTTATAGGTAAAATACCGACTCAAACCGACACCGAACTGAAAACAACGATACCGATTTTCGCCAAAACTTGGTACCAAATTGGTACCAAAAATGGACCGGAGTGGCCGGTTGGAGAGCTATGAACATAGGTGAATTGATAAAGAGGTAAATTTTCATTCAACATCATGTTGAAACTTGATGGGTAAGAGACTTACAGACTGATTCAGAGGTGTAACGTCAGTGAACCAAACACACTTAGGGCTTATTTGGTAGCTTCTTAATGAGGCTCTGAACCATTCAGCTCTGAATGGTTCAGCATTCAAACTGTTTGTTTCAACCTAAAAAATGCTCTGAATGGAATGGTTAAGAGCACTTCATGAACCATTCAGCACTTCATCATTCAGAGCCTCTTAACTATTCAAACATCTTAATGATTCAGCACTTAATCAACCAAACAGCCCCTTAGTACTAACTGATTAAGAGGTAGCCTCTTACTGAAATCATTAAGATGCTACCAAACAACTCTTAAGGCTCGAGTGTAGAGTAGGGATGAGCATATTGCACTGAATGTCGAACCGATAGCGATCCTATACTGAACCGAGGGTGTTCGGTATCGGTACTCACATTTAGAGGTTTTCGGTTTTGGTATTTTCGGTATTGGTACGGGATCGATATGGTATCGGTATTTTAAGGTAAAATACTGATACCATACTGGTGTCGTACCTATACCGAACCGTAACATATGTTTTCGGTATCCATATTGGGTTTTGGGAGTTTTCAGGATCAGTATTTTCGGGATCAGGATCAATTGGTACCGATACCGTTCCAAGCTCATCCCTAGTGTAGAGTAGCACATGAGCTAGATGGTGCTCGTCAACCTCTTAACATGTGTTATTGATAAATTTGAGTGGGCCCCTTTCAATTATGATCGTTTATCAATAGTAAAAAAATGATTAAATTATACTATATTAATAATCTAACTTATTTGAACAGTACATGTGCCATTATTGTGATTGTTTGTGTTTACAAGGGCATTTAAGGTTATTTCTATTACAATGGCATCCACCTTTTCTCCATTCTTAACCCCCTTTTCTCCATTCTATTATCACACATACACACTTTTACTGAAAGAGAGAGAGAGAGCGCTTTTTCTCTGGCCTGAACCTTGGCCGTCTGCACCAACTTCACCTTCTCACCTCCACCGATGTCGTCAGAAGACCCGCTTCCGCCAAGGGAAGGCGACGGTGGGTGGGTGCGGAATGTAGAGACAAATATGGGGAGGGGGAGTTGGGTTTAGGGCATAAGAGAGAGATGGGAAGAGCTTCCTCTACTGCTATGGCGGTCGGTTCGTCACTTGGTGACTACTGCATTGGGGATGATGTGGTGTGTAGGCAGAGATGGAAAGTCGGCGCCGCCCCTAGCGGTGGAGCCACGACGACGGCTAGGTCCGTTTCGCCACCTGTTTTGTCAGACGATGGTGTGCCATCGAGAGCCAACGGGTAAGTCTTCTGAATGCGGCTGTGGATGTCGGAGTGGTGGTGGTCCGTCTGGGTTTCGCAATCTGTGTATTGCTTTTATTATTTATATTCATCCTACCCGACATACGGCCCTTTATCATCTCACTCTCTTCTTGAACAGGTAGGTATCCTCAATTACATATTTTACATTCATAATAATCAGTTGTTTCTTGTATATAAATATCTTAACTGGATCTGAGTTTTGTTAATTGTCTGTTAATTCATCATAGATAACTGAATCTTGATCGATTCATAGAAGATAGTTGTTTGAATTAGAATCTGGTAACTATTTTGCAATTTATTTGATGATTTCTTGAGATATAATAATTAGGGGTTTTAATGTTTTGAACTCAAATGCATCTTTTGAGTTTCAATTTTGGATTTTTTATTTTCTATTGGTGAATTTGTTCGGTGCTATGCTCTATTGATTTGTTTGCTTTTTTAAGTGCATTTTTGTGTGTTTTGTTTTGCGTATTATGTTTTTTTAAGGCTATTTTAAAAGTTTAACATGGGTTTATATATTTGATGAATTTTCAGGATAGGTGGACCCGAGGTAGAAGGTGTTCAGGTCCGGGGTTTGGCTGGGTTCGGTCATTGTATGTGTGTATATGTTTTTTGAAAGATAGGGGTGTGTTAAAGGTGGAATGACGTGATTTGGACCGTTGGTTACACGTGGCCGAGGTTAAACATACGGTTACTATATTAATAGACGTTGTGATTTGAACGGTACATGTGTCATTATTGTGATTGTTTGTGTTTACAAGGGCCTTTAAGGTATTTTAGTAAGGAGTCTAACACATTTTTTGAACCCATGGCCTGATTTCTTTACAAAAGTAGTCGATGATGGCTATTATTTGCCTGAGACTCTGACATTGTTGCTGACGGTTTTCAATACCGGTTGTTGCAATGTTTGCTCTCTAGGATAATTTGGGGTTTTTTGTTTGCTTTATTCATGGGTTGTGATGAGTTTGTGAATACTACAAAACGTAGTTGCCAATCTAGCCATGGCGTGGCAGGGATGGATGGCGGTCGGTGTTTACCCGCAACCTCCTTGCAGCTATTGCGTGGTAACTGGTTGTGTACCTCTGAGCCTAATAACTGACTATATACGTCGCCTCTTATGGGCATTCCCATGACTGAATTTTAACAATAGCATTGTTGGTGTACATAAAATTGGAAAAATTACCAACTTCACCATCATGACTCTTATATATATTAATCCATGGGGAATTTGATCAGTACATGTGCCATTATTGTGATTGTTTGTGTTTACAAGGGTATTTAGGGTATTTATGACGCAAACCTGTGGCCTGATTTCTTTGCAAAGTAGTCGATGATGGCTATTGCTTGCCTAAGACTCTGACTTTGTTGTTGACGGTTTTCGGTACCGATTGTTTCAATGTTTGCTTGCTTGGATAATTTGGGTTTTTTTTCACTTTTTACATAGGTTGTGATGAGTTTGTGAATACCACAAAATCTTGGTTGCCAATCTTGCCATGGCATGGCAGGGATGGATGGCGGTCGATGTTTACCTGCAACCTCCTTACAGTTATTGTGTGGTAACTAATTGTGTACCTCTGAGCCTAATAAGCTCATTTATATATATCTTTGGCTTCCGTTCTGTGAACGTTTATCATCTTTTAATTAAAGGTGGTATGCATAACGATTCCTTCATCATGAAATTGTGTAAAGGGTAAGTGTTGGTGACAATAAATTTGTCTCTTCATTGGAGTGAATTTATTTTTTATTAATGACATTTTCTTTATTTCTTAACTTATTGTGTACCTCTAAGCCTGATAACCGACCTTCTAGGTTGGCTCCTACTCAGTGGCGGACCATAAATTTTTCTCATGGGGTGCGAAAACTTTTAGGGGTGGTGGCTTTCGGGATATAAAATTTTTTCGGTATGGTTCGGGTCGGACTGGGTCGGGTCATATAAAAAAGTATAATCTAACAAAATTCTATATAATTAACAAATGTATGTTAAACGTCATTATAAATGCGTAATGAAAATCTAATATATGTAAAGTTGCTCTCTACGAGTTTTTATTATTTAAATTTAGCCATAACCAATGTTTTTAAAACCGAATGGGCATTAAGCCAGTCTTAGAAAAATTAAATATTAAATCGTAACAAGTAACCTATATTAAATCGTAACAATAACTAAACTATAATAAATCGGAACAATAAGTGCCACTTGGGCTACTACCCAGTGGTAGAGGACAAAGTTCTCTTGGTGAAAAGCCCATGGTTCGATCTTGATATAGGTGTAATTGGTGGTGTATTTAGCTATTCAAAAAAAAAAAAAAATCGGAACATTACGTAACCTAATAGCTAAAAAATCTAAGAATATGAAACTATAAATCCTAAATTTATACAGTATGTGTTAAAGTAGCAAATAATAATTAAAAACTTCAAAATATTTATTAACCAAATGCATGTGTTAGAGACTTTGTATTGTAAAGAGTGAAAAGAAATGGCACACTCTAGCATAATTTTTTTATATTAAAAACACATAATTAAGTGGCATCATCTTCCTTCTTCAAAAACTAACCTGCAACAAAAGGCTCCGGATATTCACACAAGGGTGAATTTTATTCACACAACCCTCTACGGCCCGTAGAGGCCTCTACGGGCCGTAGAGATCAATTTTTGACTTATCTACGGCCCGTAGAGGCCTCTATGGGCCGTAGATAAACATGAAAAACGAGGTACGAGGTTCAGTCCTGACTACCAATGATTGTGATCCCCTCTATGGCCCGTAGAAGCCTCTATGGGCCGTAGAGAGTTTTTTTTTTTTTTTTTTAGATTGTGTTAGAATGTATGTGTTAAGTTTTTTTTATAAAAAGTAAAATAGCATAATCAACAATTTTTTTTATAAAAAAATTTTGAGTTCTTATTTCCGCTGCTTGATATTAGATTAACAATTTATGGTTAAGATAAAGATGTCTAATTAGGTATTGAATTTTGTTACTTTTGATTGTTCCAATAGTAACTTTAATCGGATAGATAAGTCATTTCTTCAGTTTTGTTGTTAAATTTAATAGTTTTTTAGGTATGAAATTTAGTTTATACAGACAATTGTTTTGTTTGAGAGTATTATATTTGATTAAATAACGTTTTATTATCATTTTATTTCATATGTAAAATTGATATGTCATATTAGATTTCTCAACACATCCATTCCAACAGACTATTTTACTTTTTATAAAAAAAGTATGGAATTTAGTTTATACAGACTATTTTACTTTTAATAAAAAAAACTCAACACATCCATTCCAACACAATCTAAAAAAAAAAAAAAAAACTCTACGGCCCATAGAGGCCTCTACGGCCCATAGATGGCTGAAAAATGTTCGTAGAGGCCATCTATGGGTCGTAGAGGCCATCTTCTCTACGAGCCGTAGAGGGCCCTACGAGCCGTAGAGGACTATCTCTGTCTACGGGCCGTAGAGGGGTTGCTTTTCAAACTGACACACTGCAAGTCAGTCTCTTCATTGATGGTCCCCATGTCTACGGGCCGTAGAGGGTTTTGCATTTAATGCACTGACACCCTCTACGGTCCGTAGAGGGTTGTGCAAACCTAATTTTTGTTCTTGTGTAAATAACATGCCTCCAACAAAAAATGGCTGTGCCCGCTTGAGAAACATCCGTCATACTTCTTTGCTTTCTCCAACGACGCCCCGCTTCTTTTATCGTCTTTTCAAGGGAGGCGATTGTAAATTTTCATGGGGGGCGTTCCAGATTTTCGCGTACTTCTTACACTAAAAAAAATGTTTAAGGGGGGCGGCCGCCCACCTTACCGAAGCTCTAGGTCCGCCCATGCTCCTACTGCCACTCTGTTATTAATTGATGATCATAATTCATTTTCAGATTTGCATATGTTGTTTTGAAGAGGCTTCTGCCTGAAGAGAAAGTTGAGTCGTTTCAAGGTCTTGCACTGGCGGCTGATGAAAGAGGTGTTGTCTTTGATGTTGCCGAGGAAGACTTGAACACTTTCCTTGCTGGTACTACAACACATTAATAAATTTCCTTTTATGTTGTTCTTGAAAGTGTGATATGTATATAAGAATTAATTTTTTTTTTGGTAAAACAATGTCTCTTCGAACTTGCTGCTGCGGCTGGTTATGCTGCACGGTGCACCCTTAAAAAGACCCCGGCGTGGACTGAAACTCTTAAACATCACACTGGGTACTATGAAGATGAGCTAAGGTTAATGCTTATGTGATTTTGTCACAAGGGTATTGTTTCTTTTTTTCATGTTATGGTATTTGACTTGATAAATATATTGTTTTTTGTAGGGGTGAGCAATAAACGGTTCCGAACCGCGAAAACCGTGAAACCGACCCGGAACTGCTAGAACCGAACCGAATTAATGTTATAGGTTTCGGTTCCGGTTCTCATATTTTGGCATAATCGGTTCCCGGTTCGGTTCCGGTTATAACCGACGGGTCGGGTTAAGAACCGTTAGAACCGTTTTGAATTAAATTAAATATTTAAATATTTTATTATTAGTTTGAAATAGAATGTGTTGTTTCCTACTTTATAGTTCTTAACACTTTTAAATTGTTTTACTTGGTAGGAATGTATAGTATTGCCTTATGTGATGGTCAGCAGTTAGCGCAGCTTGTTCTGACCCGTTTAATCTGTATAAAAAGAATGATCTGATCCGAACAAAACATATTTTGATACGTAAACTGCTATACTTTTAGTAACCATGGTACTGTTGATAATTTTTTTTAAGAAAAATCATTGTTTTTGTTTATTTTTTTATTTAATTGTTAATGTTAATTTTAAAATTTTATTGACAACCGGTTCCGGCCTAGAACCGTTTCATGAGAACCGTTTCACCCGGTTCTGGAACCGAACCGTTTAGTAATTATCGGTTCCGGTTCTCATATTTTGGAATAAACGGTTCGCGGTTCGGTCCGGTTCGGTTCGGTTCGGTCCGGTTCTGAACCGTTGCACAGCCCTAGTTTTTTGTTTTGTAGAGGGAATGTGCAAAGACTTTAGTGACTTTTCATGACTGTGCTTTCATGTGTGTGTTTTGAATTATTGTACGTTTAAAAAGGGTGAGAAGGATTTTGTATGAAGAAATCAAATGCCAAGAGATGGTTTTGGATGGATTGATGAACCTTAAGCTTGAAATGACTATTTGCCCCAACCCATCTCTAATAAAGTTTGTTAAAGGCTGACCAAGATAAGAAAGGGGTTTCAAGTCAATAAGGTTTTGGGATTTTGTTTTGTTGTAAGAAGTGTTATCCTCAAGAGCTCCTACTAAAATTCCATCACATTGAGCGAGTTGAAACAATGTCAACCAAACTGTTTTCAATCCACGTAAATCATGTGTTGTGTTCTTTTTATTGTATCATGTTTTTTTAGTTACTTCAAATTCTTGCTAATACAAAGGCGCAACGCGCCGTCGCTAAAAACACCTAGTTAGATTTTAAAACCATATTATACACACCTCAGTTCACTGTCTTTTATACGACTCACTCTAAATTCATTCTCTAATATTTTTTCCCTCAAGTTTTTTTTTTCCATTCCATTTCCTCTTTCACCCTTCAATAACAACATCAAACCCCACCACCCACCACCATCGTCACCACCCACCACCATGGCACCACCGCGACACCCACCACAGTCGTCGCTACCCACCACTATCACCCTTCACCTCTGCCATCCACCTTACCCACCACCATCGCTCCCAAGTCTACCTACCACCACCCACCACCGGCGTCATCCACCTCTACCTACCACCATCGCTACCACCACCACCCTTCACTACTACCACCCACCACCGCCACCGCTGCCACCACCACCACCCATCACCAGCGCCATCCACCTCTACCTACCACCATCGCTGCCACCGCCACCACCGTCACCCACCTACTACCGGTGCCATCCACCTCCACCCACCGCCGCCGCCACCCCCTACCTTCACCCACCTACCCACCACCGCCACCACCCACCACCGACGCCATCCACATACCACCGCCATCAACACCCACTACCCACCACCGTCACCACTCATCATCATTGCCACTAATCACCACCCACCACCGCCGCCATCCACCACCACCCCACCCCACCCCACCACCGTTACCCGCCCACCATAGGCGCCATCCACCGCCGTCGCCTGCCACCATTACCTCCACCCACCACCACACTACATATCACCACTAGCCACCACCCACCACTGCCAATCACCAACAATTTTATTCCGTTCATTTTTTCCTTCCTGTCAAACAACATAAAGTAATACTTTGTTTCATTCACATATGGCAACTAAACAAGACATGGAATGGAATTGTAATGATTCATTCTATTACCCTGTCCATTCAATTACCACGTTCATTCCACCACTGCCAATCACCACCGATTTTATTCCTTCATCTTTTCTTGCCTGCCAAACAACATAAAGTTGTAATTTTGTCATTGTCGGCTTAATCGTCCTGAAAATCAAAAGTATATAAATATAAAACTAATTTACCAAGATTTATAAGAAAATCATTAAAAAGTGGCATTAAATTAATGCTAAATATATATATATATATATATCTATATATATATATAAAAGAAAAGGTATATGCTGACGTGGCGTGCAATGGAGGCCTCAACCTCCCCTTAAAAGTGCCACGTGGCATGATAATTGAAAGATTTTAGTGTTTTTGAACTATTTCCTTTTTTAATTAAAAAAAAAAAAGATAAACATAAAACCCTAAATTAAATTGAGTTATTTTAGGAAAAAAAGAATTTAAAAATAAATTTAAAATTTTCTCTCTCATGTTTCCTCCCATAATTTTTAAACGTTTATATCTTTTATATACGGGATTTTTTTAAAGAAAAAATTACACCAAATTAACGAGCGTTTTATTATCTTTCCAACGAGTACCATAGTCCTATATAAAAAACGGAGAAAAATCGACTATTTTTTGTGGGGTTTCGTTCATACAGTAAAAAAACACACAAAGTGTTCATGTTATTCATTAATCATTTTTTTTCTTTTAAACCAGGTTCTTATCTACGATGTTGAAAATCAGCCCAATCGCCATGTTATCATTGGAATTTTACTAGGTATACTTCATCAAGAGAAGTTAGGAGAAAGACTCGCGTAACACTGCAACACATGGTGTCACCTTATAGCAAGGTTATTTTTTTATTTATTTAATTACAATAGTAATAATTATTACTATTAGTATTAGTATTATTAGAATGGTTATATTTTTCAACCCCGGGACGCTCTCGAAAAGAATTGATAGTTGCTGACGTGGCGTTCAATGGTGGCCTCAACCATCTCTTGAGTATGCCACGTGGCATAATGAGATGCAATGATTACAACTTCCAACTTAAGTGTTTGTTTAATTGATTAGGTTAGGAATTATAAGAGCCATTAAAATGTAAGAAATTAGAGAGATGTGATGAGTTTTTTAATAGTTGCAGCTTACATAAGTGATTCTTTAGATGATTATTGATTATGTTTTAGATTAGGGAACATGAGTTATTACTGATTAGAATACTATGAACATGCAATGATTGAGAGATTTTGTGGTTAGTTAACTTGAGCCATTTGCAATAGGTTATCACGTAAAGTTAGTTTTTTCAACCCCGGGACCCTCCCGGGGTAATTAGCTAGTATATATATATTTGAAAAGGGTTAATCCTACATGACACTCATACTTGCATTCTCCCTCTTGAGAGTGCCATGTAGGATGTCATGTGGTATTGAGTTATTTTAGGAAAAAAATTTTTAAAACAAAATTGGATTTTTCTCTCTAATGGTTCATCCCATAACTTTTAAACGTTAATATCTTTTATATACGAGATTTTTTAAAGAAAAAAATTACAACAAATTAAGGAGCGTTTTATTATCTTTCCAACGAGTACCATAGTGCTATATAAAAAACGGAGAAAAAAACGACTATTTTTTGTGGGGTTTTGTTCATACAGGAAAAAAAACACAAAGTGTTCAGGTAATTCATTAATAATGTATATGCAAGTCATTAATTATGTTCAAACCAGTAAATATGAATTCTATTTACAATAGGTGTTAGCATTGGTGTTGTACATTGTTTTAGGTTAGGTTTTAATATTAGAGTTATACATTATTTAAGGTTAGGCGTTAACATTGGAGATACATTGTTAATTGTTTTAGGTTAGGTGCTACCAAAAACTTTTCTGCATGTAACTGTAAAGCACAACGGTCTATTTTGTATGTAAAATTGATATGTCATATTAGATTTCTCAACCCCGGGACGCTCCCGGGATATAAATCTAGTTTAGTATATAAACAAAGCGAGTGTTTGTAATTGATTACAATTGAGGTGTATACTGGAGGAGCCGTCAGCAATTAACTATGTTATAAATACAAAGGTTAAGGGTAACCCTAAATACACAAATGTTGGAGAAAACAAACCGCCCACCTCCCTTAGTTTGACTTTCGTCGACCCTGACGACGGCTTGACCAACCCCGACAGAGCCCTGTCGTCGCACCCTGACCTGGTTGCGCTGCTTGCTTCACTGCTTCCCCAGTCCACACCTGCCTTGTGTTCCCGTTTTCGTTGAAAATGTTGATTCATTTTGCAAGTTCGTGTTTTTGTCAACTAGAGTGACGTTTTTCGGATCCATCGTGTGTGTTCTTTGGTTTTTCGTCAAAGGTATAGACCTAAACACTCTTTGATTGAATTTATTAATTGTTTGAACGAATTATATTTGGGTCACTGGTGGGATTGAAGTCAGATATGATTTGTGTTCACACTTCTGCTACTCGATTAGTATATGATATTAATTAATAAAATATAAAATTGGATTGTTTTAAAATTAAAATTAAAATTTTACACTAATTCCTAACACTATGAACATGCATTCCCTAATCGTACTTCTAATAAATGATTCAATTAATGTCATGTGTGACTTTTTCCTTTAATTTAATATTCTAACTTTTTTTTTTGATGTAATATTTAACTTTTCATTAAATACATAACCGTAAAAAATTACATCAAGATAGCGGGCAGGCGGGCAACAAGCTGCACCGCCAACCCCTTCTGAAATAAATATAAAATAAAGTAACCTAATAATAAATATAAAAATAAAGTAAAATGTTATAATAAGTAAACAATACATCAAAGTATATTTTTTAAAGATCGGTGATTGTATGTGTTTAATCGATTACATCATATTTATCCAACAAGTGTAATAAATATGTCTATTCAACTCGTGCAATGCACGTGTTTTTTTTCAACCCGTTCTTTTCATCTTTTTTTTGTTAATATAAAAATATGTGATTCTATAATAAATTATAAAATGGGTTGGTGGTGGAGTGGTTTGTTCTGCATTTGTATTCCCTAAGGTCTCAAGTTCAATTCATGAGAAGTGCAAGTCTTTTTTTAAAAGGTCCAAACACTTTTTGCAAACCACAAAAATGATCCAATTAGCCCTCAAAATCTCAAGAATTACAAATGTGTCATGGTAAATATTCCCAAGAAACACTTGTATGGAATATCTATTAGACCCTTTGACCTGGCACTTCAATTCCCACTCGGTTATTTAAAAAAAAAAATACAAACAATGAAAATCGTGACTTCATTTGCGGCTGTAACTTAACCGGTATTCAAAGCAGCAGAAAATCGAGGGGAATGCTAACTTTCATACTATCCTATAATGTTAGGTGTTTTGGGTGGAGGCTATCATCGACTGAGTTGTTCCGAATCAAATATTCATTGATCAAAGCATTCACGCATAATCTGATAGATCTTTTGAAGAACTGATTAATCGGACGAGAATAAAGATAAGAGTCCCGTTGACGAATATTGATGATATATGTATGAAATTTGTATTTTACATGTTTTGGTCAATAATAACTTCTTAGTGTTTTGGATACATCAAAATTATAAGGCACGCAACGCGCGCCTTTAAACCCACTATCCTACAATGAAGACTTCGTTTAAAATTTGCTAATTCTACCAGTTTGCACTTACCTGATCGTCAGCCAAATTTAAAGGTGCGCAACACGCACCTCAATGCCCACTAGTCCATTATTATCTATCCACTCCCCTTCTAGAACTAGGAATTTAAATAATACTAATAACCAAAGCATTTGTGCAATAAGGGGTTGTACCCAATGCTTAGGGGGTTTTTAAAAAAAATTTGATGTTACACTTTTAGCCCAATGTTTTTCTTTTTTACTTTTAACACAAATATTTTTAAATTTTACAATTTAACACTAACATTTTTGATTTTCCACTTCTAACATAAAACTTCTCATTTTTTTTACCTTTAACGCAAAGATTTTCATCATTTACAATTTAACCCTAACACTTTTTTTTTTCTTTCAACTTTGGTCCCACGTAATTTTCATCTTACGCAATTTTTTCGTTTTAAGTTCCGTTCTAAATTTTGCGAGTTATAACAAGTTTGTCGCAATGCGCGGGTCCTAGACCGACTTAGTTATTTCACATTAACCATAGTTATTAAAGTCATCGATTTTACGCCTTTGGCATTAACGCGTCGTAACGAGCGTGCGTGGTTCTACGATTTTACGCATTCTTTTCATTCGGTGTTATTTTTTCTTTTTTTATTTATTTTACTTTTACGAGCTTTTTGGTGTTAGTGGTCGCTCGTGGTTGTGTGGTATTAGTGCTACTTGGTATGGTTTTACATCCCGCCGCAACGCGCGGGGGCTTAATACTAGTTGGGGTTTATGAAAGATGATATTTAAAAAAGTTAAAACACAATGAAATTTTTGGTGGGGAGAATATTCCAAAAAGCGAAAGCCTTCCAATTTATATGTTGTGAGTTTTGAATTTAGGTAATTGCTCAAACTTTAACCATTAAGGGTGAACATGTAACCGAATTAATTAAACTGAATTGACCGAATCAAACAATTAACCGATGGATGGTGGTGGCATGGTTGATCAGAGTGGTAGTGAGTTGGATGACGGTTGCAAAGGTGGGGGCTATATGTTACATATAAAATAATATAAGGGGTAGAATGGTCAATATGCATAGTTGGAAGTTAGTTGGTATTATGTAGTATAAATACATGTAATGAGTATATATAAAGTAGCTATTGATTTGGATTAATCATCTCCTCTATTGTGTTCTTCTCTAATTCTTTAGCTCTTCCTTTGATCACCAATTGTATCGTAACAATTGGTATCAGAGCAGTCAAACCTTTCGACCTCCGACCACCATCTAACCACCAAGCACCACTGTAACAAACTACCATAACAACCACCCACCACCATAAACATCCACCAACCACTACCATAAACCACTGCTAACCACCATCTTCATTGTTCCATCCATTTTTTTCATTTCAGTTCTGCTTTCTCATTCCATTTTGTTCATTTCATTAACTTGGATTAATCAATCGTGAATAACCTGTTCTTGGTTTGATCAATTTGTGATCAAAGCATTCCATCCTAATCTGTTCTTGATTTGGTCAATTTGTGATCAAATCATTTCATTTTCTTTTCAATTCATCCATTCGATTCTTTCACCAAAAAACAATGACGACCAGAAATTAGTCTGAAACAGAGACTGATAATCTTCTCGAGAAAATTGATGCACGATTACAAAAGAACAACGACCACTTTCAGAAGATGGATCAAGAATTCAGCAATATTGAGTCAACATTGATCAAATTGCTAAACACAGTAAGGAAGATGAACGGGAGTCCAATTGCCGATCAAGAAAACCAAGAAGTCAACACCGAAAATTCAGAAATTCATGATCGAATAATTGATGTAAGTAATCCTATTCTACAACATCAAACTAGTCTTATTGTCACGGTTGATGATGAAGCGGATCTTGGAATTGTCACTGCTGATGATGAAGAGGATCTTGGAACTTGTTTTTCTTCTAAACTCACAAAAATAGATGTTGACCACAAGGTGTATGATGAAATGTCTGGGGAGGTTAGAGGTAAAACATTTGAATATTTTGAGAATGATTCAAGAAAAAAAGAAGTGGGTTCTTTAAGGCAAGATTTGAATGTTGAATTAAAATGGAACAATAATGAGGTATTTGATGAAATGCCCGAAGGGTTTGGTAATGATTAAGAAATGATTGTAGAGGAAATAGTTGATAATGATGTTTTGGACGAAAATGGGTATGACAATAAGATTGCACTTGATGTATTCGCTGAAATGCCTGGAAGATTTAGTAGTGAAAGTAAGATTCAAAACCTTGATGAATTTGAGATTAGGGTTGATATTCAAGAAAGTGTTGATCAAGATTCAAGAAACATTGATCAAGCCTCATGTGAAGGGGAGTACACCCTTAAGTTGTCTGATAAAATATTTGGAACATTGGATATTCAAGAAGCAATTGATGATGTAATGTTTGAGAATGTTAGAGATGATGATGTTAAGGGAATTGAGAAGAAAGAACCGGATGATGATGTCAAGAAAGTTGAGAAGGAATCGGTTGTTGATGTTAACCGATTCGAGTGGAAACCGGGTTGGTTGTATTGTTCAAGTGAATACTTAGGGCTGCTGTATAATTGGTTTCTTTTTTAAAACATTATCAAAATAAAATCTGAGATGGAAGTTAAGTCACAAGGTGCATTGTGTGTGCATTTAAATCCCGGTTCCATAGTCCGAATATGTGGACTTTTGAGGACAAAAGTCTTTGTAGGGGAATGTAATATGGAATGTAAATGTGGACAAATTCGGATGGAGCAGAATACATGTTGTCAACCGGAGGGTTATTTTATTTGGATAGTGCCATAGGTGGACATTCTGAGGAATTACCCTCTGCTGATGGCTACATGGAAGTCTACTCTTGCACGGGCAGCTGGATGTACTGCTGTACTTAAACAATCAGAAATAGCATATTTAGCAAATTTACTTGCATAGAATTAAGAGAATTAGGTCCAGATGCTGGTGCATCATTAGCATCTCATCCTGATGTTGACAAGATTGCATGTACTGGAAGTAGTGTTACTGGAACCAAAGTTATGATTGCTGCAGCTTAGAACCGTGAACTTGGTGGAAAAGTCCAATAGTGGTCTTCAATGATGTTGACATTGATAAAGCCGTTGAGTGGACTCTCTTTGGTTGTAGGAAATTGGAGGAGTGTTTGGCTGATGCGCCTGTTGGTAAGGCGTTTTTGTTGCAGATGAGTGTTGTTTTAATATTTGGTGGACAAATGCCTATTGTTAAGGCAGGGAAGATGGTGGGGCAGTTTTCGAAGCCAAGATCAGATTCATTTGAAGAGAAGGAAGGGGCAAGACTGCCAAATTATAAAGGAGACAACATTAAAGGCGATGCTTTTAACGAGAAGTCAAGAGTTCTAGACAGGAGCTTCCTGTCAAGCTGTTGCAATTACAATTAACCTTTTCAGGCCTTTTGCCAATGGTGGTTATGCTGCGATGCAAAGAGTCATTCAATGGGATCTTGATTTTGTTGCCAATATGTCAGCAGCCGTATGGCTGCAACTGATTCCTGGACATCTCCTGAATGCTTGTTGTTGCCGTATAAACAAGCACTTATTAGGCTGGACACAACTTCTGGATTTTTCTATGAATGCTCGGCATACATGAGTTGGGTTGGATTGATATTTGTGATTAGTTGACTTTTGAGGTCAAAAGTCTTATAAGGGGCGAGTATTGTTACATATAAAATAGTATAAGGGGTAGAATGGTCAATATGCATAGTTGGAAGTTAGTTGGTATTATGTAGTATAAATACATGTAATGAGTATGAATAAAGTAGCTATTGATTTGGATTAATCCTCTCCTCTCTTGTGTTCTTCTCTAATTCTTTAGCTCTTCCTTTGATCACCATTTGTATCGTAACACTGTATATGACGATGGTGGTTGTGGCAGTTGTTCGGGTGTTTAGTGTGGGGTTGGCAATTACTAGGATGGTGGCAGTAGTCAGAGGTGGCGAAGGTGGTGGCAAAGACCGGGGGTGGCGATGGCAATGAGGTTTGTTGGGGTGACTGAGTGGATGTAGGCGCATAGGCTGTGTGTTTGTGTGTGTGGTGGGGCGCGCGCGGGGGGGGGGGGGGGATGTGACGACAATAAGTGGTTGGACATTCTATTTACTTTAGCCGACTTGCTTAACAATTTAGAACGAGTTTTGAATTTTTTTTACCCAAAGGAATGATGGAATTTGAGAGAATAAATTATAACTCCGATTCTAATTCCTCTCTAACCAAACACATTAAAACAAACCACAAATTATGCGAACAAAATACATTATGAAATGTATGACAAATTCCAACATTCCACAAAGCAAACACACTAAATGAGTATATTAACAACTTTGTAAACTTGATTTTTTCCCTAACGAACAATTCATGCGTTAGAAAATGGTAGATGGGTTGTAGTTTTATCCCAGTACTCCCATTACTATTTATTTATATATACATGGTAGCATATATAACAATACATGAAAATTCTACAGACTACATATGTAAAGCCACATAAGTTTCTAACAAGGGGTGTAACACCGCCATAGAAGCTAAGATCCACAAACACTCTAATCATTTAACTCGCCTCTACGTTTAAGTAAACTTGTCAAAAAATTTGTTATACCAAGTCTCTTTTTTCTCTATTGGAACTGCTTCTGGTGAGCTCGCCGGACTTGAATCTGGTGCACTTATCTCACTCTCCGGTATCCCGTTGTCCGGGCTTTCGGCCGGAGCCGGACCCTCACCCTTCTTTGGTCTCTTCTTCTTCTTCTTTGATTTCTTTTTCTTTGAACTAGACGAATCGTCTTCGTCGTCATCATCATCATTTGACTCGTCATCATTACTATTACTATTACTGTTATTGTCACTGTCCTTTGAATTATCTTCTGGGAGATCAAGCATGAACCCCGAGGTGTAAGGCACACCTGTTGGTGGGATCCACGTGTCCCCAATGATGAACTTTCCTGGCGTGAAGCGATTTATCCTTTTAGAGGATAACTCTTTTACGCCAGGCCATTTAACACGATTCGTTTTGGAAGCGCCGGGGCCATGGTTGTTAAACTCGGTGTAAAAAAGGGTATCGAAAGCGAAAGTTGCGTTCCATGGTAACCACCCTTCAGGCTGGATTAAATCATCTATGAATGATTCCATTATGATTGTTCTTGAATATTGCTTCCATGGGCGTCCAAGGTAGGATTTTTGTTTCATTCTCACAGGATAGTATACCGGATCGGCCACAATGCTGCAATTTTGGAGGACAAGTCCTGTCGGTTGTCGGCTTTCCTTCCTGCCTTGTGCTGTAACAATGCAGTTCTGGTTGTCCTTCGGCTTCCGGACAACCATGATGCAGTTTTGAAACACGACTGCGCCGTCTCCAAATATGAAGTCAATGGTTCCGGAGATGGTGCATTCGCGATAGAATTGGCGGTATGTGTGCGCGTATAGGGTGTCTTGGTAACCGTCCATACGACAGTTGTAGAAGACTGTATAGTCCGCGCTAACGCGCAGTGCAACAGCTTGGTGCTTTTCTGGACCAGCTGAGTTTTCAAATCCAATGTCCCTTGCCATGAAAAAGTCCCCAGAAACAGCTGCAAGTTATTTAGACTGAGTTAGCTATCCAATGAAACTACATTAGTTTAAGCTTAACGCATATTGATGATATAGCTACCAAAACTTTTCAATGTTGTGTTAAACATGTCAGACATTCACATTACACGACACGCTTAATATGACTAGTGACCTAAAAACGGAATAAGTGGGTCACACGACACGACACGACACGCTGAACATGATAAGAGGTAACCAGTTCAATGACATGACATGTTTAATACGTAAAAAATAACCAGACACAATTAATTACACAACATAATAAAGGTTGCTAAGAATTACAATCCATAATTATTTATAAAACTATAAAACTATGTGCAAAATAGGTCATAAATGTGTTGTGGCCTATTAACCTATTTAACAAGAAAACTTAAACGTGTTATGTGTGTTATAAAGGGGTTAAGAAAATTGACCTGTTTATACATGTTTGGAATCATGGCATTAAGGTTTCAACCCATTTATGACATGAACCCATTTAACTTTGTGTCAAGTCAATTCGTTTTATGGGTGGTGTCACAAATAGTCAGCCCTAAATGAAGCATTGTAACTTACTTCAATAGCTATTGCTTACCAAAAGTTGCAGTGTGATAGGTGGTAATTCCATCTATGAAGTTTAAGCTTCCTGTAACTCGTGTTTTATCCGGACCATCACCCATCACCATTAGATGAGTCAAGTTCTTGGGAATTCGAATGATCTCGTTGTATACACCTTCTTTGATGTAGATCACATACGTGTTGTCTGCTTCAACAGGAATCTCTTTCAAAGCTTCATTAATAGATTTGAAGTCTCCACTCCCATCTTGTGCAACAGTAACATTTGGAGTAATCTTCTTGGGTTCTTCCTGAAGGATTCTTCGTTTCGTCCCATCTACCCATTCGGGAAAGTTGTAATCGTTGTTGAACATTGAAAGCAGCCGACGATTAGTAGCAGGAGGCGTGCCAAATGCTTGAAAAAATTGTGAGAAATCGGTGATCAAAGCAAGGCAGTCGCTGGTTAACTCCATAGATTGCTTCAACAACTTTCCCATTCTTTCCCCTATATCTCCTTCAGTCTTTTCAAACCCATCTAGGCATGTTTGTTGATAAGATATTGCACCACTCATCCATATCTTGAGTTGGAAGAGTGCTTGTCCTAAATCATTAAGATTAAAAATATTCATGTTGTCGAAAGATCTTCGTAGATCATCAACCGCAAGGCCTGCAAGCTCCTTGCAACTCTTTAGAGCATCATTCGTTCTTGGATCTTCTTGCGCCTCTTTCATCAGATTTGAGTTCTTCGCTGCATCATCAAGTTGCGCAATTGTGATCTCGAACAAAGTCTTCACATGGTCATATGGATCTGTGGAATGCGTTTTAGCTTTAGTAAGGCTGTCAACACATGTTTGTTTATAATCTGTGTTATCGCAAACCGCTTTGATGGAGGTCACAATGTCATTATCAGCCTTTGTGGAATCGGATTTTGGTTCAGCATGTCTGTGTACCATTACAATCAAGGAGATCGCAGCCCCTAGAAGCACCAGGGAAGCCACGGTGAGGATGGCAAGTCTTGTCTTGCTCATCTTTAACCCTTGCCCCTTTAGAAAGCTATATATGTTGTTGTTCTTTTGTAGATGTCTCCTATATGTCTCTTCTATATAATTATACAATCTATCTAACTTTTGATTTAATATGTAAAGAATGAAATGCTAGCTATTAGAGAGGGCCTGATCAAAGTGTAAGATTGACCCTCCCTCCTGTTAAATCTATTAAACAAAGGCCTCCCCTTTTGGATATGTTAGAGTTGAAGGAGACCTTTAATTTTGGTATAAAGGTGGGAGCAAAGTAATTTTGAATGAAACAATTTTATGGATTGGTTTCCTTTTTTTGTTGACAAGCTGAGGTTTGGAGGAAAACAAGAACTTTGCATTTTCTATTTCTAAAGGAGAGGACCATGATTTTTCCATTTCACTTGATACATGTATAAGGTTTCCTATTATTTATTTATAACAAGTTAGCTAATTCCATATATATATTTTTTAAGATTATAGAATAACTTTATAAATTTGGTGCCTCACAATTGATCCACCTACACCTTTTCTCTATATGGATAAATTTAAACATGAAAGTGCAAGCATTATTTTATACAACATATACACAACTGAATAATATAAGCATCAATTGCGTGCCCATCCAAAGAGAATGCCTAAATTTTATTGCCTAAGAGGAAGCCGCGCACGCTAAACCCCACTAAAGACGACGACACCTGGGTAAAGTCCATGGCACATCTCTATCCACATAATCATAATTAAGTGGAAGACCTGGAAATGCACTTGTTGTTACTAGAGCGAGCCATAATTTTGTCTCAATAGAAGGGTAGATTAAAGCCGATGGTTGGTTTAAAAAAAACTTATTAACAAATTTTGGGCCCACGGAAGAGAAGGACCTCGGAGATCGCCCACCTTACTTTTGCCGTTGGCCGGCCATGCTGCACATGCGAGGTCTAGCCAGTCAATGGGATGTCATGTGGCGTTAAGGCTACGACCGAGGACTGGAAAGGCAAGTTGGACATGTCAGTGATGTCAATAGACAACTGTGTTTTGTTTGACATGGATTTTTTTCTCAAAGGTATCAGGCTTTCCCATTCCGTTTCCCAAAGTGCATCATAGATGTTGATGGGATTGCACGAATAAAATGAAGCCAAACATGAGCATCGCCTTATGATGATGCCAACAAGAAAACTTGAGCATGGTTTCGACAAGGATGAACCGATGGAAAAGTACAAAGATACAAAACCGAACAATTTATACAAGGTTTTTCACAACTGTGGCAGTTGTACAAAAATACCACTAGTACATGAAAACAACAATTGTCATGGCAGGCCATGAATCGAGTGAAGACATGCTGCAAAAGATTGTAAGAACTTTTTTATACAATTTAAATACTTCTATTTAGCAAAGGTTTTGTGCAGTTCTGTGTTGTACCCTGTGCATCCAGCGTGGTACGGTGGTTTTGGGAGGCTGGTTCTAAAAACAGTGGGCTGGTGTTAGTTTATTGTTTCTCAGCTCTACTTTTCCCCCTACCCCACTCCAACTCCCCCCTCTCTCTATCTACTCTCTCTCTCACCTGCCGTCAACCACCTTCCACGATCTCTTAACGATGACTTTACGACTTTTTGTTGATGGTTTCCATTACTTCCCCGAAGATGGCGGTTTCGAGGAAAACGAGGATGACAATACCCATGTTGTCGTTGTTGTTGATACAGATAACGACAAAACCGGTTTTGTTTCACCGGTTATAACCGAACACCATGAGCCTCTTGCCGGATTTTCTATTCCGGATACCGACCTATGCCTTCCGGTAACATTCTTATTTAATAAATTTTTTTTTTGTTTTAATTAAATTATTTTTCTTTTTATAATTTTTTAACTATTAAAAAAATCCATCAAATTATACAAATACCCATGTAAATACATGTGATAACAAGAAAATTCCATTACTCACAAGCTTTCTAAATAGTTTCGTCTGTATCGAAGTTGTGTGCGGATATTGGGAAGAAAAAGGTTGATGTTATGGATGCAGAGAATAATTAGGGCATTGCTTTGTTTCAAGATGAACGTGACTGTGACAGGCCTATAATTTTATCACCTGCAAAGTTCAGATATAATAATGTGGCTGGACCACTTGATGTGCTCAAGGAGAATATTTTACAGAGAACACCTAAGACACCACATGATCCGTTTCGTGAAGGCGATGGATCTGATTATGAGTCCCGGCTTGAGTCTTTCCCAATGGAGCTGGTGGTAATCAACAGTTCATATCTTTTGTGGTCCTTTGCCTTCTGTTTTTAACATTTTTTAAAATATCGTTTTTTTATTTAAATAAAAGTTTCTCATGAGTCTCATCTCTCTCTCTCTAAAATGTGAGAAATCTGGACAGATTTCGGCTACTCAAAAGGCTGTATGGAGGAGTCGGCTCCGGGTACTGCCGTTTATGGTGGTTCCCATGGTGGCGCCGTTTTATTTGTTATTTTTTGGGTTGTTAACACTGTCGCCTGAGGTTTTTGACTCCGATAACAAAGCCAGAAACCCTTACTAGAACAAAAGGAAAGAGTTTTGTAGTTTTTAATGGCAACAGATGATGATTTCTTTCTTGAATCCTTTACGTTTTTCTTTGATATCTACTGTGGCGATGATGTTGGCCTGCTACTTGGCACGACAACTTCGGTTGCAGCCGTGGAGGCTTCTGAGCCTCTATGTGTTGTCACAATGATGATTATGATGATGATTGTTGTTGTTCTTAATCGTTTAGTTTTCTTTCTTTCTTATGTTTCACCATGTGTTTATGTTGGTGGTGTTACCAGTGTTTGGTCATGGTGGTGACTTCATGTTGGTTGTGGTATTGATGGTGGTTGACGAGTTTATTTAAATTTAATTTAAATACTTCTATTTAGCAAAGGTTTTGTGCAGTTCTGGGTTGTACCCGATGCATTCAGCGTGGTACGGTGGTTTTGGGAGGCTGGTTCTAAAAACAGTGGGCTGGTTGCGTTGTTTATTGTCTATTTGATCCCGTTAACCGGTGCCATTCAAGATTTTGAACCAACGCTGTCACCTCTGTAGCGGTTTGCGGGCATAAACTTGATCACGTCGCTGGAGTTGCCTCCTACCAAAGTAAAAACATTGTTGTTGCATGTTACCTACAAAAAATGTCATCAACAGGAGTGTGGCCACTATAACTCTCTTCTTTTAAGACAGAGAAATAGAGAGGGTTTCGTTTATAAAGGGGTCTATTGTAGGAGATTGTGGCCGTTATTTGGATGGCGGTAAGTTAAGGCGGTGTCGATGATGACGGTGTCGTATGAGACACCGTTAGACTGGCCGCCTCCTTCGAAAGTTGATCGGATACTCTGTGGCTCATTTGAATCTCAATTTTTAACATAGTGAAGATGGCTATGATGAGTCTGAATTGTTGTATAAATTCATTAAAGATGGGTTGCCAAGATGATGGATGGTAGGGTTTTACCTGCAACCCGCCTCGCAGCAAACTCTTTGGAACTCTGAGCCTCATTTTATTGATTAAATTGTTGCTTCTTCATTTACTTTTTTCATTTTTGTGTCATGTTACTTCAATTGCGAGATTTAATTATATGTGTTTAATATGGAGTTTAGTCCTATAAACCTAATTTTGTAACTTATACATATGGTTGACATGTTATTATCTCTTTATGATGATTATACTAACAAACCATGGTATAAATTGTTAGTTGATAAGTATGAGTTATTCATTTAAGATTTGCTATTGTAGATAAATTTGCATATTTGGGTTTTATGTAGAGTCTAGCAGAGGTGGGAAGACTAGAGTTGGAATCAATGGTATGCTTTTTTCCAAGATTTTGTTGTTTATGTCTAAAATTCAAGTTGGTGGTTTGGCAATTTTTATGGATATACATTTGAATAATTACTTCATTAGGTGAAAAAGGGAACGCTCATTTATGTGGTATGATTTGCAGACTATCATTGTACTACTTGAATCTTGCAGGTTTTGGAAGAATTGGAAGGTTAGGATTGAGGCAACGGTGATAACTACTTGAAGTTGTATTAGTGGAAGAGGTAATTTCTCCGGTTACTTTCGCTCTGATAGGTTTATAAAGTGGTGAAATTAAATTGTAATCACTTAGGAAACATTGGTGATTAAGATTTGCTAAGTTTTTAGTATATGCGGCTATCTTCCTATATGAATCATACCAAACTTGAAGAAAGTTTACCACATACAAGAATGCAATTTATCTAATCATCGTGTTACTTTTTCTTACTAACTTTTTTTTTTCACTTCTTTGTAACGTTTTAAAGTTTGCTTAACCTATTGTGCAGTTTCATAATGTTCGTCACCAACGATGCGGGGTTGTAGCATAGTTGACGTTGAATCTAAAGGATCTATTGAATTTAAATTTGAAAATTGGCTAGGTTTGTTAACAGGCTAGTTGAGGCTAAATGAAGACGGTGGCGAATGAAAATAGCCTTACATATGTTGAAGATGTTGTTGATAGTCGAATGTTGCCAGTTATTTTGCGTTATGGTTTTTAATCGTTAACTTTGCGGTTGGCCTTTTTTTTATCTATGTTCTATTTGTTAACCACTTTATGTTTTTGAATGTGGATCCAAACTATAAATATGTAACCTCTTTTGAACCCATTTTGTACTTATCACCCAAAGGTGTGATTATGCTTGACTATGTAGGCATGTAATCAAACACTATACGGCTTAATATATGTCATCTGATATATACTATCCAACTACTTATTAACAAAAACACGGTCACCAGATTTCCCCCGCCGCAACGCGCGGGAAGGCCATCTAGTTTATATATAAAATGAAAAATTATATAAGTCGTCTTTGTTGTTTAATAAAGAAAAAGTACGAGGGTGTGAAACATCAGAAATTCCATGGTCCTTTTC
The DNA here is from genome assembly GCA_032199755.1 of Ambrosia artemisiifolia. Classification (NCBI taxonomy): domain Eukaryota; kingdom Viridiplantae; phylum Streptophyta; class Magnoliopsida; order Asterales; family Asteraceae; genus Ambrosia; species Ambrosia artemisiifolia. The sequence goes on from CM063513.1 coordinate 50,210,490, forward strand.
TTTCTGGTTGCCTGTCATTCTTTTATAATTTTTTTGAAACGCATCATTCTTTTATATTATCTTTAATGACGGGAGGTCAACGTTTAACTAATACCAGTATGAAAGCAAAAGATCCATTAAAAATAATAACATATGAATAAAGTTATATAATTTTATGGGAAAATTTCCAAAATAAACAGTTAACCAAACATATTTGCCAAAATAAACACCAGATGTGTCTAAACACTAGGGACGAGCCACTCTTTGTGTCTACCAGTTAGATGATTATACGTGTAAAGTGTTCAGACGCTTTAATTTTTAAGGTCCTTGCGTCTAAACTTTAGACGCGAGGCTGTTGTTTAGACGCATCCTTCGCGTCTAAAGAATAGGTTAGCCCCTTTGCGTCTAAAGAACAGCCCCGCGTCTAAGGTTTAGACGCAAGGACCTTAAAAATTAAAGCGCTTGAAGACTTTACACGTGTAATTCTGATTGGTAGACGCAAAATAGTATCTCGTCCTTAATATTTAGACGCATTAGATGTTTATTTTGGCAAATATGTTTGGTCAACTGTTTATTTTAGCAAATTTCCCTAATTTTATTAGAGGCTTGCTATACACAATCCCACATGTTTTTAATTGATCGATCTTCACCCGTTACTTTTAAATGGTCGTTTGACAATTCGTCGAATGGCCATTTGAGCTTGCATCATAGACCCTACCTTTTAATGGTCTTTTGAGTTTTCGTTGAAAGTTCCTTTGAGGTTTTCGTCGAACATGATTTGAGACTGGGTTGGCGAAAGATTAGTAGGTCCCTTTGTTATAAATTGAGATTATGTTCTGATAAATGTTCTAGATAAAATTAAGAATGGTTGCATGGAATTTGGTATATTTTATCATTTATTTCACGTCAACATGAAACGCAGTAGTGATCAAGATACACTTATTATAAACAATAGAATGCTTTCCCTTTCAAAGAAAGAATTACATACAAAAAAGAATAAAAAAAAAAAAAAATCCAAACTTCCCCATAATGTGGAGACTTTTTATATGATTTTATATGTTCTTGTGAAAGAATTTAAATGGTAATTGGTTAGGCTTAACTTTGTTAACATTTAGGCCTGATTTCAATTCCTTCAATGATAAGTCCTCCTTTTAGCTGATGACCCTTAACCTCCATCAAATTCATCTTAATCATCTCACTTTTCTCTCCAACAATGAACTCTCCAAGTTCAACTTCCAACCACCCATCTCCTCGCTTGCTTGGACGAATGCCTTCTCCTTGGACCACCCTTTTCTCCATCATTTGTCTCCGGTTCATGTAAAACAATGGTCCAAGTTGTTGTTTTTGGGCATCTAGAGGGCATAAATATGCGGTGTTGGTAACCGAGCTTTCATCTTTTGAGATTGATGTCTCAGATGGAATAGAGTCCAACCCAAAAGCGCGATCAGAAACTTTGATCAAGAGATAAGCACCATATGTTGTGTTAGGAGATAAATCTTGAGTGCTTATTCTTCCTTCAATTTCCAAGTGGGATATTGTTTTTAGCTCAATCACCTCAGGAAATCTGCACATTTAGTGAAAATTTAATCATTTTGAATCTTTATGCTAGAGTGGTTGAATGTGTGATGCTATTAATAGTTAAAAATAAAATCAATAATTCTAAAAGTTCAAAAAATAAGCAAATTTAATGTTGATAATCTAAACTATAACTCATTAGCCGATAATGCTGACAATGTGAAGTAGTTAACTTCCTATGCTTCTAACTTAAATTTATGTCGTTTCAAAATAACTTATAACATTCTTATTGGAATAAAATTCGCTAGTGAGTCAAATGCAATGTTTTTTACTTGTCAATAAATAAATATTCATTTTGGACTCTCTAAAGACAAATGCAACATTTTACTTGTTAAAATTTAACATAGAACTTCTGGATTTCATCTATATATTCTAAAACCAACACATTTGACCAAAAGAGTAAGCTTAACTAACCTTGATGTAGGATGGGTAGTCCAGGTCCAATGATTTGGTTCATTGCTTAAAGAAATAGAAAGTGCTCTTGAAGATAGCACATAGCTCTTTTTCCCACTCACTTTATTTAGTAAAAACCTCTGCATGGATTAAACATATATGAAATATTAATACTTTAACCAAAAAATCTAAATGGATATCAACTTTTTAAAGTAGCAAGAAAAACATGAGTACATAAACTTACACTAACTCCACCATCAATGAGAATAGAATCACAAAGCTGAGAAAACAACTCTTTCTTTGAAGAAAAGCTGAGTTGAGTGTGAGCCCTTGAGAGCAAATGAGGGAGATCAGACGGCAAGAACCCGGCCCAAACGAGGTCGGATTCAGCCGCTGATCGCAACGTTGAAGATGCAAGCATTAGCCTACATGCATCTGGTGGAGATGTTAGAGATACAATTGTGGAGATACAGTCTTCTGACAACATGTTCAAACTAGTGGCCATTTTTAAGGTTTTAGATAACTTAAATCTTTCTGGATATGATAAAATAGTGAATGCGTTGGGTTTTGTGGTTGTGTTGGGTATAAAGAGTAGTGGTTATATATCATTGAGATTAACTGCGGTGGGTTTGGGGGGGGGGGGGGGGGGGGGGGGGTAGGTTGCATGGTTGTTTCTGAGAAACCAGGGGTGGGGTTGACTGAGGTGATCATCAAGTCTAGGCAAGTTGTGTGTTAACGCCGTATTTGGTTGAGTTTGAATCGGTCTTCGATTGAACATGTGGGTCATATATACCACAAAAACGTTGGTTTATACAAAAAAGTCAAAGAATAAGTACTGAATAGCACGGTAAGGATAAAAAGTGATTTAGAGGAACTCTTTTTATAGATATATATATATGACAATAGAATGCATGTCATACTTCTTAACAGAATATGATCCGGGGTTAAAATAGTAAATATAATACATAATAGAAGTAGCAGAGATAAGGATGTTCACTACTAAAAAATGACATTTTGTTACAAAATTTTCTTACGGAAAAAAATGCGTCACAAATTTTAACAAAGTTGCTACTCATTTGTGACGAAAAAAAATCTATAATTTTTTAGCAAATTTGCGACATAATATATCTACAAATTCTTAGAAAATTGCGTAAGAAAATTTGTTAAAAAAATTATAGATTTTTTTTTCGTCACAAATGAGTAGCAACTTTGTTAAAATTTGTGACGCATTTTTTTCCGTAAGAAAATTTTGTTGCAAAATGCCACTTTTCTAGTAGTGGTTGAGGTGGATGTGTGGCCACACAAGATTAGACCGGATAAGAAATGAGGTTTTTAAGAAAAGGCTAGAAGTGGCTAGTATATCGAATAAGATAAAGGAAGGGAGATTAAGATGGTTTGATCATGTGAAGCGGAGACAAAGGACAACTTCAGTTAGAACAGTGGAACTCCTCACTGTGGAGGGGAGGAGGGGCAGGGGCAGACCCAAATTGACTTGTGTTGAACGGATTAGGCAAGATTTGTCAGAATTGCACCTCTCTGAGGATATGGTCCAAGATAGGAATTCGTGAAGGTTTAGAATCAAAGTTAAAGATTTTAGGAATTAGCATAAGGGTACTTTTGTGTCGGTGCTTTGTTTTTTAGGGATGGTCTCTGTGCATTTTATGGATATTGGTTATTTATGTACTTATACTTCTATGCTATTCATTCAGCACTTTTTAGTGTGTGGTGTTTGTCTACTTATTTATATATGTGTAATACGTGTTTGATTTCGAGTCGGGTGTCTCCCTGGAAGCAACCTCTTTATCTCTAACGATGGGGGTAAGGTTTGCCTACATCTCACCCCTAGACCCTACTTATAGCATTGCTATTTGTGGGATTTTCCTGGGTACGGTTGTTGTTGTAAGTGGAGCATTGTTAGGGGTAATATATGTCGATGATTTTAGTAAAAGCTACATTGGGTAAGCGGAATTAACTTAAAGAGCAAATGGAAATTTACGATATACATTGGTGTTAGGTAAAGAGGTATACAGTATATGTTTGGTCGATACTATTGTAATACGACGAATTAGGAACCCGGGGGTTTAAAGGGGCACACCCCTTGGCAAGGGTTTCAAGGAGGTTTGCTCCCTTGGTGGGGTTTGGGGGTAATGCCCAGGTGTCCTAGGCTAAGGTCCTAGGTGGGGTCTTCTAAAATTGACTGTCCGAAGAAAAATGGGATCTTCAATAGTTGAAGATAAAAAATTCATTAGGTCAGTAGTGACATTGTACCTCGATAGGTACTCTGTAGGGCATTAGCATTTGAACTTCAGTAGGCGGTTACTGATGCAACGGCATGCACTTATGCCACTAATTAACCAAAACGAGATGCTGTGATAGTTGAACCCCATATATAAGGTACACATCTAGTCAAATTGAAGATGTACAGGATTGAATTTCATACATCATTTTCACACATAAAACCTCTCGTGCTTCATTGAACTCATTTTAACTCTTAAGATTAATATAACCATGAAACACTTAAATCTGAAAGATAGTTTTACATGATTAAGAAATTAGAAAGTATCCGATATATTATGAAATCCACAAAACCTATAATTTTTTAACAATTAACTATTGTTTGGTTTTAACTAGCAGATCATGATGCTAAAGCTAAGGGAGTATGGTTGCTGTAAAAGGTCTGTTTGGTATGAGGTAGTGTTGTAGAACTCGTTAAGCGCTAGTTGGCCGGTGGGGGTACCGACTAGGGATTAATCGGATTAGATTTTTATGTATATATTTTTTCAAATTTATACATATAATACTTATTTTATACCTTATATATATAAATTTAGAAGTTTAGGGGCCAAATATTAACTAGTGAATATGGAGTGGGGGGGGGGGGGGTACCTAAACTTAAGGAACCCTAATCACATCCATCGTTCACCATTTTCCAATTTTTCCTCCACATTCCTTCTTTCATCGTACGGAACTATCAGACGCAACTAGGGTTCATGGAGTTTCATTGATTTTGCTTCTAAATCATGGATTATCATCCAATTTTGAGATAAGAACTTGTTTTCTCTAATCGATTTGCTCCAATTTTGACCCGATAGAATTCATTTTTGACCTAATTTTGAGTTTTTAGGGCCGACTAGGACCAATTTGGTCTGACTAATCGGTGATTAATCGCTATACCGATTAATTAAGTGATTAGCCCAAAATTAATCAGTAAAGTGAGACCTAGTGATTAATCACCGATTAATCGCGATTTTTACAACCTTGGTATGGGGGTAATGGAATGAGCGATGGAATGGAATGAACGAGGCAATAGAATGGATCATCCCTATTCCATGTCTTGTTTAGTAGGCAGGAATAAAGACTAAGGAATTAAATCGATAGTGAATGGTGGGTGGGGGAGGCGGTGGATGGTGGTGGCGGTGGTGGGTGGCGACAGTGGGTGGGTGGGTGGCGACAGGTGGTGGTGGTGGTTAGTGGCCGTGGTGGTGGGTGGGTGGCGGCGGTAGTGGTGGTGGGTGGGTGGCGGCGGTAGTGGTGATGGGTGACGGCGGGTGGGTGGGTGTGTGACGGCGGTGGTGGTTAGTGGTCGTGGAGGTGGGTGGGTGGGTGACGGAGGTAGTGGTGATGGGTGACGGCGGCGTGGTTGGGTGTGTGACAGCGACGGTGCGTGGTGATGATAGTGGTTGGTGGTGGCTACGATGATGGATGGCGGCGGCGGTGATGGGTTGCGGCGGCGGTGGTGTGGGTGGCAGTGGAAGAAGAAGAAAAAGAGGAAGAGGATGAAGAAGAGGAAGAAGACGAAGAGGAAGAAGAGGATGAGGAGGAAGAGGATGGGGAAGAAGAAGAAAAAGAGGAAGAGGAAGATGAAGAGGAGGAGGAAGAGAATGAGAAGACGAGAAGAAGGAAGGTTGTCTGATATTGTGTGTAAGAGGAGAAGAAGGGTATGAGAAGAGGTTAGATGACCTTGGTCCATGTCTGGACCTAGAAGAGGACGCGCAGAGGTTTTTTAGTGAAATGTCTTCCTAAAACAAACACTTTGCACACCCAAACGTTTGCGCGACGTAGACAGAAGTGGCTAGCAAGCTCATCTAGAACAAAAAACAAACACCATCTTAGTCTTGTAACTTTATAAGATCGGCAAGAACTTATCTTAATATCATTGATCTTGTTGTGATCAACAAAATCTTATCAAGTGTAGTGAACCTATCGTATCGTCATTCTTTGCTAAAGTTCTTATGGGTGTTTGGGGAAGTAAGCCCCTTAATGGGGAGTTAACTAAAATGAGTCATGGATTGGCAACATGTGTGTGTGTTTGTTAATGGATTTAAGTAAGAATACATCATATGGAATTATTTCATTATCCATAAATTCATGTATTCATTATCAATTCTAGCTAAATCCATAGCTATCTTCTTAGATCAACTATGCGATTAACTTAGCGTATTGCTAACCAACATTACATACAAATAATAACATTCACATGATTCAGTTTCTTTGTTTCACTAGTTCTCGCCTAATTGGCATTTTATCGAACGCTTGGCGTGCACCTACCAATTATGAGTTTAAGTTTAGCCAAAGCATACTCATTTAACAAATCATCATATCATGTTGTCTAGAATCTTTAGCCTAATTTTCTCATGCAACAACTCCGAAGAGTCACAAAGATTACTAGATATAAGTGGATTCAACCTAGAGGTTAAACCCCCGATTTCAACACATTTACATAAGCATATGATCAAAATCAAATACACATATTAAGTGTGATTTGTAACCGGATTATACATGTTTAAGGCTCCCCAAGACTAGGGCAACCCATAATAACCATCAATTCCACGTTTTTATCAAAACCCTATATTTTCATAAGAATCAAAGATGAATATAACCTCAATTTCTACCAAGTAAAAGGTACCTTGATGTTCAATAGGCCTTAGATAACCCGTTTCTTGCTAATGCACTGAAAAACCCCTTGATTTGGCTTGGATTCAAGCATGTTCTTGTGTTTAGGGTTCGGTTGGTGAAGGAGCTTGATCTCGTGATGTTGAGATCGATCAACACACACATAGGTGTGTGTTTTTCTTAGTTAATTTTATTAATAAAACCCACTTTGACATATTGGCAACTATGGCCCCTCAAGTTTAGTCTCAAGATAAAACCTAGGCAGTTTGCTAGGCTCCTACATTTCAAGTATCGTATTCCAAGGTATGAACCATTATAGTCTACCCTGCTTTTAACCTCACACCTAGTGAGTTATTCGATTTACTATGCTTGGGTCTTACCCATACATGTCTAACTTGTGTCCGACAATTTGAACTTGGGTTTCCCCAAATTCCCGTTTTGCTAACTCGATTGATGGTCATTGCCCCAACCGACCCGTTTAAAGACTTTTGAGTTCTAGAATTTGAAATCAGTTATTTACTTGGAACGTTTGTTTTCCAAAAATCCTTTTTCTAATTTACCGATCCCAATATAAGTTGAAGTCGGTTTCCTTTTCATAAAACACGGTGTAGATTGGTCATTACAATGTATTGTATCGACTAATCTCTTGTTATCACGGTTTGCATTTGAATGTAATAACTATCCAATTGTTATCATAATTTGCATTAAATTGTACCAGCGATACAATCTAATGCCCGAATGTGATTATGACTCAACCCTTGATTATGGTTCAAGCCTCCTTTACGAATTTATCCTTCTATATAAAAAAACAAAATTCGAGTTTAATTATGGCTTAACCTTGATTAAGGCCCAAGCCTGTTTACGAATTTGACCTGTTTATGACTCAACCTTGATTAAAGTTCAAGTCTATTTTCAAACCGAATTTACTTATGACTCAAACTTGATTAAGGTTCAAGTCTATCTCTGTAACAACCAAAGATAACCCGTATAGTATATTTCCCGCTTTGCTAGCCCAACGTATAAGCTGGTGCCTTGCTCAAGGTCTTGCATGGATCGCATCCCTACCGTGTTAGACAGTGGACTACGTCCAAAATCTCCCGGCACCTCACACTTACTAAGACTTTGCTAAATAGATTGCATATGTATTAATTATAGGAAACCCATTGTATCATATGTTTAACACTTACCTGGCCAGGGTAAGTAATTCGAATATGGTACACACGGAGTTATTATAATTAAGGCATCGTACCCTACGCAAGCAAATTTTTAGCTCATGCTTGTGTCCCCTATTTTATTTGATAAAACCTTTTTCTTGATATATATTTGATATTTGGTATTACCTTTACTCATATAAAACCGACGATGTGTTTTTGTTTCATACAACCTTGTGTGTTCATATCCATTGATATGACCACTACGCGACTCTAACATTTCTTAGATTTTAAACGTTAGTTTGGGATGATTACCCCCAACCCGGTTTCGACGTTCATGTTAAGCTTGTACATTGATCGTTCATTATCGTGAACTGTGCACCTTTCACATTTGCTTATTGCTTGTATATGTAATTACCACTCTTCAGGTGATAATTGCATACTAATGCACCTACTATGATTTTGAGCATCTACCTGTTTGATACTTGCTCCCGTGTTCCCTTTCGTTACTGATCCATTAGCCCGAGTCGTTACTTGACTTGGTCCTTAGTGAGCATGCCATCAGCGGTGCTCCCGAACCCTCTACAATCTCGTTTGGTGAATCATTTGATTCTCTCTCGATCAAATAAAATGTTATCAACCCTGTCACATTTATAATTTCAATTAATTAGTAACATGACATTTCAGTATTGGTATGCATCACTTCAATAGTGATGTTAGAATTCTTGTTATACGAGATTTTCGTTGCCCGAATCAATCTTTTGGATAGGCCCCATGAGTGCCTAACCATTTCCTTATCAAGCTTTTGAGATAGCGTGTATCTACACGATATCACTATTGATTACCTATAATAATTTCCGATCAAAACAGATGTTTATTATAGGTATTCTTACCGGATTCCTCGATCAAGTCTCGAACCGAACACCCTTCAACACTTTGAGCGCACGGTTTGAGTCTAGGTATCCTTCCCGACACTCGGATCCCTCAAACATGTGGCTCTAATAGCACTTGTAAGACCCTAACCCGTAATCACATGATCAACGCCTAATCATACGGGTTTGGACCTTACTTAAACCACTCCCGATTAAAACTTTGAAATTTATTATAACTAAACCTATTAAGATCAAATACATGTTTGATTCCCACAAATTTTTTTCATTTTAATAGTGAAAACATACTCTAAGATGTTGCGTTTTAAAGGGAGTTCCTTAAATTCTAATGCGGAAGCTTGATGAGTGATCAAGTGTGTTCGGCTCTTATCGCGACTTGATCCTTGCTCCGGGTCGTCCATTAAATGTTTACCTAGCACCATCACACAAAGAATGGTTAGTGGGTTGTCAATAATACATTTAAACTAGTAAGAGAGTCGTTACACGTCGAAATGGAACGAACCAGGCCCAACGGCCCTTTATCAGGAGAACAAACTGCTGCAACTTTTGCGCAACAGTTGTTCGGATTGCTTTTACCCCTTCTAAAACCCAAAATCTGACTTCGACTTTCAAATAAGAATTGTTCTACGCTCCGAGAGATTTCCAGGAATATAAATAACACATCCTAACGATTTTTCTATGATTTTATATGCAATTTTAAAATCGTGCTGTCAGGCTGTTCTCTGTGAGCGGCCGCGCGGTCTCTGTGAGCGGCCGCTCACAGCTTCTGTTTCTTTTTTGGTTATTTTTAAGCATGGGAATCATGTCGCAACCGCATTTGATGATTCCCAGAAGCCTAAGGATTGACTTACTGACTAAATAAACCTTTGTTTGACTGAAATTATAGTCCGGTTCATGATGCTATAACCCGGTTCAAAGTTTTAAGTGGTTTATGTCAATTTTTACCCATATCAACCCGTTAAGGCCTTGAATCAAACAAGACACTTCTTAATCACACCAAAGGCATAGAAATAATATTGTCATCTCATTGTACACATGTTCAAATAAAAGCATTGTCCGTTTTGTGTCATTATGACCTGGTTCTTAGATTTAACCTTTAGTAAATCTTTAAATTCCCAAAATGCCCATTTTTAGCCAAATCCTTAAATTTAGCCATTCATGGTGACACTTTTGATTTAACCCATTGCTTTTGACTCATCGACTTGTTTACAAACCTCTAAGTCCTTCCGGACTTGTTTACAACCCGCTACTACATTAGCTTTCCCTGGATGATATCTGATGGCATAGTTCTAATCGTTTAGAAGCTCGACCCATCAACGTTGTCGCATGTTCAGCTCCTTCTGATCGAATATGTGTTGGAGGCTCTTGTGATCAGTGAAGATCGTACACTTCATCCCATAGAGATAATGCCTCTAAATCTTTAGTTCAAAAATCACTGCTCCTAGTTCCAAGCCGTGGGTGGCGTAATTCTTCTCATGAACCTTTAATGACGTGAAGCATACGCGATCACCTTATCACGATGCATCAACACACACCCTAACCCTTGGATAGACGCGTCACAGTACATCACAAAGTCCTCTATACCCTCGAGTAATGATAGTATGGGTGCACTGCAGAGCTTTGCCTTTAACAATTGAAAAGCAGATTCTTGGGCATCTCCCCACTTGTAAATAGTACCCTTATGCATCAAAGCAGTGAGGGGTTGAGCAATCTTAGAGAATCCCTCAATGAATCTGCGATAATATCCCGCAAGACCAAGAAATTTGGCGCACCTCTGTAGGAGTCTTAGGAGCCTCCCACTTTTTAATAGCATCAATCTTGGCGGGATTGACATGTATTCCTACCTCATTAACCAGATGTCCTAGAAATTGGACCTCTCGAATCCAGAAGTTACATTTAGAGAATTTCGCATACAGCTGCTCATTTCTCAAGAGTTCCAAGATCATCTGCAGGTGTTGCTCATGCTCCTCCCTGCTCTTGGAATAGATAAATATGTCATCTATGAACACTATGAGGAATTTGTCCAAATAAGGCTTACACACGCGGTTCATAAGATCTATGAACACAGTCGGTGCATTGGTTAGCCCAAATGGCATTACCAAAAATTCATAATGTCCATAACGAGTTCGAAAGGCTGTCTTCATCACATCCTCCTCTCGGACTCTCAACTGTCGATACCCTGACCTCAAGTCAATCTTAGAATAGAAACTCGACCCTTGAAACTGGTCGAACAAGTCATTAATACGGGGCAAAGGGTAGCGGTTCTTAACCGTCACCTTGTTCAACTCCCGATAATCAATACACATGCAGAAGCTCCCATCCTTCTTCTTATCAAACAGGACTGGGGCTCCCCAAGGTGAAGAACTAGGTCTAATAAAGCCCCGATCCAATAGCTCTTGGAGTTGGGTAGACAGTTCTTGAAGTTCGCCTGGTGCTAAGCGATATGGTGCGCGTGCAACTGGGGCTGCTCTAGGTGCAAGATCAATTTGTAACTCCACTCGACGAACAGGTGGAAGTCTAGGTAGTTCCTCTGGGAATACATCTGGGAACTCATGAACCACTGGGATGTCTTCAATCCTTGTTTTAACTTCAGCTCGAGTATCAGAAATGTTAGCCATAATGGCTGGATAGCCCTTTCGAATGCACTTCTGGGCTTTCAAGAAAGAGATGATGCCCACCTTGGAACCACCACGATCACCCTGAATAGATAATAGTTCTCCACTAGGGAGAGGGATACGAACAATCTTCTCCTAGTAGAGAATTTCAGCGTGTTGCTTGAACAACCAGTCCATGCCAACCATGAGATCAAAGCTTCCTAGGGTGATAGACAGAAGATCGATGGCAAATAATTGCCCATCTAGCTTGAGCTTACAGTCACGATGGATGTGGGTTACCTCAACAGGCTTCCCATCAGCTAATTCTACAGAAAATGGGGTTCAAGAAAAGTAGGGTCTAACCCGAGGGAAAGGGAGGGAATGGGAGGGAAAATAAAGAGGTTTTTAGGGTGATTTTCAATCTTTCCAAATTGGAAGGAATTGGAGAGAAAGGAAGAGGAGGGAGATCCTTTCTCTTTCATCCTTTAATGAAACTCTGAAACAGAGTGTAAGTTTTTTTATTTTTTTAATAAAGTTTACTTTACAATAAACCAACCACCAAACATAAAAAGTTCATTTTATTTTAAACCATTCACGCCATATGTACACTCTCACTAATTTTAGATTTTTTAGATATGTTTATTAAATCATGATAATTGCTTATGACATCGGATAAATTAGAACTAACTCTTCAATGCACTTAGTAACAAATTTAATTTAAATATTTTTCTATTTATCTTATTATACTTAAAAACTAACTTTTAGCTCTAGAAAAATACATCATGTAATAAATACCTTAGCGCTAGCACCCTTTTACGACCCCGCCGCGAAGCGCGGGATACAACACTAGTTCAACACATTTATAAGTCCAATCTTTTTCAAAACCAAGCGTGCAAATACACGTTAATGTTCCTAGTTTTGTGTTTTTATATTCATGGTTCTTTTTTTGTCTCTTTTTTTTATTTACTTCTAAAGCTAATAAGATAGAATAGATCTTTTTCAAGTTATGCAACTCATTGTCTTTGAATAATAAAACGTTACAAATACTCGTATTAAACTTGAATGTTTTTAAAAGTGTTTTTGGTTATGGAAGTAATGTCATGTCGTTCTCATTTATTTCCTTTAATTAAATAGAGAAAGAAATTACAGAATACAAGGAAAGAATTCAATCTATCATAAATATATGATTATCTCTAATATAAAACAATTAGTATCACATAAATATAGGGTGTAGATATAAATCGTTTAATAGTTCCCCGCAGTTGGAGCGTGAAAGGAATGAACAGTCAAACCTGATCGGAAATTTTCAAACAATGTCCATGGCAAACCTGTTGTGAAAATATCTGTGTATTGAGAGGATGATGTAACATGAAGCACCTTTACCTAACCGATATGAACTTTTTCCCAAACAAAATGGATGTCCAATTCTACATGTTTGGTTCTTTGGTGTTGCACAAGAGTTTCTGACAAATAAACCGCAGATATGTTGTACAGTAAATGATAGTACCCTTTAAAATAGGAACATGTAACTCAAGCAATAAATTACGTAACCAACTGGCTTTGGCATAAACATTTGCAACACCACGGTATTCGTCTTCGGTAGTTGATCTATAAATAGTTTGCTGACGCATAGATGACAAGTAGACCAAGTTATTACCTAAGAAGACACAATACCCTGAGGTGGACCGTCGAGAATCTGGACACACTCCCCCCCCCAAATGAAGCCGAAAGATGTGGAGCGAAATCAATGATGCCCTGAAGATATCTGAGGATGCGCTTGAGGAATGAAAAGTGAGGTTCTCATGGGGCATGCATGAATAAAAAACTTGTTGGACTGCATATGTGATATGCGGTCTTGTGAAAGTGAGGTATTGCAGGGCACCAGCCAGACTGCGCTACAGAGTGCTGTCTGCCATTAACGGTCCATCAGTAGCACTAAGCCTTGGATGTGGTATCACGCGGAGTGGCACATGGTTTGTACTCGATCATGTTAGCTTGATGGAGGATGTAGCGAGCATATTGTTGTTGAGATAAAACTAATTAGCCCTTGGAATCTCGACTAACTATAATTCCCAGAAAATGATAGGTGGCCCAAATCAGTCATGGCAAATGCTTTAGACAACATGGCAATAAATGAATTCAAAAAAAATGGAATCAGACGTAGTAAGGACAACATCGTCTACATAGAGAAGCAAATAAGCGATCCGGTTTCTTTGGCGATATATAAAAATTGACGAATCACATACACTGCTCCGAAATCCTCGTGAGAGAAGATACGTAGAAAATCGTGTGTACCATGCATGTGGTGCTTGTTTGAGACCATATAGAGTCTTCTTTAAGCGAAAAAGATAATCAGGGAACCTGGTATCTTTAAAACCTGGTAATTGATGCATAAACACGGTTTCCTCTAGATGCCTGTGGAGGAACGCATTTCTTACATCTAGCTGATGTATTGGCCAATGTTTCGAAACCGCAAGGTTCAAAACGATGTGAAAAGATGCTAGTTTAATGACCGGGCTAAAGATGTCATGGCAGTTAATGCCCACTGTTTTTGATTTCCCATTCACAACAAGGTGTGCCTTGTAATGCTCTAAAGCTCCATCGACTTTAACTTGTGGCAAGATACCCACATGCACCGAATGACAAGTGCACCAACCGGTTTAGGAAATAATTCCCATGTCTGATTTTCCTATAAAGCACTATATTCATTGTACATAGCCTTTTTCCAATTAGGATCCGTAAGTAGGGGTGAGCATAAAATCGAAAAAGCCGAACCAAAAAAACTGATTTAACCGAACCGAAAAATACCGAACCGCACAAAAAACCGGAAAATCGAACCAAAAAAAGCCGAACTGAAATTAGCGGTTCGGATTCGATTATGCATTTTATAAAAACTGAAAAAACCCGCACCGACCCAAAAACCCAAAATGTTACTTTTTTTTTAAATTTTTCTTATACATTGATTTAGGAATTATTAGTTTTATTCTTGAATGTTAAGTATTTATAATAAGAACATTAAAATTTGTATGTACTTTTAAATGATTTATCCATTGCCTAAAAAATATCAAAATTTAGCATCAAAGTAATTAATTTTCAAAGTATTACAAAAGAAATGTCTTGATAAAAACTTTAAAAAACATAAAAATCGTCTAGAATGTTCAGTTTATGTGAACATCAATAATTCAAAAGGTTAAATACGTTAACATAAATGTAAACATCAAAGAAAGATTCCTAAATCTTGGATTATACGTTTCATTTTTTAAATTTTACGTAATCATGTTCCAAAAACTGAAAAGATCGAAAACCAAACCGAACCGTTAATAAAACCGAAAAGACATAAATAAAAAAAGCCAAAACTGAACGGTTTCAAAAACCAAAAACCGAAAACTTCGGTTATGGTTATGATTATACCTAGAAACCGAACCAAACCGGACCAGACCGTACACACCCTATCCGTATGAGCCTTCTGGTATGAGGTAGGAAGGGGGGATGGGAGAGATAGGTGAGGAGGTTGTGAGCCCACACTTAGGATTTGGTTTGATAATACCGGCTTTGGCCTTGGTGACCATCAGATGTTGGTTGTGGGCGGGTATGGGTGAGGCTTGAGCCGGTGGAGTGGTAGCAAGGGGATGGTTGGAGGGAGTAGGAGTTTGGGCCATAGGTGAGTGATGACGTGTTTGGGTTGTTGGTGAATTGGGTTGAGAGTAGGCCGGAGGTGAGTAGGGTAATGGACCAGGAGATTGTGGGCCTTGTGGGTTGGGTAGCGATAGGGACAGAAGGTGTGGGATGGTGAGAAATAGGAATGTGGGAAGAGAGAGGGAACGAGTCGTCGTCAACGAATTTATAGTGGGTATGATCAGTGGGGTGTTGGAAAGGAAAGTCAGTTTCGTCAAAGATCACATGACGGGATATGTGTACCCGACCTGTGGTGGGATCAGGACAGAGAAACCTGTGACACCCGTCGAATTTCCAGGTCAAGATACGTTCACTCACTCATAATTATGTCATTTACAGTCATGCAATAGACATTTTTACAGTAACTTTGTCATCCCAAGTCTAGAAAAGCCCAAATAGTTTCAGGAATTCATTACATTTACCAATTACGCATGCAACACCCAATTAAATTCAAAAAAATTTGGCAAAGACAATCAAGTCAATTACCCGCTCAACAGAGAGCAATCGAATGTCCAACTGTTACGTACAAACAAAACAAGACTACACGTGGCAATATCTAGTTTGGAAATTTCACAATTCCATGCAAAACCCTAACATTTGTAAGACAAGTTGTGAATACTTGGCGCAACAATACATTGAGTTATACCATTGATCAAATTCAAATCCAAAACATATGTAATATGAGTTATTCATCAACTACAACATATGTTTAATTACAATATACATATGACATTTTAATTATAAACATGTCTTAAGGATATTGTAACCAACACATGTAAATACGTAACAAAATCAACCCATACCATGTGATCATTGTTTTGGTCAAAAATTACCTAGTAGAAATAATTTTGTATTCCAAATTAGAAATTGTGAGGTAGAGTGCTAAGAGTGTAAATCAAAGGTAAAAACTAGTAATATTCTGAAAATGCTTAGTCAGGATGCAAAAGAGATAAATAAGTGACAACTACGCTCGGGATGGCAAAGATATGATTCAGGATGGACAGTTATATCCTCGGGATGGAACTGTCTGACAGAATGATGAAATAGGCAAAGATTAATGAATGTAAATATAGTACCACCAAAGAACAACACTCGATGTACGAGGAAAGCCGTTGATCCATTGATGATCGCCGGCACAAAACCTCAGGAGGAGTCTAAGCCCCTGCCTTGTTTGTTAATATTAATAAGGTAAAAATATGTACAACTTTGGATAGGTAATGAACGAGTATCTAAGATTACAATATGAGTGTTGTGTGTGTAGAGAGAGTATCAGCTGTTCTAAGTGTCTATCAAGTGAGAAGAAGTGTCCTAGACTCGTTTATATAGTTACAAGTGAATAACGAAAATCCCATGATATCCGCCTATATTAATGAGTCTTTTAACTGTTTCCAGCTGTCTTTAAAGAGTGTTTAACCAATATAGACGTTGGTTTACCGTTTCCTTATTTCTCGCCTCTCATTAATGCTCTTCGCTTACACCTTTGACCAATTCTTTAGGCTTTGGACTTGCTTCACACTTATAGCTCTTGCATCCTCAGCTTCTTTGACTTAGTAAGACAATATAACCATTGGAGAAGAGTTACAAGTCTTATTATTGATTAGGTGTACCTGCAATATCATTATAATAAGATAATTCGTTAATCCATCATCAGGATGCACACGGTTACATCCTGAACCCTGCTTAGTTTTTCAGCATCCTGAGGGTATTACTCAGAGAATATGAGGTAAAATCATCCTGCATTCATATATCAATAAGATAGTTAGTTTATCCTCAGAATGTGCATAAGATAATATTCAGTGTCATCCTGAAGTCAGTCGACTCTTTCAGCATCACGAGGATGCATATCAGGGATGTGAGGTAAGATCATCTTGAGGATTTTCACACAATTGTCCCCAAAAATATGTTGCCGTTATCCCAACGGTAAAAATATTTTTAATTCTGATGCCTATCTCCTACGGATGACTAGACATCTGAGAGGATATCAATGGCTATATTTTGGTCGATGATTTAGGGATGATCGTTACACAAGCAACTCAAACACGGGCAGCAACACAAGGAACGATGTCAGTAATGGTTTCAGCAACACAATCGTAGTAGTAAGGAAACGCTGGTTAGGTTATTAAACACATTTCATGACACAGTATTTTGTGACGGAACTCGTAACTCATGGAAACTATTTGTAAACTTAAAACCTGTGAACTCACCAGCATTATATGTTGACGCGTTTTTGGCATGATTTCTCACGTCGCTAAGGTAGCAGCATCTCAGGGCTTAGGTGCACGCGTCTGCACGGCGTCTAGTTTAGGTTTCATGGTTTTGTTTGTCGAACAAGTTTGGATACTTTTGGGTTTCGTTTTGTAAAACAATGCTTCCGCTGTTATGTCAAAATGGTTTGAACTTGTGTTTTGAATTTACTTATGTCTCATATAGTGTTGTTTATTGTGACTGTTGACTTGGATCCTGGTGTGTCACACGCCTCGTGGTAGAACTCCGCAGGTGGAAATTTGAGGGTGTGACAGATTGGTATCAGAGCCAATGGTTATAGTGAACTAGGACTGCATGTAGAGTCTAGACTATAGCCGAGTCTCACACACTAGACGGTCACATGGTACGAGTCGTTATAGTGGGTTACATACGGGCTTGTCGGGGTGCCTTTAAATCATTAAACTCTTTACGTTACATCATCCGCTCTCCTGTATGTTGGTTATTGACTGGCCAGGCAGTGTTGTATATGGGAGTGGTTTGTATACTCTTGAGATCTGTCCAAGGTTCGGACATCTCCCCTCCGTACTCCAATAAACACACTCGCCCATATTCTTACTTTGGCATTTGTGTCATCGTGGCACACTGCTAGGTGTTCGTGTTCGGTGACTTGAGCTTTAAACTAGGAGAAAACTTGGAGGACCATGTAGAGCAGTTTATCATTTCGGGTGCACACGAAATCATAAACTGAAATGCATGAAAATCCCAGTGAGCTCCGGGTTTGAATGGATAGTCCTAGACTGGACCTAGCCTTGATTTTTATGAACACTAGTGGTTGACACTAGCAGTAAATCTGAATTCCTCGTTCTTGTTGTCAGAATCATGTCTGGTGTTCGTGGAGGACGTAGAGGTGGCCGCACTGGTGGACGCGATGGCGGCGGTGGTCGTGGAGGCGTTAACCTAACTCAGGAGGACCTGAATATCCTGCTGCAAGCTGCCTTCCAGGCTGGGCACAATGCTCAGGGTGGTAAGATGATTCTATCAACTACGCCTCGTTATGAGTATGGTATCTTTCTTTTGTGGTTTTCTTATGTGCTTCATTTCAGGTGGTGTTGTTAACCCACCTCCAGCTATGTGCACATACAAGATGTTTCGGGACTGTAAGCCCCATGATTTCTCTGGCACTGAGGGGGCTGTGGGCTTGCTCAAGTGGCTGGAGAAGGTGGAGTCGATGTTCTTGATGTGCAACTGTCTTCCTGAGGATCGAGTTAAGTATGCTGCCGCGCTCTTCCAGGATGTTGCTTTGACTTGGTGGAACTCTACCACTCGGAACATGGATTTGGGGGAAGCTTACGCCATGCCATGGCAGAACTTCCTTCAGCTCCTGAAGAGGGAGTACCGTCCTAGGGAAGAGATCCAGAAGTTGGAACATGAGGTTTGGAACCTCAAGATGGTTGGGTCAGAGATAGAGGAGTACACTGTGAGGCGTAATGAGTTGGCAGTGCTTTGTCTTGATTTGCATGCACCGGAGTATAGGAGGATCGAGCACTATGTTTCAGGACTAGTACCAGAGATAGCAGGGTTGGTGGCTGCGGGAAATCTTCCTACTTATGCAGAGGTGGTTCGATCGGCTCATCGGATGACTAATCTGAAGGTGAATGAGGGTATTTTACCTGCTTGTGGTTCGACTGTCAAGGCTCCAGAGAGCGGCAAGCGCAAGTGGGAAGGCTCGGGGAAGAGTTCAGCTCAAGAACAGCCGCAACAGTAGACCAGGAAGCTAGGGGCGGTGGGGTCACCGTCGACTCAGAATCAAGGTGGATACACTGGAAAGAACCCTAAGTGCAACCAGTGCGGGTACCATCATGTTGGGAGCTGTGATACGTTTCGCTGCAATCATTGTCATCGCTATGGTCACCTGGCCAAGGATTGTAGGGCCAGCATTCAGCCAGGACAGGTTCAAGCAGTCGTCCCCACTCCTGCTCCTCGGGGAAATCAAGGGTGCTTCAATTGTGGTGAAACAGGGAATTTCAAGCGAAATTGCCCAAAGCTGAATCAGGGGGAGGCAAGTACAGCAAGGGATGGTGGAAACAACAAAGGAGGTGGTGTAGTGGCTCGTGCTTATGTTATTGGGGCTAGAGAGAACCAGGAGGATCCTGATACTGTTACCGGTGCGTTTTCTCTCTTATCTTTCGTTACTCTTTGGTTTTACCTTTATCCACATCGTTGTACATTTCGTATCTTTGGGTGTTTTCTTTTTTGTGTTGGCCACCGTTTCGTATTCAGTGGGTGGATGGGGGTCCTTTGGAGATGCTACTTGGACGGTACCGGTGGGTTAGTTATACCGATCATAGTAGTCTCCAGTAGGCCTTCGATCGGGAGGTCTCTATTCTTGTATTCACATTTGGGGAAGTGATTTCCCGGCTGTTAGTATCACATTTTGGTTCACGACTTTCATTTTGTTGCATTTTGGGAAACATTGCATGGGTACACATAGAAGTCAGCACTCTTTTTTGTTGAAACCAAATGAATCTCGGGACGAGATTCCTTTTAACGTGGGGATGATGTGACGACCCGGAAAATTTTTCTTTTATCGCTTCACTCTCATTGACTTCGGGAAATTTTCGGGAAGAAAATTCTTTTAACATGGGGATGATGTGACACCCGGCAAACTCCGGTAATTAACTTTTTGAAAACTCAGTAAGTCTACCTTAGCGAGTCGTGCATACATTACACATGACAGGGTCAGTCGAGTCGAGTCACGTTAAGAAAGTGTCTAGGGATCAATGATTCGGAGGATCATTGGGGTTAAAACACACACACGGGGTATGAGTCCGGTTGTTGGTGATTTGTAGAATCGCCGGGTCCAATGCACACACACAAGTCTCGAGTCCCGGGAATTGGTGAACGAATGTGAACGTGTTTGTTTTCATGAATTATGTGTTTATAAACATTATGTGATTTGCCGGTACGTGAATACGTGTTTTTATGTGTTAAGATGATGACTACGCGTAATTGCATGATATTGTAGGTGATTACGCGTAATTGCATGCTGATAAGGGGTGATTACGCGTAATTGCATGCTGATAGGGGGTGATTAGCCCTAATCGCCTATAGGGTAGGCGATTAGGAGGTTTGGGTTGGCGATTAGAGCCCTAATCGCCAATAGGGTAGGCGATTAGCAGCCCTAATCGCCTGATAATGCTGCACAATCGCCTGACGTGTTTTAAACGACTAGAAACGCCTATAAATACCACCCTTGACCTCTAAAACACCATTTGTGCAACCCTAGCCGTCCCATAACCTATCCCAACTCACAAACACCCTCTGGAACTCGTTTTTACATCAAAACATCCCTTTCCAAGCTTTACCCATCATTTTCTCCTAAATCCAAGGTGTGTTCTTCATCCCCAAACCTTTATATGATTATGTTTTGTTCCCTAAAAGTCCAGACCTGATTTCTAAATGTTTTTGCCTTTGAAAATCCATTAAAAACCGTTTTTAAACAAACCCAAACCTTTATGCATGTTATATGTGTTATATGTGATTAAAGGTAGAATTTTTATGATTGAAACATGATTGTTCTTTTGTTATTAAGGTGTTTGTAGCTGGTATGAGTTAGTATGATGATGTCCTAGGAGTTTGGATGGTTTTGGTTGTGTGTTGTTGATGTTTGATATTTTGACCCATTTGAATGATTTTGAATGATTAAGGATGTTATGAGGTGTATTGTTGATTATATGATGTTAGGGTTTGCTTTAGGATGATGCTAGAGCAGTAGGATACTATCGGACAACGTTGTTACGTGATGAAATCTGGATATTTGCTATTTAGGGCAAGTTCTTGCATGTTGATGTGATGCTTACATGATAAGTTTACTATTTTGGGAAACGCTCGCATTCGGGACTGTTAGAATGATGATAACTTGGGGGTTTTTGCTTGGAATATGTTTGTTAATGTGTTATGATTGATATTGGGTGTTTACACATGTTTCGGATCTAATTTGGAGGGTTAAACGCGCGAAAAAGGCGGAACAGAACAGTGTAGGCGATTAGGATTTCCCAATCGCCTATGCTGTAGGCGATTAGCCCCTAATCACATACTCTATAGGCGATTAGGGAGCCTAATCGCCTACCCACCATGCAATTGTTATCCTAATCGCTAGCTAACTTCAGAATAGCATGTCTTACGACTCCTAATCTCTAGTTAACTTCAGAATAGCATGTCTTACGACTCCTAATCACTAGTTAACTTCAGAATAGCATGTCTTACGACTCCTAATCACTAGTTAACTTCTGAATAACATGTCTTATGACTCCTAATCACCAGTTGACTTTTCCTAATCACTAGTTGACTTTTCCTAATCACATGTAATGATGATGTAAGTATAATTTAGCATTCCGAGACCCGATTTGACACATAGGAACATGCTAGGAATCCCGTAACATGCCTAGTAACATGGTAATACGTGTTTGGACTTATTTGTGTGTTATTTGATCTGTTTGTTAGACTCGTTGAACTTTAACACGTATTGAGTACTGGTTGCATGATTTGTATGTGTTAGTGTATGAGATCAACACGTGGGATGTCCGGTCACCAATGGGATGTCGAGTCTTGTCTCATGTAGTCTGGTTGTCGGTCAAACGCATTTTTCAAACACATAATGGTCATGGACTGGACATTAGGGACTAATGAACCCAACGGGTTATTAGTCTAACTTTACACACACATCTTATAATAGGTCGCCACTAGTTGGGGCTATCATACACACATTGGTTTACTTGTTAACTGAAGACGCAACCTAAGGTGAGTTCACGGCCCCTCTTTTATACACTTTCTCTTGGGGGAGAAACATGCCACACGATTTAATAAATGAAACGTTTATATCATAAATATGCAACACTTTTGGAATGCAACACTTTTGAAACACAACTCTTTGGAAATGCAACTCTTTTGATTACTATACGATGAAACAAGGAAGTCCCTGGGGGAAACCATGAATGTGCTGGGCACAACGGGGGAAATGTGGATAGATCTATTGGGATTGACAAGCCCCACCCGTCGGCTTGGAGCCGGGCGGGTGCATATTGTCTCTATTTTAGCAACACAAGCAACTCAAACACGGGCAGCAACACAAGGAATGATGTCAGTAATGGTTTCAGCAACACAATCGTAGTAGTAAGGAAACGCTGGTTAGGTTATTAAACACATTTCATGACACGGTATTTTGTGACGGAACTCGTAACTCATGGAAACTATTTGTAAACTTAAAACCTGTGAACTCACCAGCATTATATGTTGACGCGTTTTTGGCATGATTTCTCAGGTCGCTAAGGTAGCAGCATCTCAGGGCTTAGGCGCACGCGTCTGCACGGCGTCTAGTTTAGGTTTCATGTTTTGTTTATCGAACAAGTTTGGATACTTTTGGGTTTCGTTTTGTAAAACAATGCTTCCGCTGTTATGTCAAAATGGTTTGAACTTGTGTTTTGAATTTACTTATGTCTCATATAGTGTTGTTTATTGTGACCGTTGACTTGGATCCTGGTGTGTCACACGCCTCGCGGTAGAACTCTGCAGGTGGAAATTTGAGGGTGTGAGAGAGCTGCTGAAGATATTCCTTCTGCAATGCTTCATCATGCTTTTGTCCCCGGTCAAATTTATTGTTCTTCTTTAGGACGTCGTAGAACTCTTTGAATCTGTTCAAAGCTTCTATTCTACCAATCTACCTTTGCACATCCTTGATGTTTGTTGGAGATTTTAAATCTAGGATAGTTTTGATTTGTCAGCACTGTTTCCAAAATTGCACTTGGGAGGATCCAACTTCATATTATAAGCACCCATGATGTCAAAGGCTACTTTGAGATCCTGAAGATGGTCTTCAGCTTTCTTAGACTTCACCGCCATGTCGTTGATGTAGACTTCCATTGTGTCCCCAATCTTTTCTTTGAACATCATGTTACCCTAATCTTTTCTTTGAACATCATGTTAACCAACTTTTGGTATGTTGCACCTGCATTAAAAACGAAATTAGAGATTATTCAATATCATTAGGAATGTTCTTACTGATCTGCATAGTGATATCCTTGTTGTTTTCATCGAGGCAGACTGATTTGACATCTTGGTCAGAATGTTCTTTGACATCCTAAGGATGGCACTATGCATCTTGCTTTAATTACTATGTTTGTTTTGACTGGGATGTAGCCTTCATTGATGTTGTGTAGCAATCTTTTGCTTCTTGCTGGTCACTGTTGACTTTGATGACTCCCCATGGCGTTGGTAGCTTCACACATTGGTGATATGTTGAAGGGATCGCCTTCATGTCATGTATTCAAGGTCTCCCCAGGATGACATTGTAGGAGGATAAAGAGTCTATCACACAGAACCTTTGGACAGAGTTTACCCTTTGTACATATACTGCCAGTTTGTTATCACCCATTGTGCTCTTTGTCTCTCCACTGAAGCCAACCAAGACTGATGATCTGGAAACTATCTCGGTTTCCTGGATGTTCATCCTCTTGAGAGCTTCTAGTTGGATTATGTTGACCGAACCTCCACCATCTACAAGTATCCTGCGAACAAAATGATTAGCAATATATAAAGTTCTAACTAAACCAACATGATGAGGGTCAAGGATATTTTTTCTATCTTCTTCGTCAAAACTGATCACTTTTGAAGTTGTCAGGATGGTAGTATTTGTGGGTCTCTCTCCTTTTTCTGATTTTGTTTCTCTTGCATGCCTTTTAGCAGTTGAGTATGATGTTCCACAAATGTCTGATCCTCCTGAAATAAAGTTGATTATGCCAGCATCTTTAGGTGGTGATGCTGCTTTTTCTGGGATGTTGGTGCCATCTTGAATCCTTGGCTTCTTCTTGCCTAGGAGATCCTTAAGATGACCTTTGCTCAGAAGATATGCTATCTCCTTTCTCAAGGCAATACAATCTTTAGTGATGTGACCAAAATCTTTGTGGAAGGCACACCATTTTGATTTGTCCTTCCATTTTGTCTTGTTATCCTTCTTCAGCCATCTAGTTTTGTCTCCGAGATCCTTCATGGCGTACTCTATCCTTTCCAATTCTTTGTTGAAAGGTGAATCCTTTTGTAATCCCATCTTGAAGGCTTGCACAGCTGTTGTGACATCTAGGTTCGGGATGTCAAGTGCTTCCTTTCCAAACCTTGTGATAAACTCCCTTAATGATTCTCCCTGTGGTTGTGTCATCCTGTATAGATCACTTGTCAAATGTTCGACTACAAGAAAACTGATTGTTAAACATGTTAATGAAAGAAGTAATAGAATAGGGAGGAACACTTAGCAGCCATTTTATGGTTGGACCCGTGAGGGTAGAACCAAATCCTTTACATAAGCATGCTTTCTTTAGGTTTGCTGGAATGGGGTTTTTCTCCATACTCTCCCTGTACTGTGCTACATGCTCTTCAAGATCAGTAGATCCATCATAAAGCTTCATGCTTGGAGTCTAGAATCTCTTTGGAATCTCAGCATCACATATTGGGGGTGCAAACCTGTGACATGCTGAGGATACTTCAGGGATGAGCTGTATTATCCCTGGTACACTAGACACCATATCCTTGATCTTTTGAAGCTCTCTTGCCAATTGTGGACTTATACATGTATCCTGCAAAGAAGCAATATAGTTAGTAGCAAAAGTACCTGAACTTAACTTGTTACCATTGTTGTATCTTCTGGATGGTTCAGTGGCATATCCTCGAGATGGCTCTGCAGCATATCCTCGAGATGGCTCAGCAGTATATCCTCGAGATGGCTCGGCAGTATATCCTGCGTCTCTAGTTGTTGCCATCATGGGTGCTATTATAGTCTCAGGTACAGATAATCCAGTGCTCATGGGAATAAAATCTCCTTGATGAATGTCCCCAAAGATGCTAGAATTGAGATTCGACACTCTAGGTTGTAGTGGTGTCCCCGTGTCCTCAACCGGTATGAGAGATTGTATTTCCCTCATCAGCATCTGATTAGTGTCCTGCTGTTGTTTTATTTGATCCAGATCTAGTAGTATTAGGAGCAACACTTCTGGTAACTTGTCCAGAAGTTTTAGGATAAGCAGGAGGAGGTGGTAATGTCACATTTTTGGCCGAGGTTGTGGATGGTGTGGAAGTAGACACAGATTTTAGGTTTGAGGCCATATTTGTCAAGATTTTTGAAACGAGTTGATTAAGGAAAAATTTTAACAAAGTTTTTGTTAAAAATAACACCACTTGCCCCACAGTGAGCGCCAAATTGTTTTAGTAAAAAATTACCTAGTAGAAATAATTTTTTATTCCAAATTATAAATTGTGAGGTAGAGTGCTAAGAGTGTAAATCAAAGGTAAAAACTAGTTATATTATGAAAATGCTTAGTCAGGATGCAAAAGAGATAAATAAGTGACAACTACGCTCGGGATGGCAAAGATATGATTCAGGATGGACAGTTATATCCTCGGGATGGAACTGTCTGACAGAATGATGAAATAGGCAAAGATTAATGAATGTAAATGTAGTACCACCAAAGAACAACACTCGATGTACGAGGAAAGCCCTTGATCAGTTGATGATCGCCGGCACAAAACCTCAGGAGGAGTCTAAGCCCCTGCCTTGTTTGTTAATATTAATAAGGTAAAAATATGTACAACTTTGGATAGGTAATGAACGAGTATCTAAGATTACAATATGAGTGTTGTGTGTGTAGAGAGAGTATCAGCTGTTCTAAGCGTCTATCAAGTGAGAAGAAGTGTCCTAGACTCGTTTAATCACCCCCTTTATATAGTTACAAGTGAATAATGAAAATCCCATGATATCCGCCTATATTAATGAGTCTTTTAACTGTTTCCAGCTGTCTTTGAAGAGTGTTTAACCAATATAAACGTTGGTTGACCATTTCCTTATTTCTCGCTTCTCATTAATGCTCTTCGGTTACACCTTTGACCAATTCTTTAGGCTTTGGACTTGCTTCACATGTATAGCTTTTGCATCCTCAGCTTCTTTGACTTAGTAAGACAATATAACCGTTGGAGAAGAGTTACAAGTTTTATTATTGATTAGGTGTACCTGCAATATCATTATAATAAGATAATTCGTTAATCTATCCTCAGGATGCACACGGTTACATCCTGAACCCTGCTTAGTTTTTCAGCATCCTGAGGGTATTACTCAGAGAATATGAGGTAAAATCATCCTGCATTCATATATCAATAAGATAGTTAGTTTATCCTCAGAATGTGCATAAGATAATATTCAGTGTCATCCTGAAGTCAGTCGACTCCTTCAGCATCATGAGGATGCAATATCAGGGATGTGAGGTAAGATCATCTTGAGGATTTTCACCCACAACAATCATGAAATTAAATAATCAGAATTCACATGTACGTATATGCAAACATATTAGTTCCTCAATTTATGTAACATATATGTCTGAACACACACACACATATGATCGGCCCTACACAAAAACAAAACTTCTATGACTTATATGTATATAAATGTGATTGTATATATGTGTGTATGATCCAAAATCAACTAGTGTATGTATATGTGTATGTTCATGCAATCACATATATGAACGTGAGGGAAACAAACAGACAAACAAACTTGATGCATACATACACGTATATATATATATATATATATATATATACACAGCCACATATATTCAAGTGGAGATTGATTTGGACAATAATATACAAACAAGACATATTAGACACACGCACACACCATACACACATACGCATAGACACACACACGACCTCCCAAAAACACTAACACCAAGGACTTGCACCAAAATAAAACATGACCACCTTACACCCCATCCCCATGCTTGTTGATTACCATAAACATTATTTCTCTTCCCCATATTTCGGCTAGGAGCGGCCCTACACAACCAAACATACCAACACAAACCAACAAACTTAAAAACCAATGTGTTTCACTAACTAGAGGCCTTACAATTTTATCCCATGAATCTAGGCAACTTTGACTTCCCAATTCCACCACAAAAGTCGGCCCACAAGTTACAATGTAAGCATACTAATTCCAAGGTCAACACCTTATATAAACATGGTAACCTCCTTTTTCACCATCAATTCCCATATAGTTTGACCTTCCCAATCAAGACAACACCTCCCCGACTCACTCTCACTCTCTCTCGTGTATATATAGGGCCGGATGGTCCAAGGATCACACACACCTTACACTTGATCATCTAACACTTAACACATCTCCATCCCACCTCCTATAACTCTCGGCCGAACCCAAACACTACACTAAGCCATTATTTGATCGCGAGATACAATCCGGACTTCAACAATTGTTGTTCAAGTCGCTTGGAGGAAGGATTGGTTGGGAAATCACCTAAGCTACCTTGATTCTTTCGATTTTAGCCGAGGTACACCATAATTCTTTCTAACTTGTTCGTTTGATCGATACTATTGTTCACCCGATCCATCACCCACGATCACACAACTATGCACGTATAAAAGAGACTACCAATAGCTAAACACTTGCGTTTTGTATAAAAAACTCATCCTATGCACGCACATTTTCCTAAGCATACAATATACGCACACACACGCGTATACATATATGTAGTGTATGCATACACACACGACTACACGAATACACACGTGTGTCATGACCCACGAGTATTTCACATTTATTCATTGTCTTTAGTGTACAATGGGCGAGGCACAACATGTAAAGGTTTGGTTACAGGCTCATGTCAGTCGCATATTAATCATTGTCTTAGCTAGGCAATGGTTTAGTCTACCATGGTTTACATATCCATTCATTAAAACCCGTGAACCCACCAACTTTATTGTTGACATATTTTACTTGCATGTTTTTAGGCAATTAAATAAATAGCATGGAACTTGGGAGTTCCGCGCTGGCATCATGGGTTATTTGAACTCATCTTTTGTTGAATGATTTTGAAACTATATCATTTGAATTGTGGTTTTAAGTCAATATTTTTATTTTGAAATGCTAAACATTGTTGTCTTTCATATATTCGAATTTATGAATTTGATGATTGTGTGACTCTTGCGCTTGAAAACCTTTCGAAGTTGCATTCGGTGTTTCCGCCTAGGTGGGGTGTGACATATTGGTATCAGAGCACGAGGTTATAGTGAAATAAGATTCTTACTTTTTGAATCAAACCTTTCAAAACGTTTTCATGAAATGGAAGATACCATTCATCCTGATGCGCTACACAAGTTCCATGCCAGACACATCACATACATGAGTAAGCATAGTATTTAGGCGACATGATTTCTTACACACACGTGTGCCATTGATTTACAGAATCATGGCACCACCCATTAACATCGTTATCATTTCCGACACCAAGGAGGATGTCCACGTCATGCTCAATAGTCTACAAGATGGCGACCCAAACTGCCTCGTGTCAGATCCTGAGGAGGACGCACAGGATGATGCCATACAGATAGATCATGCAGTCTCAGATGACGATGATGACATGCCAGCTAGGGAGGCACAGATGGAGGCCGACCCAGTACTTCCAGAGGCACCATGAGTGGAGGCACCGCCAGCTGAGCCGTGCGTGCCCTTATACTGCTCGTTCTGATCATTTCCCGGTGGGGGTACACATGATGTACATCCCAAGGAAGTGAGCCCATCATTCAACTCCACAAGTCACTCTAGAGGCACCGGCACCAGAGGATCCTGAACCACCCAAGAAGAAGCTGCTGAAGAGATCCCAAGCCTGTAAAAGGACTTACCTGCCTTCTGTTAATGGATTTCTTGCATTCAGTGATGAGGATTCGGATGATGAGGTTCCTTCTACGTTTGAGGTTGGTGGACCATCTTAACCATCCTCTGACGCCCCTTTGCCACTGGATTTGAGCCAGTCTTGGTTCGTCACGCTCGTTACTCCATGAGGGATATGGTTGGACACCATAACACCCAGATACGAGCCCTTCGTGAGAGGACTCGGGGATCGGAGGATGACCTCTATCTAGGGGCAGGGCTAGGGCCCGGTGTTGTGCACCCTGGAAGATTTTACTACATGCATGCACGAGGAAGAGTAGGAGCGTGCAGACGCAGAGAGTAGAGTCACAGCTTTGGAGCATAGGCTGGAGGACATGGAGCAGAGGCTGAGGGAAACTGTTGGTGTTCAGGCTACCGCATTTTCACTCCTACCCCAGTAGGATCATCATTGTTGTACTTTATTTATGGTATTTTCAGAACTTGTAAGGCGTAATGCCTATTTTATTTTGTATTCAGACAAAACCAGATGGCAAGTGTGTCAAAAACTAGAATGAAAGTTATGATGTTATGATTTCCTATGTTTTGTTTATCTTGTTATGTCATGTTATTATAGTTATGATGGCTACTATTATGGTTGTTATAGTTGTTTTGTTTGTGCCTATGTTGACAATATTATACAGTGATATGTGTCTTATTCTCTTAATTTGATGTATTGAAAGAACATGCCGCCCAAAAGAACTACTCGATCGACTTCAACAGATGAAGCTTTTCCAACAACTCCAGCAGACGTAGCCCGGGTGATTACACAGGCCATCGCACAAAGTGAAGCAAACCGCAAAAATTCCAGCGGGGCTTTGGGTGCAACAGGCCGACGCAGGAAGCTAAGGATCAGAAACTCGAGGACATTCCAGTAGTGCGAGACAATTTCCTTGATATATCCTTTCATGACACTTTCCACTTGTCTAATCTCAAGAAGTGTCTATTTGACGAGTCATTAATCATTCATCCTTAGGAAATTCATATCGATGAACAAATCCACTTTATTGAGGAGCCAATTGAGATGACGGATTGGAAATTCCAAAAGTTGAGTCAGAGTCGAATCAAACTTGTTAAGGTGAAATGGAATTCAAAGCGCGGACCCGAGTTCACTTGGGAACGTGAATACCAGATGAAACGCAAGTATCCTGTTCTTTTCCCAGAAGCAGCTATATCCAAGGACTGAACTAAATTTCGCGGACGAAATTACAAAAACAAGGGGAGAATATGACACCCGTCGAATTTTCAGGTCAAGATCCATTCACACTCTCACAATTATTTTATTTTCAGTCATGCATTAGACATTTTTTTATAGTAACTTTGTCATCCCATGTCTAGAAAAGCCTAAATAGTTTCAAGAATTCATTACATTTACCAATTACGCATGCAACACCCGATTAAATTCAAAACCAATTGGTAAAGACAATCAAGTCGATCACCCGCTCAACAGAGAGCAATCGAATGTCCAACTGTTACGTACAAACAAAACAAGACTACACGTGGCAATATCTAGTTTGGAAATTTCACAATTCCATGGAAAACCCTAACATTTGTAAGAAAAGTTGTGAATACTTAATGCAACATACATTGAGTTATACCATTGATCAAATTCAAATCCAAAACATATGCAACATGAGTTATTCATCAACTACAACGTATGTTTAATTACAATATACATATGACATTTTAATTATAAACATGTGTTAAGGATATTGTAACCAATTTCTAATGCATATATGGATTTGATAGACTTCTAAATGCACATTATAACTATTCGCATCGGCCACCAACACATGTAAATACATAACAAAATCAACCTATACCATGTGATCATGAACTTAAATAATCGGATTTCACATGTACGTATATGCAAACATATTAGTTCCTCAATTTATGTAACATATATGTATGAACACACACACACACATATGATCGGCCCTACTCCAAAACAAAACTTCTAAGACTTATATGTATATAAATGTGATTGTATATATGTGTGTATGATCCAAAATCAACTAGTGTATTTATATGTTTATGTTCATGCGATCACATATATGAATGTGAGGGAAACAAACAAACAAACTTGATGCATACATACACGTGTATATATACACGGCCGCATACATTCAAGTGGAGATTGATTGGGACAAAAACATACAAGCAAAACATATTACACACACCATACATACATACGGATAGACACACAGGCACATGACCTCCCAAAAACACTAACACCTAGGACTTGCACCAAAATAGAACATAAGCCACCTACACCCGATCCCCATGCTTGTTGATTACCATAAACTTCATTTCCCTTCCCCATATTTAGGCTAGGAGTCGCCCTACACAACAAACACACCAACACAAATCAACAAACTCAAAAACCCATGTGTTTCACTAACTAGAGGCCTTACCATTTTATCCCATGAATCTAGGCACCTTTGACTTCCCAATTCATCCACAAAATTCAGCCCACAAGTTCCAATGTAAGCATACTCATTCCAAGGTCAACACCTTATATAAACATGGTAACCTCCCTTTTTCACCATCAATTCAATATAGTTTGACCTTCCCAATCAAGACAACACCACCCCATTCACTCTTACTCTCTTTCGTTTATATATAGGGTCGGATGGCCCAAGGGTCACACACACCTCAAACTTGATCATCTAACACTTAACACATCTCCATCCCACCTTTTATAACTCTCGACCGAACCCACTACACCGAGCCATTATTTGATCGCGAGATACAATCCGGACATCAACAAGTGTTGTTCAAGTCGCTTAAAGGAAGGATTGGCTGGGAAATCACCTTATCTACCTCGTTTCTTTCGATTTTATCCTAGGTAGACCATAATTCTTTCTAACCTTTTCTTTTGATAGATACCATGGTTCACCCAAACCGTCACCCACGATCACACACCTATGCACATAAAAAAGAGACTACCAATGGCTAAACAGTCGCGTTTTGTATCAAAATCTCATCATATACATGCACATTTTCCTAAGTATACAATATACACACACATGTATACATATATGTAGTGTACATATACACGCACGATTACACAAATACACACATGTGTCATGACCCATGGGTACATGAGAGTTTATATTGTTGCACATAAGTCACCAAATCGGACCCAAGAAACTCCAAACACAAACGTGATACAAAATCTCATCATATACATGCACATTTTCCTAAGTATACAATATACACACACATGTATACATATATGTAGTGTACATATACACGCACGATTACACAAATACACACATGTGTCATGACCCATGGGTACATGAGAGTTTATATTGTTGCACATAAGTCACCAAATCGGACCCAAGAAACTCCAAACACAAACGTATATAAACTTGTAGTTTGAGAAACATATGTTGAAAATCAGCCAACATGTGTTAATGGCTTTTTTACACAAAAAGTTCTAAAAACATATGTTAACTTACTATGTTATGTACAAAGCTTTCACATATGTACCATGTGGTAACATGTGGTGAACCAAGACACCAGTTTTGACATGACTGATTATTTTATGGTTACAAATAACAACAATAATAAGAGTTTTCAAGATACACAACTTAAAACCGTATAACTTTTCGATAGTACAAACAATAATACGTGATAACCGTCATGTGTATGGATAATAACATAGTACACATAGTCCAAAGACATACAAATCGGGTGAACAACTTGCTGGTAAACAATCAAGTACACAGACGTAAGTTGTCTCTTAATAATCTAGGGCACCTTTCTACAGACATTAGCACATCAGATTCAGTCTCATATTTGCAGTCAAACATTAGGTGAGTTTTCACGACCCCTTTTAATTGTTTTACATGTTTCTGGGGGATAAACATGCGTACAAGTTTTCAGTTACATTGTGACTATTATGTGAACATGAGACATAAAGTTCAGAGTACATATAAAGCCCTCATGTCATATATCATATTGTAACCATCAGCTATGAACTTAGCCATGGAACACCGAAATAGACTATTTGGTTAACACCCCACTCTTGGTTAGTCATTCTAACCGGATTACAATCATCAAGAGAGTGCTTGTATTTCACATTTATTCATTGTCTTCAGTGTAGAATGGGAGAGACACAACACGTCAAGGTTTGGTTACGGGCTCATGTCAATAACATATTAATCATTGTCTTAGCTAGGCCTGGTATGACACAGGTGGCTGATTAGGAGCCCGCGCTTGTGAAGGATATGGGCTCGGTGGGACATGCCAAGTCCCGTGTTGAGCCAGTGGGTTTTGAGGGATGTATTGGGCCGAAGGGTTCTGTGAGTTATTGTACCACCAAGATTGGTGGTTCAGCTAAGATCAGGCGTGGCCGTGACCACGACCACCACGGTAGCCGCGTCCACGTCCACGTCTGCGTATGCGGTGGAATCATATGTGTTTTGGGAGTAGTTTGGATACTGGTTTTTATCAGACGAGGTGACATTGGGTTGAGAGTGAGCTAGGTTGGTGTCGTTTGGAGTGGGAGGGTTGGAGTTTTGGGAAGTGACCAAAACCGATTAAGTTTGGGATTATCGTCCAATCTGCCGTTGTTGTTCTTTTTGTAAGGTAGTTCGTGTTTTATCCCACGAAGGATTGTTATGGTTGATTATAGTAGTTGTGACATCATATTCGGGAATCTGACGCCAAGTTGATCAGCTATTTCCTTTAACTTTTGACAATAATCATCAAGGGATGAGCAAACGGCAAGAGTAAGGTTCGTAAACTCGTGCTAGCGTTGCACGGGACCCTTTGTTGTTGAGGAAAATACCTTCTAATTTGACCAATGCTGAACGGGTCGTGGCATCGTTTCTAGGACATGTACCATGAGATCGTCGGACAAAATAACATAAATCCATTGGATAGGGCATCAATCTCGAACCATGAACCGTGATTATCATCTGTTTCTATGGGAGGATCCGTGCCGTCGATGTGATCCAAGACCTTGTAAGCCTTGGCATGTAACTTAAACAATTTAACCCAAGACGAGTACGTGACTTTACTACCATCTAGGGTGCGGACCTTATTTTGAATGTTAGTAACCGTATAAGCCAGATTAAGAGAAGGGTTATTGTGTTCATGTTTAGGATCGGTTGTAGATAAAGAGGTGTTGTCGCCCATAGTTGTTGTCGAGACAAAGGAGAAACGGAAGAAAAACGGGGTTGGGATGCTAGGGTTTATAGAGCCAAAGCTCTAATACCATAAAAGTGTTTATGGTTATCGAAATAATGTCATGCCCTTCTCATTGATACCCTTTAAATAGGGAGAGATATTACAGAATACAAGGAAAGAGATCAATATATCATAATACATGATTATTTCTAAATATAAAACAATCAATATCTCCTAAATGTATGGTGTAGATATATCGTCTAATAGTTTGATGTTTTAATTTCTAAAATCTGAAATGGATGTTGTTTTCTTTATGGATGAGTGTCATATTGGATTATAACTATAATTTTTTTTACAGAGGTTGGAGTGGACGCGTTTTCTAAAAGGCGGTCAGAAAACAAACAACGAGTTGAAAACAAGGGAAGAATCGTTTGCTAACCGCAATATATAAACATTTATGAATGCTTCATCCAGTTTACTAATTATTTTCACCTTATATTGTTGATGAAAGCAACGACATTAACTGAGAAGTGAGCACCACATGCTTTGCATGATATGTCGATGCGTTGCCTGTCATTCCCCAAATTGGAAAAGCTAATAGAAGCATAAGGTGCATCATAATAACTTTCCAGATTTTGCATTTTCAGGTTTACAACGGGTCAAATGATAAGTATCTATCTGAACGTTAAATGTAATAATTTATATGTTAATAGTCTTTAAAGCTAAGAAATTGAGTCAATACACTATTAGTGCTTGACATACCCATAACCTCTTGGTCAAGTGATATGGTGTCCCTCCTTACAAATGTGAGGTTGTGATTTCAAATCCTTACAAATGCAAGGTGAGATAGAATTAAGGTGTAATAAATTTGCCGTTCATAAACAAAACTAATGCTTGACATGTCATGTGGACATTATTATTCTCTTTATGTTCTTTTAATTAACTTATGTGTAGGATCAAGATTCTCTGTTTGTTACTCGAAGCTTGAAGTCTTAGTGCATTTTGTTTGAAGAATTGTTTAAAATTGGAATTGAAATTTGTGTACAAATTAGAATTAGAAAGAATTGGATTTGGAATTTAAACATTTCAAAAGGAATTGAAAATTGTTCAAATTGGAATCTCAAATCCTTTATTATTGTATTTGGTTGGTTAATAAATTGGAATCTATCACCCTTGCCCCCACGACCCGCATCGTTGCGACCTGTACCGACTCGAACCATTTCGACCCAAACTGTTTCGACCCGTACTGTTTTGATATGCACCGTTTCGATCCGTACCGTTTGAACCGAACTTTTTCGACCCGTACCGTTTTGACGTGCACCGTTTCGACCCGAAAGAATACGTCTGAAAACGGTACGAGTCGAAACGGTTCGGGTGGAAACTGTATGGGTCGAAACAATACGAGTCAAAATGGTGTTGGCTGAAACGGTATGGTTCAGAATGTGCGGGTCAAAACGATACGGACCGAAATGGTGCAGGTCAAAACGGTACCGGTCGGAACAGGTACGGTCTGAAAAGGTTCAGGTCACGATTGGTACCCTCAGAAACGGTTCGGATTGAAATGGTACCTGTCCGAAATGGTATGGGTCAAAATGGTACAGGTCGAAACGGTGCGCGTCTAAAAGGTACGGTTCGGAATGGTGTGGGTCGAAACACTACGTGTAACATCCGGCCCCTCTCACCACCAATATTGTCCGCTTTGCCCCGATAGGTTGCCCATCCAGAGCTCACGGATTTGTTTTTGGGTGCCCCAGTGGAGACTTCCCAGGAGATCACCCATCTTGGTACTGCTCCCACCAAAGCACGCTTAACTGTGGAGTTCTCCTCTCATCCACTAACATTAAGCCCCAAAACGCGTTGGTGATTTAAGAGTCAAGACATTACTTATGAACCAAGGATCGCTCCTGGCCACGACCGATGTGGGATTTGCCTTGGGTGTCACATTCACCCCCTGTTAGAGTCTCATCGTCCCTGATGAGGTATGCACCCACCATCCCGAACGGCACAGGAGTGGCTTTGATACCATCTGTAACATCCGGCCCCTCTCACCACCAATATTGTCCGCTTTGCCCGATGGGTTGCCCATCCAGAGCTCACGGATTTGTTTTTGGGTGCCCCACTGGAGACTTCCCAGGAGGTCACCCATCTTGCTGCTGCTCCCACCTGAGTACGCTTAACTGTGGAGTTCTCCTCTCATCCACTAGCATTAAGCCCAAAATACGTTGGTGATTTAAGAGGCAAGACATTACTTATGAACCAAGGATTGCTCTTGGCCACGGCCGATGTGGGATTTGCCTGGGGTGTCACACTACAGGCCGAAACGGCACTAGTAAAAACTGGTACAGTCCGAAACGGTTCGGGTCGAAATGGTGCGGGTCGAAACGGTACCGGTCAAAACTGGTACGTTCGAAACCATTCGCATCAAAACGGTACGGTCCGAATCAGTTGGGGTCAAAATAACCTCAAGCGATCAAAGATTTCAATAAATTGACTTGAATTCATACCAAATTCCAATTCCAATTTCTTTATCAACCAAACTCATCAAGATTGAAATTGAAATTCAAATTCCAATTATATTGAATTTCATTCAATTCATAGGAACCAAAACCACCCTTATAATGCATTGTAATTGATAAGAGAAGGTGCACCGACCAACAATACGTAAAAAAAAAATAAGCCACAAAAAGTAGACAAGGTCATGTTTAAAGTTTAATTGTACAAAGTTACTACCGTGCTTAGCACTCTTTTAATTTTATACAGTGAACCAAGGTAAACTCTCCGCTCCGAAAGGTCAACTAAAAAGTAATGTCAAATGTCTTAACAACTACTAAGGTCGAGTGTAGTGGAGCGCTGTGGAGAGCGTTTTGGACCCCATAGCGCCCGGCACACCGCCCCCGCCGGCGCTATGGGGGCGTTTTGGGGCTGAGAGTTATACACACAACGAGCGTTGTGGCTGATAAAAGGGATGTTTGGAGTTCTTTTTTCTTCTTTATAATATTATTATTATGAAGATGACGGTGGGTGGAGAGGAGGCGGAAGGGGAGAAGGGGAGGAGGGAAGGAAGCTGAAGATGATGATGAAGGGAAGGAATAATAATAATAATAATAATAATAATAATAATAATAATAATAATAATAATAATAAAAGAAACATAATAAAAAAATGGAAAAAGACTAACCTCAAAATGTGGGTGTGTGTTAGTGTTTATATAATAATAATAATAATAATAATAATAATAATAATAATAATAATAATAATAATAATAAAACAATAAAAATCAATGATTACCCAATCATTTATAACCCCCTCATAACCCCCCTTCCCACTACACCCTCTTTTTCCATAACCCCTCATAACCCCACTTCTATTACTTTTTAATATTTTAATACTATGCCCCACATAACCCCCCACCACCACACACAATCTAAGTTCATTATTTTATTTGCATGCAAAAAATCAATTCCACGTATGTCCAACGTGGCATCACTTTTTCCTTTTTCATTATTGTGACCCTAGAAGTTCGTACTTCATGTGCAGTGTGAACAGGATCGTCGGTATTTTCAAACTTCCTAGGTACTACAATTCAAAAATGACGACATAAAAATAAATAGGAGACATTTCTAGCCACATTCTACACCTAAGTAAGGGGACGGGGCGCTATCAGGTTTGGTCACGGGTATCTCACTATCAGCACGGTAACACGCCGCCACCTATGCTGGTAGCAGATCCGTGAACCAAATTCTGATTGTAGTTAACGGATGTAAACCAGTGAATCTAAATAAAATATTATTTTTTTTTCTGCCTCTTTTTTCCCAACTATCATCATCACCACCACTCGGATTGGAGACGAGACGGAGCAAGACGAGATGGAGAAAGACGAGACAGACCACACCGATGTTGGGGTTGTAGGTTTTGTAAATAGAGAAGACGATCGTTTGATGTTTTATATTAATAAAAGCTAAGAGCATTCACAATAGCCCCTCTATAATAGTGTGAGAAGGGCCTCTATATTATATAGAGTGGGTATAAGTGGTTGTGAGTAGAAGAGAGAGAAAATATATAGATGAGACACTGTTCATCAGTAAATTTAGAGGAGATACTGTTCACCCTCTATAATTTTTTAATATTTTTAAAAGTGGTTGTGAGTAGAGGAGAAAGAAAAGGTAATAATAAAAGTATAGAATAAGTATTATTAAATAGAAAATGAGAGAGAAATGTAGTGACTTTTAGTGTAATTATAAAGATGGAGATGAAGAATTTATTGTGAATGCTCTAAATCTAGTTATATTATTATATTATAACAAAGTACTTTTAAGTATATTATTATTTTAGCATTGTTAGAGTTATATATTATTATTATTATTATTATTATTATTATTATTATTATTATTATTATTATTATTATGTGTGAAAATAATTGATAGTTGGGTAAATAATTAGTGAAGTGCTGCCTACAAAAAAATGTTTCAGTGAAGAAAATCAGTGAAGTGATGTGGCAGTGCAGGATTGGTAGAAATCAGTTAAGTGAAAACAATTTCAGTGGAGCACCCATTGTGCCCTAACATGCCACTAAATCTTATTTTGAATAAGGAGACAACTTATTTGATTTTATGTTTGGACTATTTTGTGAATGAGGGGTATTATTATTGGAATTTAATCACTTTTTTTGTAAATAAGGATGCAGATTATCTTTGTAAAGCTGTCTTAAAGGCGTGTGTTAATATTGATTTTCCATGTTTTGCTTACGTTTTTACATCTCTGATATTATGTATTTGGTTTGTTGAGTTTTTTAATATTATAAGTGGTAGCAAATAAACGAACAGTTGATCTTAACAACAATGTCCTCAACGTATTTTAGCAATCAGATTATGATTGTTTTGAACTAATTTATTCTCAAATACTATTAGTGATGTTAGAAAAATATTATGTTTGCAGGGTGCTCCTCACCCGCAACAACTCCTCATGGCAAATAAGTGGATCAAACCGTATTCTAGAGAATTCGCAGCGTACCCTGCTCCATGGCTTCGTGCTGATAAGTTCTGGCCACTACATGTTCGTCTCTCGTTTCCACCTTCAAAACTCCAATTTCAAACACTGTTTTTTTTGTTCTTTTCCTTATATTCTAAGGTGTTTTTATGTAACAGGTCGTGTTGACAATGTGTATCGAGACCGTAACCTGATCTGTACTCTTCAGCCACCACAAGAGTATGAAGAGAAAGCCGAAACTTCTACTTAAGTGAGTTATGAATCACCACATTTGCTTCAGGGTTCAGGTCAGTGCACGCAAATGGGAATTAATGATCTGTATGACTGAGTTTATGATTGGTGTGTTTTCTATTTTTATCATTTTTATTAAGTCATCTTACATTATTCAACCTCAAGCACTCCCGAGATAATCAGCTAGTTTAAAATATAGAAAACCTTATATAAAATTCTATGTGCAATATAGTTACGGGAAACCATTTAAGTTTTAAAAAGGTGAATAGGATTGTGGGTATTTTCATACAAAGTGTAAGAAGTCTATATAGGCATTGTGTTTTAAATCTTAGGTGTGGTGTTATATATATATATATATATATATATATATTTTTTTTTGCATAGTATTATATAGCAAAACACAAAACGTAACAATTTAGAATACTAATTAATGTATTTCTCGACATGCAACCTAAAACACCATCAAAGAAAGTACTCTGTGTGCTTTAAATTTCATGTCTAGAATACATTTGATTACGTTTTAAACTGTTGTGTTTGGTGTTTTTCAATATAATACAATGCAAAAGATTGAAAACACAATAGCGAAAAATTAAAACACAATGACTATATAGACTTCTTACACTTTGTACGAAAAATGTTTTTTGTAATGAAACTTATACCGTCTAGTTCAATTCATCATGCTCTTTTATTTATAACTTTGCCACTGTGTAACTTCTTTTTTTCTCTGACTCATATATGTTTTATGCTCTTTTTCTTTTTATTTGTATTTGGTCCTGAGTATATATTGTAACACGATGCCAATATTTTGTAGTGTGTGATATGTGTGTTCACTAAACGAAGTAAAGAAACACAAAGGTGGTTTACTTTGGTGGTTCGATTCTCATCCCTTACGTCTTCCCTTCTTTCTTTTCTTACTCCGCCTTTTGTTTTTGAGTGCGATTAGTTGATCGAGCTCATGTATTCAATGCCAACTAAAGCTATATCACATGTTTCTTAACTAGTAAGATACCCGCGCTTCGCAGCGGGTTTCGAGTCAGTTTCGATTTGGGTATGTAATCGGTTTCGATTTATTATAATATCAATAAGTCAGGTTGTAGGTGAACGGATTTGCCATCTCAATCAATAAGTCAAACCTTGACTAAATGTCGAATTACCCGCGGGTGTAGCGGTGCACAAAACACCAAAATCGTATGAAAGTTAACATTTTTCGAGAATCTACTGTAATTTTTTTTTTTATTAAATCTGTATTTGTAATATTTATTTAAATGATAAACATAAGGTATATATGCTCAAAATAAAATAAGTTAAAAAGATTTACTGTCATTTTGATTCATTGGTTTATTTTACCTATACCCTTTTTAGCTAGGTGTTCTAATAATTTCTTTTGAAGTGAGAAAATCAAGTGATTTGATAACTCAAGCCTTGATAAATGATAAAGAAAATGTAAAATTTCAGAATCATCACTCTCTTCACTCGGTTTTAATATCACATTATCAGATCCTACCTCTCTTACCCTCCCTCATATAAAAATGTTCTCTTTACTCAAAGCTTCTTTTGTTTATATTAAATCAAAGGTTGTGGAATTGTGGAAGAAGGTAGTCGGCGACAGTGAAGAATTATCGGTGGCTCAAAGCTTGTGGTGGTGGAAGTATGAGCTAAGAAGCCTCCCGGTGGCGAAAGCAGCACCCAACAAACAAAGTTTTCTTATATTGACGCCAGCGGCCGCCTCCCGGATCGCTTGAGTTCGTTGACGAAAAGCCGAATTCACCCAGGATCATTACATGCAACTGCCGATCTGTTCAAATAACTCATAACCGTCTGCGAAAAAGACTGTTACGGGAAGTCCCGTCTGCCGCTCTCAGTCTCTACCTCCTCGATCTCTCTATGTTTCTCTCTCTAAACTTCGGTGAGATGTGATGAGGGTAGTGTGTGGGTGCAGGGGTTGCGTTGTTTATTTCGGCGGGCACCACCGTCTGAGGTGGTGGCCGGATTTCCTTGACCTCAGCCTCTCTCTTTCTCATCTGATTTCTCTCCTCTCTCTGTAGTTTCTCTCTCTATAAATGTGTGTATGTGTGGTTTTTTGGGTTTTAAAAGTGGAAGATCTGATGGTTTTTACAAAACCATTAAATGGTTTGTTGGTTTCAAACTTTTAATAATAATCGTGGCTCTTGGTGGCAACAAAAGAAGCATCAAGCGACGTCCACGTGGCCCAGCACTGATTATTAAAACCACTGAGAAAGGAAGTGTACGTGGACAAAAAATGTACATTGGATGAAGAAGCAACGGCCAGGATGAGAACGTTTACTGTTAACGATTTCAAATGTTGTATTATTCGTTGGATGAAGAAAGCAATGGCTAAGATTGGAACCATTACTGTTCACGTTTGGAATTGTAGTTATATAGAATAGTGGTTGAGTATATTTATGTTGAGATCCTTATTTCCATCCTTATAATTTCAACTAATTAAAAAACAACTTTATCTAGGGCTGCAAACGAACTGAACTTTCAGCAAACAGTTCATGAAGCGTTCGGCGGGAAGTTCGTTTGTGTTCGTTCGTTTAATAAATGAACGAACACGAACAAAAAATTTTGTTCGTTTAGTTAAACGAACGAACATGAACAGAGACCGCGTTCGTTCGTTTATGTTCGTGAACGTTCGGTAACGTATTCGTTTATGTTCGATAGTTCAATAGGGTTTATAATTTTTTATTTTCTTATATTTACCTAAATAAATAATATATGTGAGGTAAATATGTTTGGATAATTTAGTTATATTTTGGGTGGATCTAGCTGATATCTTAAGAATTATTTTTATTCCAAAGTTAATATATGTTCGTTTGTGTTCATGAACACTTGTTCGTGTTCATTAATGTCCGTTTGTGTTCGTATACGTTCATGAACAAAGTTAACAAACGAACACGAACACAAGAGTTTTCTTAACGAACGAACACGAACAAAAAATCACGTTCGGAAAGTGTTCATGAACTGTTCGTGAACACATGATTTTCTTAACAAACGAACACGAACAAAGCCTTGTTCGTGTTCGTTCGGTTCGTTTGCAGCCCTACTTTATCCATAAAATTTATTCACCTTTAAATAATACTTACTTATTCTCTTTTTAATTAATTTAAAACTTGCATTAAGCCCCCTACGTTGCAACCGGGGCGCAGGTCGTGAAAAAAAGTAACGTTGAAACGTTATATCGAACGAAAAGTAGAAGTAAAATCGTTCAACCATGCACGCCCATGGCGTAGACCAACTGTAGGCTCTATCCCATTGACACACACCACAAAGATTATCAGTCCTCTTATTTTGTTTGTTCTTTTATACGATAAAGCAACGATCCTAACCGTGTTTCGAAAAGTAGATACGAATTGTGATTTTATTTGTGTACATAACCTTAAATTATTCAAATTGTAAGAGAAAATAACGAAAATATCACCTTCGCTACACTCATACGAACAATGATAGGTGTGAGTACGTTTAAAGAAGCGTAATTAGCTCAATTATAGAAGGGCAGACGCCGAAAGAATCGGAGATGATAGAAGGAAGAAGACGCGGGTGTAAATTGTGAAAAACAAACTTGTAGATCAACCTATGAAAACATTATGTAAGCTTATAAAAACCCAACTTAATAAGCAAAAAAAATCCATAAAGAATGATATACAAGACCATAATACTAACTCATTAGTAATTTAATACTATATATAATTTGTTATTTTTTCATTTAGTTTTAGATATCTTTTTCTTACTGTTATTTCTTTTACATTAAGTCTACGTGACGTTGTCTCTGATCTACTACCACATTCACGTGCGATGACCAGTAGAAGGTTATGTTGATCCTTTATATAAACTAGTAAAATTAAGCCGCGCTATGCGCAACAATTCGGTTGGCATCGACTATGCTTGCCAGCGTAAGCATCTTGCCCTGAACTTGTTGACCCAATCAATCACCTTTACCATCATAATCCATGCCAAACACCATCTCACAGTGACGGAACCAGAATTTTTTAACTGAAGGGTTGTAATAAAAACCTTTTACGTTTGGGATATCAATAATTAACTCATTTCAAACTTTTCTTATTATTATTAACTAGGTTTTTAGCCCCGCGTTGCGGGGCGAATCGTAAACCATGCTAAAATAGTAAACAAATGATAATTCAAACCGGGTAAAATCGTAAAATAAAAACTTAATTTTATAACGCCAAGTGACGTTTACCCGCAACATATATCATTTTTTAAGTGTGTGGTTTAAAAAACATAAGATACTTCCATATACCTGTTGATGTGTAGACAAAAACAAATGTTAAAAAAGAAATACACAATGTTGTTATAAAGTGAAAACGCATTTCAAATGAAACGATGTAGTAATAAAAGATTTTTATTAAACGATATTGCATTTTAAGAACGTTTAAATCACTACAATAGAAAATGGTTTTATATGCCTTACTAGCTGATTACCCCGGGAGGATCCCGGGGTTGAAAAATATAACCATTCTAATAATACTAATATTAATAGTAAGAGTTAATAGCCAAAATCGTCCCTGAGGTTTGGTGGTTTATGCCACTTCAGTCCAAAAATGAAACGTGCTACAACTGGGTCCTTAGGCTTTTGTTTTTTTGCCACATTCGTCCCTGACACTAACCCAGTTAACTTATCTCGTTAACTCTGGGGGCATTTTTGACTTTTTGCCTACCTTCTTCTCCATTTAGACCTGCCATCATCACATACCACCACCACCACCACCCTCACACAACCACCACCACCACCACCCTCACACAACCACCACCCTATTCTAGAGAGAGAGAGACAGACGAGAGAAAGAGAGAGAGACAGAC
Organism: Ambrosia artemisiifolia; assembly: GCA_032199755.1. Classification (NCBI taxonomy): domain Eukaryota; kingdom Viridiplantae; phylum Streptophyta; class Magnoliopsida; order Asterales; family Asteraceae; genus Ambrosia; species Ambrosia artemisiifolia. The sequence goes on from CM063513.1 coordinate 50,254,801, forward strand.
ATACGAGAGAAAGAGAGAGGGGGATCTGAGACCACCATCACCTCCGCCGCCACAACCACCCTAAACAACCATCATCTCTGCCGCCTTGAACCACCCTAATCGTAACCCTAAACACCCACTCCTTCTTCGATCTATTCTCTCTATCTCTACTCTCTCTCTATCTTTCGCTGCTCTCCCTCTCCTCTCTGCTCTATATCTTTCTCTGCTCTCTCTCCTCTCTGCTCTCTCTCTCTCCTATCTGCTCTCTCTCTCTCCTCTCTGCTCTCTCTCTGAACCCTGGACTCACCACCGTCATCGTCGTACTCTGTAGCCGGTCCCCTTCTTCTCCGGTCCCTCTTTCCCCTCTTCGCTTCTCTCTCTCTCTTCCACTTTCTCTCTCTAGTTCTATCCCTCTCTCTGCTCCTTCCTGTATATTCGTGTGTGTGTGTGTGTGAATGATAAGACGAGAGAGACAGAGTAAGGAGGTGGTGGTTGAAGGATGTGGCGGTGATGGTGGTTGAAGGAGGTGGCGGCGGTGGTGGTTGAAGGAGGTGGCGGCGGTGGTTGTGGAAGGAGGTGGTGGTGGTGATGCTGAGAGAGAGATAGAGAGAGGGTGGACTGTTTAAATAGGGTTTTAAAAGGGGCCAAGCAAAAAGACAGAAATACCCTCTCACTTAACGAAAATATTTAACTGGGTTTGCTGTCAGGGACGAAATTGGCAAAAAAACAAAAGCCTACGGACCCAGTTGTAGCACGTTTCATTTTTGGACTGAAGTGGCATAAACCACCAAACCTCAGGGACGATTTTGGCTATTAACTCTAATAGTAATTATTACTCTTGTAATTAAATAAAAAATAATAATCTTGCTATAAGGTGACACCATGTGTTGAAGTGTTGCACGATTCTTTCTCGTAGCTTCTCTTGATGAAGTATACCTAACCATCTTTAGAAGAGTAAAATTCCAATGATAGCATGACGATTGGGCTGAATTTCAACATCGTAGATAAGAAGCTGGTTTAAAAGAAAAAACATGATTAATGAATAACCTGAACACTTTGTGTTTTTTTTGTTTCCTGTATGAACGAAACTCCACAAAAAATAGTCGTTTTTTTCTCCGTTTTTTATATAGCATTATGGTACTCGTTGGAAAGATAATAAAACTCTCGTTAATCTGGTGTAATTTTTTTCTTTAAAAAATCTCGTATATAAAAGATATTAACATTTAAAAATTATGGGAGGAAATATGAGAGAGAAAAATTTAAATTTGTTTTTAAATTCTTTTTCCTAAAATAACTCAATATCTTTTAGGGTTTTATCTTTTTCTTTTTTTTTATTAAAAAATCAAAATAATTCAAAATCACTAAAATCTTTCAATTATAATGCCACGTGGCAGTTTCATGGAGGAACCAATGGCCGTCACGTCAGCAAAAGTCTTTTCTTTTATATATATATATAGATTTAATAACTCTAGAATCATTTCAAATAGAAACCGTGTTTTCATAAACAGGTTTAAAAATGTATTTTCTATTAAAAAAAACTTCTGAAATAATTTAAATAAATATTTCCGCTCTATCGTATCTTTTCTAGTTATAAAATTTAAAGATGAAATGGGATGCAGTTATTATACAAACAATGAAATTTATTTTACAGTAAAACACCTCACAAAATCTGTGCAACACAGTTTGCTTTAACACTCGTTTCTATTTCATCGGAGTATCGAATATCGGAAGAATGGGGTGCCGACCACTGCCTATGGCGGAGACCACCGGTGGCGCGGGTGCGACGTAAAAGATCACGGAGCTGGAACTACCCCTACTTTCTACCTCAATATATCCGAAGGTAAAAGCTGGTGGTGAATTTTGATAGCGGCAATGAAAGTTTGACATTGAGCCGCCATCTTGATAATTACCACCGCCGCGCCTGCAATGTTTTATCTTCTCTCTCTCGACATCACCTGCACTTTCTCCGGCGGCTAGAGACGATCACCACATTCATCACATTTTCGTCACTCTTACGTGATGTTTTCCACTCAAGATCCAAACCATAAACGACGGTGTAGAAACCTGGATGTTGGTTTTGTAGCCGGCGGTTGTAGTGGTAATAGTTGTCGTTGGTTTTTAAAAATAGAATAAAATAAGAAGTGGGGCTCTAGGCTGAGGATAGATGTACACAAAAAGCTGGTGACACAAAGGGCGCAAATTAGCATCAATACACTGGTCCCAAGACCTACCCTAAATGTTATTATGTATAATTAACGGATTTGATGATCCCTTATGTTTGGTTTTAGACGTTTACCTAGTTATCTTAATATTACCTAGTTGCATATTTTTATTTTAAAAACAAAATATTGTTGAAACTATGACGAAAATTATAGAAAGTGTTAATACTATAGAACTTGGGACAATTTTCTCTCCATTTCTCAAAAGCAAATTACAAACTATTTATAGATGCAATGGACTTAAAGCATAATGCTCATGATCCTTATTGTTAGGAGGCATGCATACCATTACTCCTACCATGCTCCACTATAAAAATAAATAACAATGCATACTTAAGAAATAATCAAATAAACTCCTAAAAATGTGCTTCCACTCTGCGCGCTAGTCCAACAACTTGGCAGGAAGTTTGCGGATCCTCTCAGGCTTCATAATGGGCTCATTTGCAACATGGACTGGTCCCATGCTATCTTCTGTTGGGCCGGTTAGTATGGACTCATCTAGTTGGGCTACATCATCCCCCTCCCCTTGAAACTTAACATTGCCCTCAATGTCGATAAACTCCGGAAATTGATCGTGCAACTCTTCGACATTCTCCCATGTGGCATCTTTTAGCAGTTTCTTTTCCCACTTGACTAAAACTTGGCGGTTGTTGTCAACATTACGGTGTTCCATCACAAATTCGGGTAAGGACGCGAGCTCCATGTCCGGATAGATCTTGGGAAGATCACCTGTGGGATTAGAAGGAGTTCCGTAACTTTGTTTGAGAAGCGAAACATGGAACATAATCATGAATAATTTTATAGGGTCCATAATATCGACGAGATAGCTTGTGTTCTCTCGATGATGGACAGTAGCTTGACGGTACTTGTGAAGGCGCAAAAAACAAAGTCGCCCACTGAGAATTCTTTGTCAAGCCGTTTCTTGTTAGCTTGTTTGACCATGCGCGACTTCGCGGCTGCAAGAGAAGCTTTCAATGAAGATAAGATACTTTGATGAAGGGTTAAAGAAGCTTCGATAGAACCGGATTTGGCGGAGCCAGGAACATAATCATGAATTGTTGTTACATCACGACCATAAAGAGCTCGAAATGGAGACATGCTGATGGCAGAATGCGGACTTGTATTATAAGAGAATTTAGCCAAATATAGATAACGCTCCCATGTTTTTGGAGCATCCGAAACAAAAGCTCGAAGGTACATCTCAAGATCGCGATTAACCACTTCTGTATGACCATCAGTTTGGGGATGGTAAGCACTAGAATGAAGAAATTTGGTACCCATTTGTTTAAACAACTCACGCCAAAAATGACTAACGAAAAGCGGGTCACGATCGGAAACAATGGTTTTTGGCAATCCATGTAATCGGTATATCTCTTTCATGAAAATTGAAGCAAGCGAGACTGCCGTGTATGAAGTTGGTAAGGCAATGAAATGGGCAAACTTGGATAATCGGTCGACTACAAACCCATATTGACGTCTTGCCTTTGGAACTCGGCAAACCCGTAATAAAATCCATGGATATGTCGATCCACGGGTATTCAGGAGTGGGTAAGGGTTGTAGCAATCCGTAAGGTCTGTGGTTTGAAGTTTTTATGGTTTGACAAATGTGGCAAGTTTTGACAAATGCCGAAACATCTTTCTTCAAGCCAAGCAAAGTGAAGGAACTCACAAGGCATTTCGTCGTTGCATTTACACCCGAATGTCCTCCCAAAAAAGAAGAGTGAAACTCCTCAACAAGACGGGTACGTAAGTCTGAAATCGGAGGAAAGAGCAATTTGCCACGGATGTACATTAACCCGTCACGGAACGCATGATGTGGAAAAGTTACAGAATCATTTTGAACCTTCTCAACGAGTTCTTTTCCTATCGGGTCCGAAATGTAATACGAGCGAAGCTCGGCTAACCAAGTAGCTGTTGGGTAGGAAATAGCCAATAAGGACGGAATGTCCAATCGGCTAAGAGCATCGGCGACCGTATTTTCTTTACCGGGCTTAAAATGAATTTCGAAATCAAATCCCATGAGTTTGGTGAGCCATTATGTTGTTCCGGTGTTTGAATGGTTTGGGAAAGGATATGTTTAAGGCTATGATAATCGGTGAAGATACGGAAACGATGACCCAAAAGATATTGACGCCATTTTTTAACCGATTCGGTGATGGCGTATAATTCCTTGGTGTAGGATTGGGCCTGCATGGTGGAACACAACTTTTTGCTAAAGAATGCGATTGGTTGGTTGTTTTGGGAAAGGACTGCGCCAATGGCTTGACACGACGCATCAGTGGTTACGTCAAAAGGCTCACCGAAATTGGGTAAGGCAAGAATGACCAATTCTTGCATGTTTTTTTAAGTTGCATGAAGGCCTCAGTAGCCTTAGGAGTCCACGTGAATTCTTTGCATTTCAGAATATCGGTAAGCGGCGCGGCAATTTGGGCATAGCCACTAACGAACCGGCGGTAATAACCGGTGAGGCCCAAGAATGCGCGAACGGTGGTAAAGGAGTGTGGTACGGGCCATCGTTGAATGGCATCGATTTTATCGGGTTCGGGTGCGACTCCTTGGGATGATATCTTATGGCCAAGAAAAGAGATTTCGGAAACACCGAATGTGCATTTCGAAGCTTTGGCATGATAGTGATGTTGGTGTAAGGTTTGGAAAACAAAGTTGAGGTGGTTATAGTGGTCCTCACGAGATGAACTGTAGATGAGTATATCACAAAAAACACTAACACGAATTTACGAAGGACGGTGCGAAACAAATCGTTCACGGCCGATTGGAATGTGGATGGTGCGTTGGTGATGCCGAATGGCATGACGACAAACTCATAATGGCCGTCCATGGTTCGAAAAGCGGTTTTGTGTATATCCTCTGGGGCAACTCTAATATGGTGGTAACCGGACCGGAGGTCGATCTTAGAGAAGATGGTTGCGCCATGGAGTTCATCAAAAAGTTCGTCAATGGTGGGAATTGGAAAGCGATAACGGACTGTGACGGCATTTAGTGCACGATAGTCAACACAAAAGCGCCAACTTTCGTCTTTCTTTTTCACCAAAAGAACGGGTGAGGAAAAAGGGCTTTGGGTCGGTTGAATGACACCACTATTAAGCATCTCGGATATAAGTTGGGTCATTATTTGTTTATGAAAATGAGGGTAACGGTATGGTTTAACGTTTACGGTTTGGTTGCTTAGAAGTGGAATATGGTGATCATGTGGGCGTGTGGGGATTGTGGTTCGGAAAAAATGGATTGGAACAACTCCAAAAGGGCCGTGATATGAGGATCAGTAGGTGCAATGGTGTCAATAGAAGATGTGATCGGTTGCGGTTGTTCAACAGATAAAGTGTGGAGTGATGCAATGGATCCGTGGCGAAGGAGTGTGGCAAGGGAGCTTGATGAGAATGAACGGGTAAGTGGTTCACCACGTAAGGTGGTAGTGCGGCCATTGTAGGTGAAACAAATTTGTGGAATAGAAAAGTTTGCAATAATAGAACCGAGTGTCGCCACCCATGCAACACCCAAGACAATGTCCACGCCTTGAACCGGAAAAATAAAGAAAGGAATGGTGAAATTAGTACGTTGGAGTTGAACATCGATGCCGGGACAATAACCTTGACAATGAATGAATTGGCCATTACCGACCATCACCGAAAAGGGTTGCAAGGGTTGAGTTGGTACGCCGAGGGAGATGGCGATTCGAGGTTGGATGATATTATGTGTACTACCACAGTCGATCAAGATGGTAACGGGAACGCCATTGATATAACCGATAATACGTAAGGTTTGTATGGAGCTTAGACCAAAAAACACCGCATTGGAAAGTGCCATGAATTGTGCGGTGGGTGCTTCTTCAGGTAGTGGTTGTGATGGGGAGTCGGGTAGTGGAACGTGTTCGTCGTTGTCAACAATTAAAATGAACTGAGGTGGTGAGCATTTATGTCTAGGAAAAAACTTTTCCGGACACTGGAAACAAAGGCCGTCTTTGCGACGTTGTTGACTTGCTTCAGGAGATAATTTGGTAAGGGGTAGTGGTTTGGAAGGTGAAGGAAGAAGTGGTGGGTTGTTAGTTGTAGAAGGTTTGGCAGTGGTCGATTGTGAGGCCAAGGAATTAGGAGAGGTTGTTGTTATGGATGTTGAGGTAGCGAAGGTTGGAGTTTTGGCTGAGTAGGAGTATTTCAATTTAGAAAAATGATTGAACTTATATTCAAGAAGTCGAGATAAGCCACAAGCATCTGTTAAGGTGGTTGGTTTAAGGATTGCAAGTTCGGATTGAATTTCTTGTTTGAGACCGGAAACAAAGCAATTGCGAAGTGTTTGTGGTGAAAGGCCGGTTATACGGTTACTAATTTTCTCAAATTCGGTGATGTAGTCAGTTACCGAGCCGGCTTGTTTGAGTTTGAATAAGGTGGATTCATGGTTTTCATATGTGGATGGGCCGAAACGGAGCTCGATGGCGCGCTTGAATTCTGTCCAAGTGCCAAGCAAGTCGTTGTTTGTTTGGTTTTGATACCAAGAAAGGGCATCTCCAATGAAATGGAAAGCGGTAAGCGATACGCGTTCGGGGTGGGCAATATTGTAATAGGAATATAATTGTTCGGCTTGAAAAATCCACCCTAAAGGGTTCGATCCATCAAACAAGGTAAGGTTATTTTTGGGTGTCTAGGATTGTTGTTGTGTTGGTTGTTGGGTGGATTGAATGTACGAGCAGGGGTTTTGGGTGGCTCATATTTGCTGGGTCTAGGTTGTCTGTTAGTTGAGCAACATGGGTGACCAAGCGCCCGGTTGTTTTGGTTTGGATATCGAGTTTGGAGTTAAGGTTGGCGGTAGCTTGGACCAATGCAGATATGTGAGTGCGACTGTCAGTTTAGGTGGCTGCAGCTTGTGTCGAAATTTGGATGAGTTGGGACAATTGTTCGGAAACGGATGGTGGAAGGTCTTCGGACGATGAGGTATCTTTGCGAAGGGCCATAGGTGTGTTCGTGAATGAAAGCACCAAGATGATGTAGCCTTTTTTAGTAGGCAAACACTCCAAAGAAATTAAGAGAGGAATAAAGAACTTGGGACAATTTTCTCTCCATTTCTCAAAAGCAAATTACAAACTATTTATAGATGCAATGGACTTGAAGCATAATGACCATGATCCTAATTGTTAGGAGGCATGCATGCCATTACTCATACCATGCTCAACTACTCTATCATGCATAACTGCTTGAATAAAAATAAATAACAATGCATACTTAAGAAATAATCAAATAAACTCCTAAAAATGTGCTTCCACTCTGCGCACTAGTCCAACAACTTGGCAGGAAGTTTGCGGATCCTCTCAGGCTTCATAATGGGCTCATTTGCAACATGGACTTGTCCCATGCTATCTTCTGTTGGGCCGGTTAGTATGGACTCATCTAGTTGGGCCGCATCACAAAACACCGTAACCGGCGTGAGGTTGACACGTAAGCAACGGCTGGGGATAAACACTGCAACTGACGGAAGACAACTCTATTCAGCTGCTGCCATGTCTCTGGCAACAGTATCGGTCGTCTCCGATCAGTTTGGTGGGGTTGTTGACGCACCGTCGGCGAAGAAATCAGCCGCTTGTCGTCGGAGGAGGGACGCCCAAGAATCAACCGTTGCGTGTCTGTTAGTATTGCTGCCTAACGCGATGTGCTTACGGTCGTGGTTGACGGTGCTGTGGTTCGTTGTGGGAAAACTGCGGCATAAATCGAAAGACGAAAACTTTGCGGGCAAATGTCGGAAAAGACAACTGTCGGCTGTTGCGCCGACAGTTGTCAATTAATATATATACTAATATCCACCGTAAACTCCAGCCTTAGGCATAACTATAGTTACCCTACAAAGAATAAAAAAATGAGAAAAATGTGAAACTATTAAAGAGTGAAATGTATTCAAGGAAAAACAAGTGGAAAGGTAGTTTTAGCCTAAAAGATGAAAAAAAAGTTACATGCTCGTTCCCCCTCATTTTTGAAACGTTCGTAACTTTTTATACGGCATCTTTATTCTTTTAAAAAACTTATACTATAAAATTGAGCGTCTTTTATCTTTAATATGAGTATCCTATTGTTATCTTTTAAAAAAAATTCAAAAACTTAGTTACGTAGACACAATGAAGAAAACGTAAAACACGATGAGTATCAATCTAAAAACGTAATGAATAATGGGGTATAAAACACAAGGTACAACAAATTAAAACACAATAGAAAACATATTAAAAACAAAATGAACAACATAATAAAATACAATGGACAGTAGACTAAAATACAATGAACAACAAAGTAAAACACAACGGACACCAAAAACACAAAACCTAGTTGTGCCAAACACAACAAACAACATAAAACACAATGGAAAGTATAATAAAAACACAATGGACAAAGTTAAATAATTTGAAGACTATAAAACACAATGAACATATTTATAACACACATATAACACAATAGATGAACAGAAGGCACAATAAAGTACAAAAAAAACTAATTAACATGTTTTTGTTTTTAAAATTTTATATAGAAATATGATACTCATATTAATTATAAAAAACGCTTGTTAATATGGTGATTTTTCTTTTTTTAAAAAAGTATCGTATGAAAAAGTTATAGACGTTTTAAAATGATGAGGAATTGACATGTGTCTTGCATGTAGAGAGATAAAGTAAACAAATGTGACTTTTCCTTTTATACCTTTCCCTTAAATTAATGTTTGATTTTTTTTCTCAGCCTTTCTAAAAAAGATGTTATTTGTATTTGATCCTAACTATATTTTAATTTAAGATTTATATTTTAAGGTCTAAACTCTGAACATGAAAACTTGTGATCATAATTTACAAATCCTATTACCATAAAATATTATTGATATTAAAATAACCAATACTAACCAACTTGAAATCATATGCTATGTTATGAGCATTTATAAATTATTAATTTTTTTTAAAGGTAAACAAAGTCGTAATGACTCTGGTAGGGCTGTTCACGAGTCGAGCCGATTCGAGTGGAGCTTTGCTCGTTTGCAAATCGAACCGAGCGGAGCGGCTCGTTTACAATCGAGTCAAAAACCGAGCGAGCATTCTTCGAGCGCAAATTTTTACGAGCGAGCGCCGAGCGAGAATCGAGCGGAGAGTAATTTTGATAACCATAAACTTGGGATTTTCCTTCGATGATTTCATGTCGGGTGACAACTAAGGTCATACTGTCTGATAGTAACACTAATATTGAGATCCGAGCGTCCGAGGATGAGGCTTAGGTTGAGACTGGTGATGCAATCAGTTAAAGTAGAGAACAATTGTTGCATTGTGACGTAGGGTAGTATCAAGCAACGATTAGCGATGGACGACTAATACCATAAAGAAGTCAAGACTGTCATCTCATGACTTATGGTTTTACTAATAAACTTAGTGTTAAATGTTTAATTGTGTTAAGTGGGCTAGTTATATTGTGTTTGCATATATTGAGCCAAATCCAATAGAATGTTATAAATAAAACTACAAATATATGTAAATTGTGTGTATAATTATAATTAAATATATAATAAATAGATAAAAATGTATTCGAGCAAAACCGAGCCGAGCGGACCTTTGCTCGTGTTTGGATCATTTATAAACCGAACCGAGCCGATCGGCTCATTTACAACCGAGCGGAAGATCGAGCGAGCATTTTTTGAACGAGCGTCGAGCGATTTGAACAGCCCTAGACTCTGGTGGAAATTCCTTTCTGACAAATTCATGATACCTAAGGGTATTCGGTCCTCCAGGTCCATCAATACAGGGAAATCCTGACCACTCACTCGTCCTAAGACACGACAGTAAATAATCAGTTAAACTTATATCCTTTAAGGATAGAACTTGTGACCATTAGACTACAAATCACCTATCATGAAGCCTCCATATTACTTAAACAATAGGTTGGTGGTTTATAAATGCTTAATGATTTCTAGAATACCCACAATAGTGAGCTGTCAACACATAGATTAACATATATACCAATTTCAGTAAATAAACAGCACAATAATCACATTGATCAACGTTGTCTGCTAAGAACTTTTATATATTATTATTGCCAAAAATATTCAAACTATTGTTTTCTTTTGTTCACCAACTCTTTCATATTTTTTTTATATGTTCGTTTAAAGTATAATTTTTACATTTCTATCATAGATTGCAAAATTAAATATTTATTATCCAGTTGAATATACAGATTTATTCGCTTCATTTCTGATGTAAATATTAATAAACGATAACTCTAGATAAATATAATATATCAGGTTAGAGATCTGTGAACTTCACGGTTAAACAAAATATAAAATGAAAAGTTATAAAAGATATACATATGAAACAATTATTTGCGATTTAATTAATATTTGAAAGCAAAACAATAACTAAAATAACACATAATATCTATGTCTTGTTGGACACGAACTAAACGATAACTACTAGGAAAACAAAATAAAACATATAATCCATTAATCAATATCCAGATGTCTTAGGAGGTAAACTTTGACTTTTGTTGTCAAACAAACAATTTTTCACCTAAAATAGAAAAAATAATATTGTTAGAATTCCAAAGCCAAAAGTTTCTGTAACATTATATAAAAGTTCCTTCAATGTGGAATTGAAATTGAAGTCAAATGTAGCTGGCACAAAGCCACAATAAATCTCATTCCAAGCTTGAGCCAAAAAATGAGCATAGGCTGAAATAAAAGGGGTTGGTAAAAGTTTTGATGGGTCTGTAGGACCGGGTAAGTTTAAGTTAATACAAAATAAGGTTAAATTCAACTTAAAACAAAATAAATACAGAATCAATGATGTTTGTTGTGAATTTGTAATGTTAGTAAAATATGAAGATAACAACAGTGGGGTTTGTGGTTCAGTGGCAAGGCAAAACCTTTTAATACGCTTAACTGTGATGTCTTGGGTTCAAGTCTTACAAAGAAAAAGAAATTCAGAAAAAAATAGTAAAATATGAAGTTTGAAATATATAAAAAAAACCTCAATTTTCCTCCTAGTGGTTTTATGTTTTTAACACTTTCAATTAAAGAGTTTAAAAATTGCATTGATCATCATCCAATGGTTTGCAAATTCTAACCCTTCCAGTCCACCACTCTAACGAACATCAATTTCTCTGTTAACTTTTTCTGAAAAGACAAAAATGCCCTTGTAATTAAAAATCATAACAAATATATATTAACTGTTTATCAAACTTTTCTCTCTCTACACTCTCATCCTCTCTTTACTCTCTTCCATCATCATGGGCTTTTTGGAAAATCGGGTCCTCGAATTCTCCACGGGGGTTGATGTCGGCGACCCGTTTGGTAACCGGGTCACAACTAACGCCTAAAATTTGCGGTATCAGTCGTGACCCGTCCATGAGTTAAAGATGCCTAAATAAGGTTCGCGTAAGGTTTCTTTGAAGGTTACTAATGCTACCAGTCTGACGACGGGCATGCGTTAATGGCGGTCGTGATAAGTAATAGGAAAACAACTATGGTTGAGAGTGTGATGGTGGTACCCACATTATATTCACGCACCATCAGAATCTTTTATGGTCTAGATTTGCAAACTGGACCCAGATATGCAAATAGAACATCTCCATTCTCATCTTTGGTGGTTTGGGGAGATGGTGTGGTATGGTGGTGCAACGCGGTGATGTGGGTGTGGTGCGGTGCGGTGTGGCAGCAATGGTGGTGAGAGGTGTGGTGGTGGTGAGTTGGTGCGATGAAGATGGAGAAGGTTAGACCATCTACTACTATGAGAAGCAGTGGTCGATGGTGGGGGGTTAAGGTTCAGGATCAGATCGTGTGGGTGGAGATAGGGTGTGACACCTGTCAATTTTCCAGGTCAAGATCCGTAGACACCCTTAAAACTATGTCATTATTATTCGTGTATTACATTATTACATTAGCTATGTCATCCCGAGTCTAGCAATGCCTATACAATTTCAGGAGTTCGTTTACATTTTCCATCAATGTTCACTTACGCATGCAACACCCGATTATCCCGAAACAATTGGCAATGAACAATCGAGCCAATGACACGCTCAACAGAGAGTAACAAAAATGTCCAATTATTACGTATGATCGAAACAAGACTACATGTGACAGTATCCAGTTTAAAAACTATACAATTCCACATGAAACACGAACATTTATAAAGCCATTTTTATAAATATTCGACGTATTATTTATAAAGTTTTGTCGTGGATCCAATTCTTTCTCAAAGACATGTGCATACATACGTTCTATACATATATATATCTATATATATATCCTACACATACATACGCACGTGTGTATATGTGTGTGTGGATCGAATTTTTTTTCAAGTATATGACATGTGTTAGTGATTTTGTAATTATGTACATAAATAACCACAACCGTTCATTCAGTTATATTATAAATATATTAATACCCATGCTTATTGAATAGTACTCGCATTAATTGCCCGGGCCCACCTCTTAACTATTGGTTTTATACAATTAATTTGGGTTCCTAACAGGTTTGAGGTGCTGGTCTGGTTGTTGGCTGCTGTGTTTGCTGATCACTTTCCCGGGTTCGAGTCGTTGGCTGTCCGTTTTTATGCTAATTATTTTTTTTCAGCTTACTAATTATTATTACCAGCGTGTATCCCCCGTGTTGCGGGGAGGGGGTTTGTAAAAACGCGTATTACAAATCTGTATATGTGCATCAAATACATGCAAACCGAATAAAATTCCTAGACATGGCCAGAGTAAATCAACACCCGGTAACAACTAAATGCAAACGAAGATTCGTTAAACACCTTAAAAACGTTACATTTAAAACTGCATCTGGGAAACATTAAAAAAAACATTAAAGTACGTCATTTAGTTTTACAATATAAAAGAGTTTACATACATTGAACATCTAGAACTAAACTTTATTCGAAAATAAGCAAACTAAAGCAATTTGTTATCCAAATAACAACAATAATAATAAAACAAAGATTAATGACAACACTTCCATTAATGATGATATTTGACTCTACGCCGTTGTTGTTGAAGCAGAAACTCCGTTTCGGCGAAATCACTCCACATAAACTCAAATCCCTGTTGTTGATGAGGATACATACCTGGGATGACTTCCCAGACTGTTCTTGATATTTGAGTCTACGTCGTTGTTGTTGAAGCAGAAACTCCATTTCAGCTAAATTTCTCCACATAAACTCAAATCCTTCTTGTTGATGAGGATACATACCTGGGATGAGTTCCCAGACTGTTCCTTTAGTCTGCTTGCAAGCGTCATAAGGATTTATTTTCATGACTTAAAATCTGTTGTTGATCAACATGACGCCTTCTTCTCGACTTATCAGGCGCATAGTTTGCATGGTATGTACATCATTTTTTCTATTAGTATAGCCATGTTAAAAGTCATGTAAGGTAAAACAACTAATAGGAAAAAGAGGTTAAAAGTAACCTTTTATTCTTGAACTATGAGTAGTTGAGGTATGCGAATGTTAACATCCGTTTTGAGTTGCTCATATATAATAGTTCAACCTGTAGAAAGCAACAATCTTTAGTTTTTTTTAGTTTCTTGATGGATGAAGCTAAGATTAAACCTAGGCACAAAATTTCCAAACCCATAGGATTGCACAGTTGATTATCTATTCATAGTAAGCCTAGTAAACAATTTTAAAGAATAAATATTTTCCTTTTACGAAGTAAGGGATAGTTCAAAACCTCATGGAAGACATTTCATGTGTTAAAGAAAGGTGTACACAGCTGGCGTTTGCTAAAAAGAAGGTTTTAAAGCATAAATCATAAGCCAAATTACCTGAGATCATTAATGTCGGTGATGATGATGAACAGAGAATGTATTACTGATGTTGATGGTCTAGAGTTCATCTCTTCAATTGAAAGAATGTGGACTCTAAAGAACGGCAAAAGATAGCATAATAGTAAGTTAGCAAAAATAATCCACTTTTAGGAAAGGAAGAAACCCTCCATGCTACTCTAAAAGAAAGAATAGCATGGTGGGTTTCTTTCTTTCCTAAGATGTTCAGATCTTTGCTAATTGACCAGTATTTACTCTCTTTGTTTTCTCCAGAACCTACATTCTTTCAGTTGAAAAGACGAACTCTATACCATTAACAACAGTAATGCATTGTCTGTTGATTACCATCATCAGCATCAACGATCTCATGCAATTTGCATTTTGATTTATGCATAAACTTCTTTTTCCCAGTAAAAGTTAAACTATAAACCTTTCTGTGACCCATTACACACTCAACATAATATTTTGGATCATCCATTGTTTCTAAAAAGTTAAAAAATTTGTTTCTTCCAAATTGTGAATTAGACTCACTATGAAAACATAACATCTAAGCATACAACTATAAGAAATTTGCAAATATTGTGCCTATATCGAAGTTCAGTTTCAACTATTAAGAAACTAAGATAAAAAGAACCTAAAGATTATTGCTTTCTAGTTGATTAACATACCTAAAATTGGTGGTTGTATATGAATAACGACCTGAAATGTTAAAGAAGCTGCACTTTAGCATACAATAAAAGATTTAAAAATAATATAAGGTAAGATAAAATATGTCACCTTCACATTTCCCAGTTTCAGCTGCTCCAAAGGATTTGCATATTCGTGCTTTAATTGGAATTCCGAGAAATGGATTTGATCGCTGCTTTACACTAACTCCATTTAGCACAACATTTGCTTCCATCGTGGAGACTTGGTTTCCGTAAAAGATTTTGAACCTTCAATGCTGCATTCTTAACGAAATATGCAGAGGCTCTCTCCTTTCGGCATTAGAATAGGTAACATTTGATCATCTTGGTTAATAGCTTTCAAAAGAAAGCATATGTTACTCATCATGACCAAGGAAAATACCCCTAAAAAACAGTAGTATATTATGGTCTGTACAATCATAGTATATAAAGCTGATGCACCAAAAACAATGTTTTTTAAAAGCCATCAAACATTATTCTAAAAGAGCAAAAACAAAGAAGGCTCAGGGCCGTAAAACTGACGCAGCTTTGGCTACAGGACAGGTGGCATGAAACCAAGCGCCATTTAGTTCTGCAACACCAACGTGACAGCTGCAGTAGTTTTGCGTTCGTATCCAACGACTCATCATAGCCCCGTATGGAAAACATATTTTTGAAAAGTGTATCCCTATCACTCAGCAATTGGAGGCAAAGCGTCTGACCACCATGCAGACTATTAGACGTAGTCACTCTCCCGCTGTACATCAGAAGAACATTTTTGGGTTGAAAAGGTAAACAGGCTATACATCAACTGGTCTGGTAGGCTCAAATAATCCACATAGATTGCACATTGACTTGTTACCACATGAATCAGTGCGTTGCCCCGCAAAGATACGGAATATCTCATAAGGATAAGTCCGCCATGGCTGCACACCCATTAATTACGCTGGAACCCAAAGCCAACAGCATTATCATAGACAATGAAGCAAGAGCAACGACAATCAGAGCAACATGTATTAAAGGATTTCATCATAGCCCCAAGACATGCATACCGAATGAAATGCCTAAACATGGCCAGACTAATTCAACAGCCGATAACAACTAAATGAAAACCAAGATTTGAACATTTTAAAAAACGTTATACAAATCAAATAACACACGGACATGCATCATGCACAAAAAAGCAACAAAACGCAGTAACAATAATAATACGTGCGTCATATGTATGAGGAAGCATACGAAAAGCGCACGTGTCCGGACAGGTTATAATAATAATAACCTTCTAAAGAAGGTGGGCCAGACCTCATTAATAGAATGACACCAACAGAAGCTGGTAAACCAGAAATTATATACACATGTTACCAAGGAAAGTACATTTTTGGGTTCAGTAGACCAACAGGCTGCACATCGACTGGTCTAACAGGCTCAGATAACTCAAACAGATTGCACATCGCCTGGTTAGTACATGAACATATGGTTGGCCCACCAAGATACGGTATATCTCATAAGGATAAGTCCGCCATGGCTGCAGACCCATTAATCACGTAGGAAACCGAAGGCAACGGCATTATCATTGACGACGAAGCAAGAGCAACGACAAGCAGAGCAACATGCATTAAAGGATTTCGTCATAGCCCCAAGACATGTACACCTAATGAAATGCGTAAACATTGGCATACTAGATGAACCTATGGGTTGCCCCGCCAAGATACGGAATATCTCATAAGGATAAGTCCGCCATGGCTGCACTCCAATTACATTAAATGTAGCTTCTTTAACCATCTAATAAAACACATCAATCAAACAACATCAGCAGAAGCATCTAAAGCAGAGATAACCTTCAGCTGTTACTGAAAAGAGTAAATAAGGAAAGAAGAAGAGCCTCGGGCTAGAGAAAACAGGAAATTAAAAGAAACCACTAAAAAATACCAGTAAGTAAACATGCAAAGCGTGTTTAACACCTGTGTAGACACCTCATCGGATAAAACACGTGAATTACTATAAAAACCACATACCCAACGACTCCGGCCCGGGCAACTGGTAAAGAAAGACAACAGGCCACCACCACGCCAACACCTTGAACCTGTTAGAAAACCCAAAAAATTGTATAAAACGTATACATAGAAGAGCAGTTTTATCAGAACCGCCGTAAAGATGCGGATAACCTTATCTTTGGTCAAATTGATCCAGGCACATATCAGACATGCCAACCTTCAACGAAATACTATTCTGATAATATAATATAAATATATTAATACTTATGCCTATTGAACAGCAAATGTATTTATGGGAGTTGGCCCCTGGCAAGACGCGGATAGCCTCATGTTTGCTTACATTCACTAACGCGTACTGAGAGCCTCCATAATAACAGACAAATGATCATAAAGCAAACACCACATAAACTTAGGCTCAGATTCAGCTTCTCAAACAACCAAACCTAGAAGCCGCCATGGCTGCATTGTTATTGGTTGTCATGTAAGGATTAATCTACCATGGTTGCACCATTACCGGTTGCCATGTGAAAATGTAGCAAGTCACATAACCATCTCGGTTGCCCCGTCAAGGTGTAGATAACCTTATCTTTACCAGATTCAATTAGGCACATAGAAAGCCATCATCATAGCCTTTAAGAATTCATTTTCTGTTCAATGTTCAATAAGCATGGGTATTAATATATTTAATATAATTATAATATAATATAATAGCCACACCGATAGCCAAGTCACGTGGATTCACACATGTGCATAAAAAACCATGATCATAACCTCTTTAAAATACACAAAATGTCCTCGCACCATCAACGTAACGTTTTTAAACCACTGGATACGAAACAAAGAGGCCATAAATAAGGGTGATAGTTGAACCAGACAGTGGGTGCACACGCGGAACCAACCCACTAACACCTCTAGGTCAATAACACTGGTGCAACTGGCATTAAGAAGCCCATCAAAAAACTGTCTTGGCAAAATCACACCAATACAGAGCACTTTGTGCCGACCTGCACAGCCAGGGCTGGCAAACACAATCACTGTTCAAAAAAACATAGGTATGAAGACAACATTAAAGACGGCAGGAACCAGAGTGATGAATACCCAACAATATTCAACACATACAAACAATCGAAACAACGAAACTATAAATCAGGGGGCCCTTCGAACCGGACGGCGGCCATAGGCGTTGAACCGACCCACTACCACCGCCGGTTGAATACGATCGCTGTAACCGCCGCCACTAAGACAACATGCAAGTCGGCAGGAACCAGAGTACTCAATAGCCAACAATATTGAACACACACAAACAATCAAAACATAGAAACTATAAATCAGGGTGCCCGTCGAACCAGACGGCGCCGTTGGTGCTTAAACGACCGACTACCACTGCCGGTTCGACCGCTACAACCGCCGCCAGCAAGAGTACCAAACCACCGCCGCTACCATTGTCGGTATCAGACCAACAAAGAAGAACCATGAGTCCATACAGTGACAATAAATAATAATAATAATAATAAAATTAAAACATACCATTTCAACCGCTGTTGCATTTAACATAAACGAACATAAACGAACGAACGATGATAGCAATAACTGTGTACGGAGGACGGTAACGGTTGAGATAGCAACGAACGGGGGTATAATGGCGGCCGACGTTGACGGTGGAGATGGAAATAAACGATGGTAGTATGGCAGAGGACGACGGCCATATGAGTAGAGACCCAGAGAGAAAGGAGATGAAGTGTGTGTGTGTGTGTTAAGATCGTATGTGTGTGTATATGATCGGTCATAATACGTTATATCTATGAGAAAGCATAGGGAAAGGCCACGTGTCCGGACAGGTGGAAAGCTTTAAAAAAAGGAAAAAAACAAATGGTAAAAACGGATTCGACCTGACTCGAACCCGGGTCTGGGACAAACACAAACAACACCCACACCAACTGATCTGCAACATCATTTATTTATTAATCCTAATCTTCTATATAAATAACCTTCTAAAGAAGGTGGTCCAGCCCTCATAAATGCATTTACTGTTCAATAAGTATGGGTATAAATATATTTATAATTATTTTAATGTTGTAAACACGTGTCTTCTTCTCCTTTCCCCTCCTTCACACACCTCACCCTCTTTTGACAGCTTATCCCCATTCCCTCTCAAACTTTCCATTCTCTATCTCTCGCACAACTCTTTTTTCTCTTCTCTCTCTCTCTCTCTCTCTGTATTTGAGATTAAGATGGGGGGTCGCAGAATCCACACCTTCGACAAACATCAACCATCATTCTTCGACGGTCGCACTACCAAACCCACCGTCGCAAAAAACCCTAGGTCAAACCCAAACCCTGTGCATCCACCGTCACTCTACCCTCAACACACATCACCACCGCTGTATGCACCACCGTCTTTAACACCCCTACCCAATGATTCGATTATTATGGGTATACATTAGAAGTAATTGACTTGATGGTGTTCCAGACCTATAGCAAGGGACAATGATGGTGGATCTGGGTTGTGGCTAGAGTTCCGATTAAATTTCTTTATGAGTTTATCTGTGTTTGTGGATGATTACTAAGTTTACTATCAGTAATATTAAGTATGTGTTTGTATGCTGTTAGGGATTTTATCTGATATTGTTGCAATAATTTAAAATCTGATTGAATAATAGATGTTTAATAAGTAGCCAATGAATTCATATCAATAATTTAAATATTTGTCTGTATATTTATATAAGCAGTCAATCAATTCATATGAAATTAATTTTTGAAATGGTTGTGTGTTATTATCAGGTTGTTGGTATTGAGGAGTTTTTGAATTTTATTAGATGGGGTGGCGATTGTTTGCTGCATGCTATATGTTTTTGTATGATTACTATTTTATTGTATATTAGTCAGAAGGGTATTCCTATTGGATTTGTTTGTTCGTCGAAATCATTGACTTTGCCTTTGTTTTTTTATTGTTACCCTGTTTCAGGTTGATTTGTTGAAATTCTAAAATACCTCATCTTGCTCCTTAAGGTATGCACTAATTTACTTTAAATAGGGTTGTTGATATATTTTGCTTTAGCTTTCTTTATGTGACATTTGATGTTTATCTATTTTCCAGTAGGTGACATTAGTTTTCTCATTAGCGATTTTCCATTGGATGCTTTTATTATCTTCGTTTGTGTGTCATTTTTATTGTAGTTACCAGGTATGTTACAAATTCGTTCTTCTAAATAAAGCAAATAATTAGGCTTTATATTGAATTTTTATATCATGTTTTACTATATATTTTATTAATTTTCGAATGTATAATTGGATGAAATTTTACTTTACTGATGATGGCAGGAATCTGGATGAGTTTACCAGGAATGTTTTAAATAGTTAGACAACAACGTCACACTTTCGGGTGAGATTTCAACACCAAATTGTGTGGTACAATGTATCAGCAAGCAGGGGTCTTCTGTAGCTATTTGATGATTGTACAAATTCGGTTTCCTTTGAATAAGTTTCTAGCTATGATGTTAGCGTATACGACGCGGTTTCCGATTGTGATGGTGCTACTGTTGCGCAACCGATTGGATTTCCGTTGTGCGCCTCAGTGATGGTGGGCCTAGGCACATCTGAGAGGTCATGAAACTAGCATTTTGGTGATGATTTTTACTGTTTGTTTGGTCTGTTTGATGTTGTTTTATTCCAGTTTTGAGTCAAAGATGGGTTCCATAGGCACATGTGAGATGAATCTGTTTGAAACAAACATTTTTATGTTGTAAACAAATTTCTTCTTACTTACCTCTCCTCTAATCGTTGTTTCCACTGAACACCTTTTTGCAGTTTGATGTGTGTGTCATACTATACTTTGAAATAACTTTGTTTACACCTTTTCTACATGATGTGGTAACCCTTAATAGGTTCAAGCAGGTCAGCGGCCGATGACTAATGTAGACCGTTAAAACGAGGGAACTACCAAGTGTGTAAGCTATATAAATCTCTCCTCATAGGGCATTCAATACTAACTTACATAAGAGTTTGATCATATGGTGAAAATCCCATGTATATGTGATGAACTAATGCCTGTTATTTCTGCAGTTGTGCAAGTATTCCTGAACCGAGTAAGATTTTGCACACGCATCCTAGCACTGCTATCATGGATCCATATCGAGTTACCTGTTTTTTGGAAATATTACTACCCTACGTCCTTTGATTCCTTACACGTGAAATACGACGTTATTTAAACTGAGCTACTAGGGTGCAAGATTTGGTGAATCTGTTTTGGCCTCAGTTGTTGCGCAACTTTTAAAACCATGTTGGTTAAAAAGTTGGTTTATGCTTATTTTGATCATATGTGTATTGCCTGCTTGAATCTTGGTGGTATTCTTTTTTATATATCATAACAGGTGAATTAACATAGTTATATTGACTTTTAATACAGTTATGTTTCGGATGATCGAAGCAGCTGCAGCCTGCATTCGCCACTTAGCCCCAAAACGACCACGAATGAGCCAGGTATTAGTCATTACACTATTTCTTTATTGAACACGACTGTCAGTTATTACTTTCTGGGCAGAAATGACCAAAAAGTTGAAATGATGCTTGCAGCTGGTGAGAGCTCTAGACTCGATTGTTGAATTCACAACAGATTTGTCAAACGGGATGAAGCCTGGACAAAGTGAAATATTTGATTCGAGAGAACACTCTGCACAGATTAGATTGTTTCAAAGGATGGTGTTTAGTGGCCAAGACTATAGTTCTGAATTTTTCAATAATTCTCAGACCAGCGGGAGAAATACATTTTTTATAACGATATTATTTTATTATCCACTACCGGCATAACTAAGTTACATGCTAGAATCGAGATTCTGTAACGGAAAACCGCTAGCTGGTGTATTTCCTGCGTTGTTTGGGCTGGACAGGAACAAACATGCGTACATGGCTGATCAGGTGTTGCATATGGGGGCGGGTTGGGCTTGGTACTGGAAAAGAAGCATTGCTGCAGGGGCAGAAGCGGCTGAAAGGTTTTCGGACTCAGGTAACCCATTTTCTGTTTCTAAAAGGTTCAATAACATTATCGTAGCAACTTTTAAATTTTCGTATATTTAAGTTTTATTCATAATCTTCCATAAAGTCTTAATTATGATTTTGAATCCTTTTTGCATAATTCAATTGATAAAATTCAAATTATGATATATGACATCAGAATGAAAACCATGGTCAACCGCTCCAATTGTATATGTTTTATGTAATTAATCTTTAAAGTAATTGATTTTGTGAGCATAGTAGGTGGTATATAGTTGAGAAGCCTTTCAACTAGCCGATGTCTCAGCCACAGGTCACTGTTCTTCCGTCTCTGGTTGCTCGACATACTCTTAACGGGCTTTTATACTCTAGGTATTGGTTTAACATGTTTTCTTTGTCTACAGATGCGTACAGCAGTATGCGACGTTTAAGACCCTCAAATCCGACGGGTCAAACAGTTGGAATTCAAAGACTAAAACCATAAGATAATACTCAAAAGGTCTTATTTATTATCAGAAAACACGCAGCGGAAAGAAAATAGTCTAAGTCACCCAAACATGAAATTTCTCATGATGAGTCAAACACATTTGTAATTCAGACAATGAGTTTAGAAAATAAAATAGTTTTCAAATAGATAAAGTAGACTCTTTATCTCGAAATGTCAACCGCCTCTGAGTAGTCCTGCAGCAAGCCAAGCATCCCTTATTGTTCAACAAACCTGAAATCAAACTAATATGCACGCAAAGTCAGACGAGCTGAGTGAATTCAAGTTTTATAGATTTGAGTAAATTGTCAAAATATGGTTAACCAAAATAGTATAACCCCAAGACTTTACTCACCAAATATATGATAAGCGCATACCGCTTAATCACCACAGAATACAATCTAGTACACTTAGGTCAAACCAAAGCTAGAGATTAGAGTAGGCATATCCTACTTCTATCATAACTCTGGTTAAAAATAAATAAATAAACACAAAATGTTACTCAAACCGAAGCTAGAGATCATAGCAGGCATATCCCGCCTCTGTCATAACTCAGTTAATATGAGAACATATAATACGAACTATGTAATAATCCCAACCCAAAACCAAGACCAGAGATCAGGGCAGGCATGTCCCACCTCTGACCTAGCCCGGATTATAAGGTCAGGCAGTCGCCAAACACAATTTATATATATAAATACATAGAAATTCATGTATTCTATACAAACCAAAAATATTAGTCAAGACCAAGTCTGATAAAAAAAATAAGGACTCAATTACGTGGTTAAGACATCAAGCGCATTTCGCTTATCAAATAAGACTTAAACCACAACTATAAATTAGAGCAGACATACAATTTAACTATCATAGCTCAATTTATAATACTAGGTAACCGTCATACACAGTTTATATAGATATAAATATATATTAAAGAATTAAACCTATTCAAGTATAAATCAAGGCAAATCCCGATTCTAACAAGCAAGGTTTCACATACACTTTCAAGACATGCATATTAGCCCAAAATGTTTTAAAACAGTAAAAAGGGCACATGAATTCACCTTGGTACGTGTATAGTTCGTCTCTCAACAGCAAGGGAGCACAAGCGAGCAAGTGGTCAATAACCTGGTAATGAGGACGTAAACGTCACCAAAGCTCTAAGGTTTGTGAAGGGAAGAAAACATATAACGCAAGTCCTAACTAATGTTTTACCAACTATTAGTGTATTAGTATTCTTCTTCTCATGTGATTGTATTACACTTAGACATGTGATGCTACGAACTCCTGGATCTCCATGTTCATTACATAACCGTTTAGTTAATTGTATCTAACCTAACGGCTTCTGTTCAAATCGTGACGGGCGACCGCTGATCCCGTTTAATTATGTTTACTCACAAAAAGTTAATAAAAATAATAAAACGTCATGTCTTTATTTATACAATTCATCTTCCCATGTTAGGATGTCAAAGCATGTGAAGTTCACAAAAAAATGACTTGCCGCCAAAAGAAAAATGTGTTCACAAATGAGAAGAGTAATTCCGATTCATAACCATACTACCCCCTTTTAATACCATGTTCACTAACAAGTGATCTTTAGTTCAAGGTCACATAACTATTGGCCTAAATGGTTTCGCATGACGATCCGAACAACCGTATGAGTTTACCATCGGCCTACATGATTTGTGACAATAACAAGACACGAGCATTGGAAGGTACCTAAGATCGTACGGACGGAAAGATCCAAACAGCTTCAAACCGGGATTCAACGCGGACCAATCCAAAGCGATTTAGCTACACCTGGATTCGTGAAGATCGGCTATGTACCCTTGCCAAAAACACCAAATGATCCCGTACCTTACCCTGCAAAGAGTTTCATATTTCGCATATTAGAGCTTCACGGTCCTGATCTACCGGATAGAACCCTACGCGGAAACGCTAGACAAGATCGGTAAAGGAAAGAGTGCGGTTGCTTCTCTTCTTTTTGTCGCAGGTTATGGAAGAAGGAAAGAACAAAAGAATTTATGAATCCTTCTTCTGTTGTAGCGGCGAAGAGAAGGAAAGCAAAAACTAGTTTTGATAATGTTATTATTTCTCGTTTCTTGTCTTATAATAATGCGTAGATGAAGAACAAGAAGGAGAAGTAAAACTAGTTTTGATAATATGATTATTTCTTGTTTCTTATTATGGCCGAAGACAAGAGAATAAAAATATATTATGGAGAAATAATAATACCTCTTGGTCGTAGACAAGGAGCTTGTTTCTTGCCTTGTTGTCGCCCACAAGAGAACTAAAGAAATGACGGTATGATATAGAAGTAGGGTTTTGGTGATGACACCAACTTTTGCTATAAGGCCCTCCATCTCTTAGTCATTGTATCTTGTTCCCAAAGCTATTTGAAAGAG
Source organism: Ambrosia artemisiifolia (assembly GCA_032199755.1). Lineage (NCBI taxonomy): Eukaryota > Viridiplantae > Streptophyta > Magnoliopsida > Asterales > Asteraceae > Ambrosia > Ambrosia artemisiifolia. The sequence continues at coordinate 50,279,320 of CM063513.1, forward strand.
TTTATTAGAACGCCAAAGAGCCCCCCTCAACTAAACCAAAATAAGGTTTTTAAGGTAAACACAACTCTACTAAGCGAAACTCAAAAACCAGGAATTTACGGGCGTTACACGACGTCTTTGATTGCTTTCCAACAGCCATTATCAGTGGCAGGAGTCGCAAAAAGGTCGACGATAACTTCGTTTTCACAAGTTTTTTGTATTTATATTACAATAATTCCACCATAATGGAAATCAGATGACCCATGTTAATATATGTTTGCTATGACGGATATAAAAACCATGCTTTTGGCTAATGTAACATATTTTTATCAGCTTTTGTAGATGCGTTTTGCGACTAGTGATTGGATGTTAACATATGTTAGAGATGCTGAAGGATAGAATGTGGAAATGGTCTGGGCGAAGGTGAGCTAAAGTGGGCGAAGGTAGAAATAAGTGGACGAAGGTGTAATGGAACTTGACAGAAGTTATACATTCGTACCTTCATATGGGCGAATGTGGAAGAAGTCCACATTCGACCAGTGTAAAGGGGCGAATGTGCAGCTAGTATATATAGAAGTTGTGTTTTTGCAATGTATAGAGAGTTATCAGTTGTGTGTGTGTTTGAGTCAGGTTCCAGGTTAGTTTGAGAGTGTTTGTAACTGATCTAGATTAACCTAAAAGTCATTGTAATCAAGTTTATGAACAAGTTAATCTATGAAAACCTTTGAAAATGATATTGATTGTGTTTTGATTTGAGTTTTATCTGTTTGTTCAAAGCTAGGGTTTCCGCACCTGGTTTTGTAACTTGTATGATCAATTAATCCTGTTTTAGTCAAAATCTTTCGCTCACAAAGTGGTATCAGAGCCATAAGGATCATACAACAACAAATTTGATAAACTCAGAGCTGATTTGGACCTAATTTTGATCAAAATACATCTGTTTTTGAATGAAAATGGTTTTTGAGTGTTTTTGATTGATTTGAAGTTGATTTTGTGGTTAAAATTCAAAATTCCAAGAATTAAAGTTGTTCCAAATCAATTCCGAATCAAAACCTGATTAAGATCATTCAAATCCACAAACTTTTGAAAATCAGAGATCAAAATAACCGTTTTTCAAAGTGTAACCGTTTTTCAAACCTGAAATGGGCGAACCTGGAACCTAAGTGGTCGAACCTGAGTAGTTTTGGGCGAACCTGAGTGGTTTGTGGTCGAACCTAGGTAGTTTTTGGGCGAACCTGGAAGTTCTTGGTTGAAGTTTTCACTTTCGGGTCACACTTTCCACTTCAGATTGATCGGGCGGTCGAACCTGGAAACTAAACGGTCGAATCTGAAATTTACTGGGCGAAAGTGGAATCGTGTTAGTGTGTTTTTACTTTCTGGTGAATCTCTACCTTCGAGTGACACTGTTTGGGCGAATCTAAACAGAAAGGGACGAAAGTGAGATACAAACGGGCGAACCTAGGACTAAAGTTTGGAAAATTTTCTAAGTGTTGAATTTTTCGAAGTTCGTGATCATGTGGAATTTTCCGACTACTCCGAGACCAGCAACGACACAACCATAACAGCAAGTGATGGACCCATGGACGGTGGCAGCACAAAAGACGAGCACACAGTCTTCGCAACCGATTAACTACATGGCGATGACTATCTCGATGCCTCAAAGCGTAGCACCACAACCTGACTACTGGGGAGTAGCAGCAGCGGTGGTAAATACTCAAACTACAAATGCTATTTCCACACTGATTAATGATTTGTCTTCAGGTAGCGGGAATCGGCCACCGAAGCTCATGGAGATACAAGAATACAATCAGTGGCAGAAAAAGTTCAAGATACACTTGGAAGGCATGGGAGTGGAGGGTGCAGAGGCATGGAACATGATTGCTAGAGGTTACACAGTACCAGTTTTGGAGAATACAGGTGAACCAGTTCCATTGGAGAGTATGTCTGAAGAGGAGAAAAAGAAGTTTGCTGTGGAGAAGAAAGCTTTTTCCCAATTGACTCAGGCAATCACAAACGATCTATTGCATCAGTTTGGGACTTGCACTACATCTAAGCAACTATGGGATATGCTTAAAAGGAGGCATGATGGGAATGATAAGACTAGAAATTTAAGGATGGAAGAATTGAGAAAGGAGTTTGAGAATTTTTCTTATATTGGCAATGAAACTTTAAAAGAATTAACTCCTAGATATAGTCATTTGCTAACTGAATTGTCAAGTTATGGTATACAGATTCCTATGACAAAGCAGGTGGATAAGTTTGCAGATACTTTACCACCACACTGGGATCAGCATGTGGAAGTTCTCAGGGAGAAGGATGCATACCAATTCTGGTCCATTCAAGAGTTTATAGAGAAGCTGGAAAACAAAGAATTGGAAGAGAAGAGGAAAGCTAGAAGATCACAGATTCCTCAAAATCCCAACTTATATTTTGGAGGTACTTCAGTTCCAGCTAGTAACTCAAGTTCAGGAGGATTAGTGGCACCACATGTTGCATGTATTTCCAATGTTATGGAATCACCAAAACCTACCATCAACTACCATCAACAAACATCATCCTTCTTGCAACCATCAAATCCACATCCACAACAACAATATAACAATTCCTACATTTCACCATTCTCACCAATGCAACAAGCAGCCTTTTATACTAAGAGCCAATCTCAACAACCACCTCACCCAATGAACCAAAGTACTCAACCTAATCAACAACCGGTCGTTTTGGAGACTTCTAACTTGGGAAATGTGACGGTTGAAGTTGCTCAGCAACACATTGCACTAGTCTCTGCAATGGTTTCATCTTATAATGGGTTGGTTGCTAGTCAAATTGGTAACAACAATTTAACCAATGAAGACTATGCACAGATTGACAAGGAAGAGATGGAACTGATTGATATCCGATGGGCTTTTGCGAGCATCATGAGAAGAGCAACAGAATTTATTGAGAAGACCGGTAGAACAGATTTGGGAACTTCTCCTAACACAACCTACGGGTTCAACAAGGAGAAAGTTACTTGTTTTAACTGTGAAGGAAAAGGTCACTTTAAAAGAGAATGCACCCAGCCACCAAAACAAGGAAATAGAAACCCATTCAATGCAAGCTACCAGAACCGTCAACAACAAAACCAAAACCAAGTTTCTTACCAAAACAATAACAACTACCAAAACCGTCAAAACAATTTTAATAACAACCAAAACAGACAACCAAACACATTAAACCAGACTCAAAACCAATCTCCTAACAACACTAACCGAACAGTTATACCGATCACTACACCTAATGAGACACACCAGAACACCAATCAGAATCAAGCATTGGTGACTCAACAAGATGAAAGGTTTGATTGGTCGGCAATGCAAATAGATGTTGAGGAAATTACTGCTGGTGGCAATGTGGCTTGTGTTGCATATCAGGTTGATATTGAAGATTCGGTGACAGTAGATGAGAAGATAGAAACTGAGGTTGAAGTTGATGTGTCTGAGGCTGAAATGGAGGTGGAGACTGAGCCTGTGGAGCTTAATGCTGAGGAAGCTAATTCTAGAGTGGTGATTGACACTGTTTCTGATGTTCCTGAGGAGTGTGAATCGGTTTATTCAGATTCAGACAGTGAATCGGATACAGAAGCAAGTGTTACATCACTAGATGATGACATTGATCAGTTGCTAGCAGAAGCGGATTTTCTGATGACGAGGAAGTCGTGCATTGCAGATGATGCTTTCACCAAGATTGACTACTCCAGATTCTTTGCTGGAAAGGAAGCTCATTTCGCTTTGATGGCCATGACTGATCCACCAAAACCTGTAAGTTCTGAGTGTAGCACTGATAATAAAAGTGATAAATATTGCGGTACCTGTGATAGATTGACTGAGGAGAACAAACAACTCCGTGTTCAACGTGATAGTGCTATCATGAACAGTCAATCTACTCGCAAAGAGTTGAATGCTTTCAACAAGGTATTAGATGGCTATAAAAAGGACATTTCCGACTTGAAAAACACTTTATCACTAAAACAACTTGCAATTAACAACTATATCAATGAAATTGAGAATACCAAGTTGGAAATGGCTGCCATCAAATGCTTTGCTGAAAAAGTAAACAAAAAGTTGGAAAGTTATAAGCACATTGCTTATGTGGTAGACCACATCATTGATGATCAAACCACTAATTACAAGGCTGTGCCATCTCCGGTACTTTTTGAAAACCATAATTGTCATCAAGTGACACCGGAGAGCTCAGTAAAATCAGACTCATCGTCGGAAAATGAATCAAATACTTCGAGTATTGGTGATCCACATTCCGATGGGAGGCCGATTTTAGGTTTCAATGATGAGGGTGTTACTGCTGAAATTGTTGATTCAGACTCAGAGAGTGATGATACTGGTTGTGTTCAAACTGTTAATGCATGTGAAATTCCAAAAGAAAATCACATCATTACAAATGAACCAGTTTCACCATCTCAGATTGTGATTCCGATAGCAAATGCTCATCGTGAGAAAAAGTCTGAAAAGAATGTTGTTAAGAAAGATCTTGAACAGACTGTGAAGAATGAACCGTGTGACAAACCTGTCAAGGTGTTTTATCGGATGGAAGGATCCGATAAGATCATCTCTGACGAGGAATTTCCAATCAAAAATGCTAACTATGCTAAAATTGATAAAATCTGGCAAGAAAGCACGATTTGGTTCCCAAAACATGAGAGAACTAATGAGATTCCACCTGCCATTTTAAAGAAATTGTATTTGGATGTTCCTCAAGAACCAAAGGTCCATGTCACAGAGTTCATACGACCCAAAAACAGAGCTAATGGTTTTCATGAGCCTGCTTACTCAAAAGGGCCACTCCCTGAGAGTTTGAGGAATCAACAGTATAATGATCAATATCCTGTTAGATCATTTGCTCAACCAAATGCTCCAAATGTTTTTGAAGAGTACCGTGCATATTTTAAATGTGGGGAACGAGGGCATTTACTTGCTCAGTGTCCATATGTTAGGCATAAAAGGCACGAAGTTGAAGTGAGGAATTCCATGAGAAAACCGATTGATCATTATGTTCCACCACACAGACGAGTTGTTCCTCAACAACAACAGTTTTACAATCAAAACAATTTTTATCAAATGAGGAACAATCGTCCAATTCAATATGATCGAAGAAATCGGATTGCTATGGAACAATCATGGAGAAAACCAGTGGTGAACACAACAAATGATAGACAAAAGGTTCCATTAAAACCGATTGTCAAATCAAATGTTGGACCTAAGTCTGTTAAATCAGATAAGGTAACCAAGAAAGTTACATTTGTTAACAATGTTCAGAAACCGACTGAGAATCCAAAATCTCAGATTCGCATCTTGAAAAGATCTGAACAATCTTGGACACCCAATGGTTCTCCAGGAGCCGCTACTTCAAAGGTTAATGAGAAAAAGGAAACTGTTTTGAACAATCAGAAAAAGATTGATCCAAAACAAAAAGTTGTTGAAAATGTTTCTGAAAATGTTTCTTTGAAAACTAATCTTCAAAGACCTAAGACTCAGGCTTGGGTCCCCCGAAAGAACTAAATGATTTACTTTTTGTGTGCAGGGAGCTTCAGCTGGCCCTATTAGCAGTCTTTGGATTGTTGATAGTGGAGCTTCAGGCCACATGACAGGGGATCTTGCGTTGTTATTTGATGTGAAGAATATCAATGGAGGGTATGTCGCATTCGCTGGAAATAAAGGTGGATATATTACGATGGAGGGAAGCGTGAGTAATGGGATAGTGAGCTTTGAGCGGATATCTTATGTGAAGCAGATCGATTATAATATGTTGAGTGTCAGTCAAATTTGTGATAAACAATTTACTGTACATTTTGATGACAAATCCTGCTATATTCTGAAACCGGGCTTCAAAATTCCTAAGGAGTGGATAATGTTGAAAGCGCCTCGTGTCAACAATCTCTATATTCTTGATATGTCCAAGGCGATGACATCACAGGGGCAAATAACATGTTTTCTATCCAAGGCGACCGAGAAAGAATCGATAATGTGGCACCGAAGAATGGGGCACATTCATCTGAGGAAAATGAACCAACTTGTGAGAAATGGGCTTGTCAATGGAGTCAACGTGAAACATTTCCATCTGAATGACAAGTGTGTAAGTTGTAAGAAGGGGAAGCAACACAAACAGTCCCACAAAGTGAAGAAAGTCAACTCTGTTGAGATGCCACTTGAGCGATTGCACATGGATCTATTCGGACCGGTCAAGCGCAAAAGTCATCTTGGGGAGTTATATTGTTTAGTTGTCACTGATGACTACTCAAGATTTTCATGGGTGATGTGTTTGCAGAATAAAAGTGACACATTTAACAAGTTCTGTTCACTCGATTAGAGAATCTCTACAATGTGAAGATCAAGAGAATTCGGAGTGATAATGGGACGGAGTTCAAAAACGCGAAGATGGATGAACTTTGTGAAAGCAAAGGGATACATCACGAATATTCGGCTCCGTACACCCCACAACAGAACGGTGTGGCTGAACGAAAGAATAGGACTCTAATTGAAGCGGCTAGAACAATGCTCGCTGACTCAAATCTTCCAGTAATGTTCTGGAACGAGGCGATTTATGCAGCAAATTATACACTAAATCGGGTTCTAACAGTGAAGAAGTTTGGTAAAACATCTTATGAGCTGTTACACCGACGAAAGCCGAACTTAGAGTATCTAGAACCTTTTGGGGCACCATGCACGATGTTGAATCCAAGCGAGAAGTTTAGTCCTAAAGCTGAGGAGGGATATTTTGTTGGATATGCAACCCCGCTCAAACGGGTATACAACAAGTGAACTCGTCGGGTGGAGGATTGGGCTAACGTGGAAGTTCAACGCTATACTCAAAATTTGCAAGGCACGGGTCCTGATTGGATGTTTGATTACAAAGATTTCTTTGAATCATTCAATCTAGATAGCTTGGTTGAAGAAGCTGTTATCAGATTACTTTACGAGTGTGAAAATGCAACGACTTCACCGTTGGTGCGTCCGATCACTGTGAACCCCCTACCAGCTTCTAATGATACCAATGCTCCTATACAAGAGGAAGAAGTGTTTCAAGAGGCTTCAACTTCATTAGACTCTTCAGAATCTGAAGATGAACAATTTGAAGAAGTCATTCTTGAACATGCAGAAGAACCAGAGGCACCGCCAGTGAACCCAACTCCAACTCCAGATGTTGCTTCATCATCTAACACGGGTCATGATCTGGATGCTGTAGAGAACTTGACTGTTCAGACGGGAGTTACTGTACATGAATATCCAGAATCTCGGATTCATCGTATTCACCCGCTGGAGCAAGTAATCGGTGATCCTGGAAGCAGTGTGATGACCAGAGGGCAGCTGCGAAGTGTCAATACACCAGAGAGTTTTAGTGCTTTAGCGTTATATGCTAAAATTCAACAATCTGGTAGTCAAAATGATTGGTCGTTTGCGTGTTATGTGTCGCAGGTAGAGCCAAGGACATACAAGGACGCTTTGAAGGAAGATGCCTGGGTTGAAGCTATGCAGGAGGAGTTATTAGAATTCTAGAAATTGGGAGTTTGGACGCTCACGGATTTGCCGCCGGAAAGGAAGAAGATCGGCACTAAATGGGTGTTTAAGTGCAAGAAGGATGATCGTGGGGTTATCGTTCGAAACAAAGCCAGATTGGTCGTGCAGGGTTTCCATCAAATCGAAGGGATTGATTATAACGAAATCTATGCACCGGTAGCACGCATTGAAGCTATTCGGATGTTCCTTGCGTTTGCTTCTTATAAGAAATTCAAAGTCTATCAAATGGATGTCAAGAGCGCATTTCTGTACGGGAAAGTCAAGGAAGAGGTTTATGTCGGGCAGCCACCAGGCTTTGAGGACCCAATCCACCGGGATAAGGTCTACTTGCTGAACAAAGCTCTATATGGCTTGCACCAGGCTCCGAGACAGTGGTACGAGGAGCTAAGTACATACCTCATCACCAAAGGATTTAAGCGCGGACTCGTCGACTGCACCCTCTTCACGAAGAAGACTGGGGATGATTTGCTTCTAGTGCAGATTTACGTTGATGATATAATATTTGGTTCAACTAACGAGCTTTTATGCAGGGAGTTCGAAACTGTCATGCAGGAAAAGTTCGAGATGAGCGCAATGGGGGAGATGCAGTTTTTCCTAGGCTTGCAGGTGGACCAAAGATCCGACGGGATCTTCATTCACCAGACGAAATACGTATCCGATATCTTGAGCCGATTCCAGATGGAGGATTCCAAGCCAATGGATACCCCGATTCAACCCAATCACGGGATTGGAGTGGACGCTAAGGGGGAGCTAACTGACCCATTTACATACACAGCAATCATCGGATCTCTGATGTATTTGACGGCGTCTCGACCAGATATTATGTACGCAACGTGTCTCTGTGCCCGCTATCAATCGAAGCCGAAACAAAGTCATCTGACGGCGGTCAAGCGTATCCTTAGATATCTGAAGGGTTGTCCCTCTAAAGGACTTTGGTACCCTAATGATGATAATTTTGATTTCATTTCTTTTAGTGATGCAGATTGGGGCGGCTGTGACAAAGATAGCAAATCTACTACAGCTGGTTGCCAGTTTTTAGGGAGCAGGTTAGTCACCTGGCAATGCAAGAAGCAGACTTCCGTGGCACTATCTACCTGTGAAGCCGAGTACATTGCAGCCTCGAGTTGCTGTTCGCAAGTGCTCTGGATCCAACAGCAGATGGTGGATTACGGTTTGCAGTTTCTTAAAACCCCTATATACTGTGACAACGAAGCCGCTATCGCATTAACTAAAAATACTGAAAATCATTCTAAAGCGAAACATATCCGGATCAAATATCATTTTATCCGTGATTGCTACGCTAAAGAATTGATAGATATGATCAAAATTCATACTGACTACCAACGTGCAGATTTGTTTACAAAAGCTTTTGACAGATCCCGCTTTGAATATCTTTTAAAAGTAAACAATATAAAGGAAAAACAGGACTAATCGGCACCTCGGTTTATCGCTTTTTAGTTTTTAATATTTTGCTAATTGGGAATTTCTCTTTGCTAATTGGGAATTTCTCTTTACTATCGTAATCCTCAAAGAAGTTGATGCTTTCGAGGGGATTGTTTAATCCTCAAAGAAGTTAATGCTTTCGAGTGGATTGTTTCTTTCAAATTTTTTTTGTTTTTATTGTTTTTCAGAAAAATTAAAAACCCAAAAATATGTTCTTTATTTTAGGGGGAGCCAAACATTGGAAAATTCAAAAACATTAGAAAATCAAAAATGATTTCCTGGATAAAAAGAGGAAATGATAGTACATCTGTGGGGATCTGACACAGGCTAAAGAATTGTATAGTATAATGAGGCGTATGTTGACTATGTGTGATATGCTGGTAGGCTTCGTAGACTAAATATTGCGTGCATTAGTGATACAAACATAACGAACTACGCGTTCGTGGCTGAACACCTCATGGGCATATGGTCTTAGTACCGTAATTTCGTTTGATAGGATTGCCAAAATCTGAGGTTTCGGGTCGTTATGTTATGGTTATCCGGGGTATTCTGATTAAACTTTTGTCGTATTGATTTACGGACCTAGTTTTATCAGAATATTTGCTAAAAGAGCTTAAATGCCAAAACCGGAAGTTACCGAATTGAGGAACTTTATTTTTTAGTTGATCAAATATCATTATTACATCGTATTAACTTTCTGATGCAAATCAGTGGTTAATATCAGCCTCAACCTAGTGTATACGCACATGTTACTTTGCTGCATTCGTTTGCTGACCTGTACACCTCTGTGCTATATACTTTGTAACTTTTACGGATAACTCTGGCATAATCACGCGTTACGACGAAGCTTTGTGCAATTACTTGATACGGGAGTATGTCGTGTGTGTGGGCACCACATCGTGTTAGTCTAATACACCTAACTCGTATCATTTTAAAGCATTGCGTAATTGTCTGCATGTGAGCTTACGTGGACCACAATATCAGCAATTGCCGTGTCACATACTGTTTCTAATGATAATATTAAATAAATAGATCAACGCTGTGATCAGATTTCTCAGAAAACTGATATGATCCTCTTACCGGATTTCACAAAATGTTTACTGTTTTCATTTACTTTGATGCAACTTAGTTTGTTGCATTTTACTTTTATTGTCAAAAAGATACAAAATCCAAAAAGATTTTAGGTGTGTTTTGCTAAAATTTCAGAAAAATCCAAAATTTTTGCATTTCTGCTTTATTTTTGATAACCGGGGATGCTTGTTGGTCAATTTCTGAGATTTGATAACACCATCTGGGCTTTGTATCATTCAAAATGTGACAATATGAGTTTGGGAAGCTTAACAGATTGAAAAATGTTGAACGGGATTCGAATTCGTGATTTGGCAAAATTTTCAGATTTTTCCATTTCACATTCGCCCCTTTATTGGGTCGAATGTGGAAAAATTCTCACCTTCGGGTTGTTTAACATGGACGAATGTGGGTTTTTATAACAAATTTCCACCTTCGGGTGAATCATTTCACCTTCGGGTCATTCATTTGGACCGAATGTGAAACTTACCCACATTCGACCACTACAACGGGCGAAGGTGGCCTGCTTATAAAAGTTGATTACAGGTTCGATCCTCATTACAGTTTTTCAAATATTTTCCTTCGATCCATAGACTTGTTGCTTTGATTAATTTTTCTTGTGTGTTTGATTCCTGGTGCATTACTGATTATTTTTATACAAAAATCACAGGTATTGGAGCACAAATGAGTTCAGAATCATCATTTTTATAACCGGACTTAGGGTTTCAGATTTTAGGGACATAGGATGTTTGTTTATGCTTGTTTTTGATTACATTTCAATTGACATCAGTTTTAGGGGGAGAAGATTGAAAGAATTAGAGTTTTAACAATGTTTGAATGGTTAATTGATCGATTAAAACAGTTTAAACCTAATTCTTCTTTAAAACTGATGTAAAATGAAATAAAAGGACAATTGATGATGTACGAAGGTTAATCGGCCATATTAGAACATATTCTAGTTAATCGGCCATATTATAACATATTCTAATCAAAATCAAGTGTTAAAAACAAAGTTGAGAAATTTTCAAATTTTTGGGGAAGAACAGTTTTACCTTCGGTTCATAAAACGGGCGAAGGTGAAGAATTTTGGGCGAATGTAACTTTGAAACGGGCGAATGTGATTTTTATTCAAAACTTATCCACATTCGACCAAAACGTTCTACATTCGAACCATAAAATTCACATTCGACCTTGACAAAATGGGCGAATGTGGAATCTTAAAATCTTAAAATTTTGAATTTTTGTCGATTTTGTATTTTGACGTTTGTTTCTGATTTTGTTGTACAGATGGCTGAGGAACAAGAAAATATTGAGACTCCAGTAGAGAATGTGGTCGCAGATCCAGTTCTAGAGAATGTTCAGGAGGGAGAATCGTCAAGTGGAAGCAATTGGCCGTTCGAGAAAACCTATAACTGCTGTGCTTATCTGGGAGATGTTGAAAAGAATGTTGAGTTTGCTGATATCATCAAGTTCTTGAAAAGGAGCAGAGTTGTATATGCGTTAGCTACTCCGACTATTATCTACAAGGATATAGTTGAGGATTTTTACAAGAACGCGAAGTATGATTTCTGGGATAATCAGACTATCATTAAAAGCAAGATACAAGACATGGAGATGTTCATTACAGAGTCTGATATCAGAGAAGCGCTCCAGATAAAGTTTGAAGTGAGCGAAGATCCCAGAGAACTATCATGGACTGAACAGAAGGCATGTTTCCTCATAATGAAATACAAAGGAGCAATCACTGATGGTTCGATGCACAAAGGAAAGTTGAGCGTGCAGTTTAAATACTTTGCACACGTTATAATCCATGTGTTTGGATGTGTGAGTGGAGGTTATGACGTGATGAGGAGAAGTCTAAGTTCGTTAATGGTTGCGTTGACTCTCAACAAACCATTCAACGTATCTGGGATGATACTTGATCACATGTTGGAGATGTTAAAGGGATTAAAGAATAAGAAGTTCATGTTATATCCTAGATTACTGATGATGATATTTGACCACAAGTATCCTGACTTGAAAAAGGATCCTACACAAATTCTTGGACAAGATCATATGAATATTCGAACTCTGGTGAGAATGAAGGGTTATAAAGGTGTGCCAGACAACGAGAGGCCACCATACAGAAGATTTCTTGGAGCTTTAGCCAAACAGGATTACACTGATCCTGGAAAGAACAAGGCTAGGCATCCTGAGAGCGATTCTGATAACGATGATCCATTGGTATATGCTGATGCTAGCACTAAGAGAAAGAGGCAAGTTGTCAATCCCGGAGCCAAAGGGAAGGGTAAGGGAAAGACTGAACAAGGAAGTTCTAAGCAACAAGCTGTGGTGAGGAAGAAAACCACTGCGAAGAAGGGTACAGGTTTGGTGGATGAAGAATCTGTTGATTCAGAGGAAACTGAGGAAGAGGAACAATGGGATTCGGATGCTAAAAATGTCAGGGCCACCAAACGTAAGGCCATTATGGTTGGTGAGTCTGAATCACTTAACAAGGCTATTGAAGAAGCTGAGAAAAGAAAGAAGTCTGTGAATGTTGAAGATGAAGATTTAGGTGTTGATATGGATGAATTGAATGCTGGAGAGACTGTGGTAGTAAATTTGCCAAAGCCTAAGCACAAAACCATGGCAAAGAAGACTAGTACCAAACAGTTGAGGGAGAAAGAGTTAGCCCAACTTTTGAAAGGTAAAAGAGTTCCCGATGCTGGTACATCATCGAAGCTGTCTTCACCAGTCACTAAGAAGCAAAAGAAGTCTAAAGAGGCAGAGACATTACCAGTTGATCAATTCAATGTTGCACTGGATAATGTGCTTGATATGTTTAGAAAGCCTCAGAAAGAAAAGGAAGCTGAAGTTGAGCCATCTAGATCCAAATCTAAAAAGGTCACTGTTGATGATGATGTAATGAAGCAGGTGAATAAGAAAATGGATGACATGATGAAGATGATTGTTGCTCAACAAGCTGAAATAGCCAAGTTCAAGCAAAACGAAGAGAAAATGCTTCAGATTGTAGTAGCTTCAAAGTCAAATCAAGATGAGATTGACGAGAAAGTTAAGAAGCTTGAAGCAAAGAATAAAAAGCTTGAAGGTAAATGTTTGAGGAATAAGAACAGGTTGAAAGCTATCAAAGAAGACAACAAAGAACTAAAGGCTGAGAACAAACGCCTTAGTGATTTGATTGACGATTTATATAATGTTGCACCCAAGTTGAAAGAGGGTGAAGAAGACAAGGAGGAAGAAGATGAGCAAGTTGATTTTGAACCGTCTGAATCAGATAAAGAAAAAGATGATGATGAGGATGATGAGGAGTCAGAGAAGAGTGATGATGAGGATGATAAGAAAGATGATGATGATGATGATGCAGAAGGGTCTGGAAGTCAGAAAGAGGATGATAGTAGTGATGACAGTGATAATGATGAAGGAGGAGATGACACGTCCAAGTTTAGTTTTGAGAAGAGATCACCAAAGAAGAAAGATACTGGAGAATCTAGTTCAAAGAAGAAGAAAGGTGAGAACACGGATTCAGATGAAAGTATTTTCTGGAATGAGAAGGTGAGATCTTTGACTGGCGATGCTAAACAAGTGTACAAAGATATGTTGGAAAGAAGAGAATGGACGATAGAGTTTACAGGACGTTTTGCTGAAATATTCCAGACAGATGACATGAGATATGAACTGGAATACAACGATCCTGATCTTGAAGAAGGTGAAGTACCTGCTTCTGTGGCAAAAGAAATTCTGGATGGCCTTGCACAGAGAGTAGGGAAAACATTTGAGGAGTTCATAGTGGATGAGTCGATTCCAGATATTCCTGAAAAGGATATTGGAGATCACTCAGATGATAAGAATACTCCTGAGTTTGATGAAGTGGAAATTGAAGACATAACTCATGAGGAATATCCACAGTACTTCAGACAGACTGATGAAGATGTGATATTTCCTGATTTTACTGAGATACCAAACACTTCAGCAAAGAAAAAGGCAAAGCAAAGAAGTGCAGAGTTTGTGGAGAAAGTGTTTGGAGCTGATAAGAAAGAGTCTTCAAATCAATCTGATGAATTGAAGAGTTATTTGAAGAAGTTGAGAGAAATGGATGAAAACCGACCGAAGCCTGAAGCTCAAGGAAATTTCTATAGATTCCACAATGCTAAGTTCGGGTGGACATATTTGGGCAGGCTGAAGTGTCTAGCAGCTAAATGGGAATCAGGAATTCTGTACTTTTACAGATTCATTGATTTGCTAACTCTACCGTACTGGGCGGTCAGAGATTTATGCTGATTTCCAATGTCGGGTGCTTCAGTTAACAATACACATGTCGGTTGGTGTGCAGACAAGCTGGTTTGGGAAAGTAGAACGAGATGGAATAGATTCAAGCCACAATATCCCAGAAGGAAAGTTCATCAGGATATTGATCCTAAAACCAAGCTGAAAAGGGTTACTTTGATATATAAAGCACCTGAAGTGATGAGGAAAATACCTTTGATGCCCATGCCACAACATTTCAGTGCTGACTTTATTTTCTGGTATTATGATTGGAGGAAGGCTGAAGCGGTGATAGTGTTGAGAGACGGGAAGGACAAATACAAGCATGTTCATGTATTTGATCCGATGTGGTTGATAAACTGTACTTTCGAAGACATCATCATGCTTTTCTATAATCCGATTCATCATGAGCCGAATGACGCTGATCAAGCAAAGAAATATACTCAAGTGGTTGGAGTTTGTTTTGCATACGATATAAACTCTGGAAGTAATTTGGATAACAAACTTGGCAAAATGGTGAAGATGGCGAATGTATCGAAACCGGTGAAGAGAAAGTTGGAGCCTGAAATGACCAAAGAGCAGAAGAAACAACTCAGAATTAAGTTGTTGAACAAGGCAATGGACGAAGACAGAAGACGATCCAATCAATAGTCGAGGGGGAGTTTGTAGATGCGTTTTGCGACTAGTGATTGGATGTTAACATATGTTAGAGATGCTGAAGGATAGAATGTGGAAGTGGTCTGGGCGAAGGTGAGCTAAAGTGGGCGAAGGTAGAAATAAGTGGACGAAGGTGTAATGGAACTTGACAGAAGTTATACATTCGTACCTTCATATGGGCGAATGTGGAAGAAGTCCACATTCGACCAGTGTAAAGGGGCGAATGTGCAGCTAGTATATATAGAAGTTGTGTTTTTTGCAATGTATAGAGAGTTATCAGTTGTGTGTGTGTTTGAGTCAGGTTCCAGGTTAGTTTGAGAGTGTCTGTAACTGATCTAGATTAACCTAAAAGTCATTGTAATCAAGTTTATGAACAAGTTAATCTATGAAAACCTTTGAAAATGATATTGATTGTGTTTTGATTTGAGTTTTATCTGTTTGTTCAAAGCTAGGGTTTCCGCACCTGGTTTTGTAACTTGTATGATCAATTAATCCTGTTTTAGTCAAAATCTTTCGCTCACACCTTTATGCTAATATATTATGAACTATTGCTTAGTCTCGACTTGCTAATGTTTTGTGTATGGAAAAATAAAAAAGGCGCATTGGTAGAGTGGTTTGTGGTGCATTTGTGTTGTTTCATAATAGGTCACAACATGGGTTGGTGGTAGAGTGATTTAACGCGTGCTCCCTGCAACGCGGGGGATACACCCTAGTTATACTTTGAATTCCATGTGTTAATAAATATATATAAAAAAGAGGCACCATAACAAAAGAAGACAATGGAATACTTACATGCAAGCATTGACATGCATTCCAAATGCATAAATATGTGATGATTGAGATGTATGCATTAAAGTAGTATACGTGTCATTAAAAGAGCTAGCTGGTTCTCCCCGGAATGCGTTGAGGCGCAGCAGTTGACTGGACATCTAGGGGTAAAATTCAAAAAGCCATCAACCCAAATGTGTGTAAGTTGGATATGCTCAAAGATTGGGAAATAGTGCATGCATGGAGTGTGAAGACAAACACAATGTGTTAATCTAAGTATACACTGAAATAGATGTATCTAAAATTACCTACACATTTGAGCAACTTATAATAACTTCATCCATTCCCACTCAAAAGTTAAACTATATCCTAAAACTAATATAAAGACAATGATCTTAAATGCATGCATCAATGTATATAGCATGTCTAGACCCTTAATGCATGCATACATACTGATGCATGGAGTAATGTTTCATCAAAAGAGAAAATAAGCTTTTATCACAAACTTAAGCCAATGCAATTTGACCATAAATTTTCACGTAGTTGTTTCCTCTTTCTTGATTTATAAGATGGTTGAAACCTTTTTCTTTTCATTTATATTACAACACTCTATTATATATGTGTATGTGATTGAATCAAGCAAGCATATCATGTATACATACATATCTGCGATACATATATATGTGTGAGTGATTAAAATGGAACCAATGTCATACATACACACAAACCCACGATCTATACATATATGTGTCTGTGTTTATTTGATCAATGCCAACATTCACACAAACAATGTACAAACAAACCAACACACTAACCCATCATTTCACTAACAAGACCTTCATCTTTATACAACATCTTTCCTATATGAAGTTGACTTTCACATTTGCCATTTCCCTAGTCCCAAAATCGGTTCCCAACCCTTCCCAAGACAAGCATGCAATAAGCCCCTTCCTAGGTCAACCTATTATACAAACATAGAAACTCACTTTTTCACCACCAAGTCCCACACACTTTGACGTTCCATATAAAACCACCACCTTTCCACCTCTCCCTCCCTCCCTCGGTTTTAAATAGGGTCGAATGCCTTCTTCCTTTCACAACACAATCATCACAAACATTCTAACACTCAAGCATACTCTCCCTCCCCTTTTTTTTTGCTTTGGCTCCACCGCAAACACCCTACCCGACCTCATTCTCGGTCGCAAACCACCACCCCCATCCCTAATCAAGTGCATTCGAGAGTTTAGAAGCCATATTATGGAGCAAACGGCAACGACTCGACCTTCATTGCTTTGTTTCCGGTTCACATTGTGGTATGCTAAAATTAACTTAACTCTTTCCAATTCCCATTTTTCTATTCGACACCATGTTCATCCGAAGCTCTAACATACTTGAACGCACTAATATAACAAGTTATAAATGGTAAAACTCACAAAATATGGATATATACATCGATATACATACACATATATGTATGTGTATGTTGTATACACACGCGTATACATGTGTTCACACACCCACATGCTCGCATTAGACCAATTATGTGTATCCATGTGTATATATGGTCGAATACGAGGAATAGAAATAACATTTGAAATTTGAACATACTTATACAAAACCCCATGCTTTTTTAGAACAAACATATGTTAATAAGTCGCAACATGTGTTAACACTTCTTTAAACACAAGAACTCAAAATATATGTTAGCGTGTGATATTATATGGTAATATGTGGTAACATGTGTCAAATATGTAAGCTTGGTTTTGACAAGACTAGTTATTATTACAACTAAAAACAAACAGATCTAATGAGGAATTATAAGACTACGGGTTAAAACCATAAGTCTTTTTGAAAGAACAAGCGATGTTACGTAATAATCGTCACGTATTTGGACAATAATACTACGTCCCTGTGTACCAAAGACATACATTCGGACTCTAGTTTTCAGTCGGGCTTACCATTTGCTAGCTTACTCGCACGGACACAAGGTGAGTTTCACAGCCCCGTTTTACCGTTTACATATTTTTAAGGGAAAAACATGCTACGTTTATTAAGATACAAACTGTTTGGAGTGAATTCTATCATGGCTACCATGTGAAACATGAGACAATTGGTTCATGAGATCTCAATAACTAGCGTACATACATACCACCATAACCATTAGCTACCGGTTTAGCCATGGAACACTTAAATAGATCTATTGGGTTTGACACCTCCACACCTGGTTAGTCATGCTAACCTGTTACATACAAGGGAGTGCTATTTTCTACGATTCTTACATCATCTTTATTGTACAATGCGCAAGGAACATCAGTCAGAGGGTTGGTTATGGGACTCATGTTGACACACTAATCCTTGGCTTAGCTAGCATTGATTGGTCAAACACAAATTTCACTAACTCTACTTCACGTACATTCGAACCTGTGAACTCACCAGGTTTATGCTGACAAATATTTTATGCATGTTTTTCAGGTAATTGATTTGCACACTATGGGACTTGAGAACCATTTGGGCACGCACCTTTTTGAACCAACTTTTGTGGGGATTTACTCGAATTTAAAACATTTATGTGTGTTTCTATGGTTATTCCACCCCAATTCCAATCCAAATCTTCTCTCGTTTCCTATGACATTAAACATTTGAGATCAATTTCACTAGCTGTTTTTATGTTTTTGCTCAAACATTGTTCTTGAAAGCCTTTTGACGTTACATCCTGTGTTTCCGCATAGGCGGGGTGTGACAGATTGGTATTAGCGCCAATGGTTATAGCAAAGTAAGATTCTAAAACTCTTTCATGAAAAACATCTTTCATCATCGTGCACTTCTCAAGACCCAAAGCATTACGCTATTGTATGTTAGTATAGTGTACTAATGTTCATACACATAAGTGTACATACGGATCTGACAAGATTATGGCCATTTACGTTGACATTACACTTCTTTTCGATTCTGAGGAGGACATGATGATGACTTACCAGGAGGTTACGTCCATGGCGACACCCCAGACGCCAATGACCCTGTCCTTGAGGATGACCCTGTTGAGGTTCCCCTAACTGCTGAGGCACTACCCGCTGATGAGCGCGTGCCCTCCTTTCACACATTCAGACATTTCCCAGGAAGTGCGCCTCATGCGTACACCCATTAGAAACGTGTGCTATGTCCTGTTGCCCCTGCTATCCCTGTCCCTGCTCCTACTCCCACACCCGTTGAGCCAGTCGATCCAGTTTTCCATGACGAGCCCGACGTCTCTACAGGCTTTATTCCCGTGGAGCTAGCTGTTGAGGCTCTTGAGTCTGATGACGCGCCACCTCGGAAGTTACGCCAGAAGTATCAGGCTCGTAAGAGGGCATTCTTACCTTCCTTAGCTGGTGATTTAGCGTAACGTGATGAGGAGTCTGATGATGAAGCGATGACTTTGAGTGGACCCTCCCACCGCCCACTATTCACTAAGAGAGCTGCCATTATCTCTCATGACTCCTAGCTTGTTAGCCTCAGAGACCAAGTTCGAGGAGCTGAGGATCAGGTGCGTGAGGCCGACGCGGTCGTGCTTCGGTTAAGCGATGACATGGGGAGGCGGAAAGGCGTGTTGTTCTTCTAGAGTAGAGGGTTAGTAAGCTCGATCAGAGGATGCGCACTGCTATCGCTACCCTTGTTGCTGCCTTCCCATCACCATCACAGTAGTTGTTAGATGCATGATTGTACCTTGTATTTCCTATTTAGATTTGGACTTATACGGCAATGCCAATCATCTTTTGTATTTTGCAAAATTGATGTAACAAGAACAAAATTAATGGAAAATTTCCGGTATTTTGATCATTGTGTATCTTATCTACTCTTGCAACTTGTGGTTGTGATTGACTTTGCTTATCATGGTTGTTGTAATTGTGTGCATGCTTGATGATATTCCGATGAATATGTGTCTAAAACCGCACACTGCAAAGCCAAGGCTACCGACACTCCTACTGGAAAGAATGAGTGTTATGAATGTCGCGCAACAGGTCCTTTCTGCAAGGACTATCCCAAGGCATAGGACCAAGCTCGTGGATGAACATTTGTGCTAGGGGGTAACGAAGCACAAGATGAACTAAATGTGGTTACTGGTACATTTCTCCTTAACAACTATTGTGCTATGGTACTTTTCTACTCAGGCGCCGATTTTAGATTTGTGGCGACCGACTTTAAGATATCCCTCGGGTTAGAAAGTAGGTTGGTCACACACTATACCATAGAGTTGGCCAATGGTAAGTTGATTTCATCAGAAAAACTTGTTAAGGGTTGTATGTTGAGTTTAAGCCATCACGAGCATCGATCTGCTGCCGATCAAGTTTGGAAGTTTTGACATTGTGGTTGGTATGGACTGGTTGTCTAGGAACCGCATGGAGAAAGTTTGTCATGAGAAATTGGTTTGAATCCACTTATCCAACGGCGAAACACTCTCAGTTAAAGGCGATCATGGTGGAGCTACGCTTCGGATCATATCTTGCATGAAAGCTCAGAAGTGTCTCAGGAATGGTTGTGATGCATTTCTGGCACACGTTGTGGAGAAGAAAGCTAAAGATCGGAAAATCGAGGACATCCCATTAGTGCGAGACTATCTAGAAGTCTTTCCCGAAGACTTGCCTCGACTAACACTGCTAAGACAAGTTGAGTTTTGTATGGACTTAGTCCCTGGAGCTGCCCCAGTAGCACGAACTCCGTATCGTTTAGCATCATCAGAGATGCAGGAATTGTCTAACCAATTGCAGGAGTTGTTAGATAAAGGTTTCATTCATCCAAGTTTATCCCTGTGGGGAGCCCCAGTTTTGTTTGTGAAGAAGAAGGATGGTAGTTTTCGGATGTGCATCGACTATTAGGAACTGAACAAGTTTACTATCAAGAACAAGTATCTTCTACCAAGGATCGACGACCTGCTCGATCAATGCAAGGTTCTAGCTACTACCCAAAGATTGATCTGAGATCGGGGAACCATCAGTTACGCATTCAAGAGGAGGATATACCTAAGACTGCATTCAGAAATCGATATGGACATTATGAGTTTCTGGATATGCCTTTTGGTTTGACGAATGCACCGGCCATGTTTATGAATTTGATGAATCGCGCCCTAGCTGGACAAATTTGTAATCAATTAGTTTTTTCAATGACATTTTGATATACTCGCGAAGCAAGGACGAGCACGAACATCATCTCAAGTTGATGTTAAAGATGCTTCAGAATGAGAAGTTGTTTGCCAAGTTCTCTAAATGCAAGTTTTGGATTCGAGAGATTCATTTCCTTGGTCACGTTGTGAACAAAAAAGGCATAGAAGTCGACCCGACAAAGATAGAGGCGATTAAGGATCGGGAAGCGCCCAAAACTCTAACTAAAGTATGAAAATTTTTGGATTTGGCCGGTTACTATTGTCGGTTTATTGAGAAAATTTTGAAGATCGCCCAACCTCTTACAATCTTGACACAAAAGGATAAGAAGTTTGATTGGGGAGTCAAGCAAGAGGAGGCATTTCAGGTTCTGAAGCATAAGTTGTGTAATGCACCGATTCTTTCTCCCAGAACGTACAGATGACTTCGTGGTTTACTACGACGCTTCACATCAAGGACTTAGATGTGTACTCATGCAAAGGAATAAAGTTATTTCATACGCTTCTCGTCAACTCAAGGTCCACGAGAAAAACTACACTACGCATCACTTGGAGCTAGGTGCGGTAATCTTTGCCCTCAAGATTTAGAAGCATTACTTTTATGGCACTAAATTCACCATCTTTACGGATCACAAGATCCTACAACACATCTTCAACAAGAAGGATTTGAACAACAAGCAATGCAGATGGGTGGAATCGTTGAACGATTACGATTGTGAGACTAAATACCATTCGGGTAAGGAAAATGTTGTGGCCGATGTCTTAAGCCAGAAGGAACGTGTCAAAACCATGCGTGATCGCGTGCTAGGTTTAACAATTCACACCAGTCTCACATCTCGCCTTCGCAAAGCCCAACAAGAAGTGCTTAAGAGCGAAAATTTAAAGGATGAATCTTTGAATGGAATGGTCACGCTCTTGGATCCAAGGTCAGAGGGAACACTGTATTTTGCGAACATGATTGGGTACCACGATTTGGAGGATTACGAGATTCGGTTCTTGACGAGGCCCATAAGTCCAAGTAATCGGTTCATTCTAGAGCCGACAAGATGTACAAGGACGTAAAGGAATTCTATTGGTGGCCTAACCTCAAGGGTGATATTGCAACATATGTCAGCCGAAGTCTTACATACTCGAAGGTCAAACCTGAATACCAGAAGCCGTCTGGTGTGCTACAACAGCCCGAGATTCTTGTCTGGAAATGGGAAAAAATCTCCATAGATTTTATCACGAAGCTGCCCAAGTCGTCTACTGGTCATGATACGATTTGAGTAATCGTTGATCGACTAAGTCTGCACACTTTTTGCCAATCAAGGATACTGACACAAAATGGAGAAGTTAGCTAAGTAGTACATCAAGGAGATTGTGACTAGGCATGGGTGTCTGTCTTAATTAATTCTAACTGTGACAGTCGTTTCACCCCAAGGTTTTGGCAATCCCTTTAAGAAGCTTTAGGTATTCGTTTGGACATGAGTATAACCTATCACCCGCAAACGGATGGCCAAAGGGAAAGAACAATTCAAACTCTTGAGGACATGCTCTGAGCTTGTGTGATCAATTTTGGTGGATATTGGGACACACATCTGCCTTTGGTTGAGTTTTCCTATAACAACAACTACCACACTAGCATCAAGGTCACTCCGTTCGAGACCTTATATGAACGAAACTGCCGATCTCCATTGTGCTGGGCAGGAGTTGGAGACAAACACCTGACTGGACCAGAGCTAATTCAAGAAACAACCGATAAGATTTTCCAAATCCGAGACCGTTTGAAAGTTGCTCACGATCGACAGAAGATCTACGCTGACCGGAGACGCAAGCCACTAGAATTCAAGTTGGCGACAAAGTGCTCTTGAAAGTCTCACCTTGGAAAGGTGTACCCCATTTTGGCAAACGTGGCAAGCTTAACCTGAGATATATAGGCCCATTCGAAATCCTAGCCAGGATTAGTCTAGTGGCCTACAAGCTCAAGTTGCCACAAGAGCCAAGTGGTGTTCATGACACTTTGTTAGGCTCTGAGTTTGATTTGTTGTGAAGTTTAATAAATGAAACAATAATGAAGATGAATAATAATGGAAAGTGCAGCGGAAACATAAACTCTAAATCATGACAAACAGGATAATTGCTTTTAACAAGTACTATTATAAGTCATCACAGATTCTAGTACAAGTATACAATCTCCCCCTCAGCCCGATCACTCACAACTTTGTTTGTACAAGAGAATGTTTAAGAGGGATGAATAGAACAGTACAGGCACTGGTCTATTTATAGACAAACTAAAGCTCTGATGACCTATGGCTGACATCACCTAAGACAGTGAAATCTAACAGAAATAACAACATAAAACATGTGCCCTAATACAAACATTGTTACATTAAAAGCTCTGATGACTAAACCTCTTATATGTAAACTTCTGATGTGTAACAGTTGATGGAGTAAACTCTGTTGCTTGAATCATCTGTTGGAGCCTAAGTGTCGTTGGCTCTAACAAACCTTGTATCTTCATCAGACCTTTGGTGGACAGTGGTTTCTTCAACAGTCTTTGTAAGCAGCAGTTTGTGCAGCAGTTGTTAGTGTCAACGGTCTTTTGGGAGGATCTTGTATGCGAAATACTGTTTTATTGAGGATTAGATGTTTAGTATGTTTTGTCTTTTCACTTCATCTGTTCTTCTCCGATTCAGTAGACCCAACAATCTCCCCCTAGAACAGATGATGCCAAAACTCAACCTTTATTACCGATCTTTATTTCTCATCAGATTTTCTCTAAATTGGCCTTTCAATTGTAATTCAAAATCTAGAGAGAAAAAGTCTTTAGCATCCCTTTCTAGCTCTAAGTTCAGCAGGTCTTGGAGATCATCTGCACATAGACCATATGCATTATGCATGCTTAACTTTTGAGCTTCTCCATCAGATCTGAGCATAGTCAATTCATGGGTGTCTTTGTTGACTTTCCACTTTAGAATTTTTGAATCTGAGGAGTTTTTGGGTTGCAAATTTATTTTTGATGAGTTTGGTGAAGGAGGCCTACCAATGATTCTTCTGAGTTCTTCGCTTATGGGATCAGAGAAGTAGTGAACCTGGTTGAAAATCCCTTCTTTCACAAAAGTATATTCATACTTCTTTTCATCCTCCTCAGACATCTGCTTCTGCCTTTTGTATTGTTTTTTGGTAGCAATGGCGAGATAAGATATTGAGAGTAGGCTGTTAAGTGAAAAGGTCTGTTGGGATTTTCTAACCTCTGTTTCATCAGGGTAAATTGGTTTTCTTGGAAGTGTAGGATCAATTTTTCTTTTCTCTTCAAGGGTCTTGTAAGTTTCAACTAACCTTAGCTCAGACCATTTTGACACATACTTCATCTCTCCAAAACCAGCAGCTATTAGTTCTACCCTCATTCTTCTGAATTTTAAGGCTCTGACAGGGTCTTTACCTTTTCTGAAATCAGGAACAGAAGCCTTCTGATTTGGATGCTTAGCCAATTCTTCAATTCTATTCTGTTCTTCTTGTAAAGCATGAGTGGTCCAGCCTGCAAAATGTTTTCTATTTGCTTTGTAAGGCTTAGTTGCCATGATTTGATCTAGAAGAGAATCCCTGATTAACTTCACCACTTCACCACTGGTTGGTTTGTTGGCCATAGACTTACTCAGGTCCTTAGCAAAAACCTCAATCTTTCTCAATTTGCTAAGTTCTGCTGAATGGATGCCCTGAACAGTCCTGCCATCCTTTCCTTTACACTTCTCCTTAATAATCATATCTGCCTGTTATGCTTTCAATTTCAAATATTCATCAATGTTCTTAGGTTTAGGCAGATTCAGATTTGAGAGAGATGGGAAAGATAGCTGTGATGGATCCTCAGTATTGTAGAAGGATTGAATTTCCCCCTTGATGATGTCAAGTTCAAGGGCTGAGCAGCCAATGGGGTCATGGTTGGTGGTGGTCTCATGGTGGTGGAAGGATTGGATGAAAATCTGGAAGTGTGTGGTGAGAAAGATGACAATGGAATGGCTGGAATGGGTTCAGATGATGGTGATGAAATGGGTGTAGCTGTAGTTTCAATGTTTTCATTTTGTACCACAAAGTTGGATTTTCTTTTCCTTTTGTACAGGATAATAGTGGATGATGGTGTTTGTGAAGTAGTGGGTGTGTTAACATCTGTTGGCACTTGTTTAGTACCAACAGATGTTTGGGGTTCTGAAGATGGTATGGGTGACATGGATATGGATAATGCAGTGGTGGTGGTTGTAGTGGTGGTGACAGCAGATGTTTTGAGAGCAGAGGTTTTAGATGTGGATGGTGGTTGCCTAACATGTCTTGCAGGCATTTTCTTCCTTCTTGAGGAACCAACATTTTCTTTTTCCTGTTGTTCTTCTTGTTTTCTTTTCACAAGAGACTCTGCTTTGGTTTCCAAGGTCACATATCTAATTATCTTTGCTTCAGCAGCCTTTTCAGCCATGACATTGGTAGATTCATCAATCTTCTTTGCGTTGTTAGCTTTAGCAGTGTTAGCAGAGGTTTGAGCAGTGGATTGAGAAGCTGAAACAGACCCTGGTTTGTTAGCAGACTTTTGTGGCTGACCCTTTTGAGAAGGTGGAATCCAAATGGATCAAGCTTTGGCAATCTATCTGTCACACCCTCAAAATCCACTTGCGGAGTTTTACCGCGAGGCGCATGACAAACCAGGATCCAAGTCAATGATCACAATAAACAATACTAAATGAATTTCAAAAACATAGTTTAAAAATCCCAAACATCAGCGGAAGCTAAATGTCGTTACATAAACAAAATAAAACCAAATGTTTAATGTTCAAAACCATGCAACTCTAACTAGACGCCGTGCAGACGCGTGCGCTCTAGTTCCACTTTGCTACCTTAGCGACCTGAGAAAACATGTAAGAGTTTACGTCAGCACAAAAATGCTGGTGAGTTTACAGGTTTGTAATCAAAGTTCCAAGTATAACCTGTCCATACTATAACAATTGTAAACCAAGTACGCTAGCTAGGCGCATGTACCATTACTACTACGATTGGAAAACCATTACTAACTCGCAAACCAGATGTTGTGCCCGAATAGTAAACCTGTTCCTGTTTGAGACAATATGCACCCGCCCGGCGCTCCATGCCGACGGGTGGGGTTGGTCACTCCCAATAGCGCTATTCACATTTCCCCGTTGTGCAAACCAGCACATTCATGGTTTCCCCCCGGGACTTCCAAAGATCGTATAGTAAACCGTTTGAAAACCCATAGTATGACAGTTGTTACCAAATAGTTGTTTAACACATGTTTTCTCCCCCGAAAGCGAAAACCAAGTAAAGTGGGGCCGTAAACTCACCTTAGGTTGTGTTAACTTCAGATAATAGAATAGTTCAACAAGCTATGCTAGTCCCGTAAAACAGCGACCTAACATATGACAGTTACAAGTACTTAGACTAATAACCCTTAGGTTAGTTAGTCCCTAGATGTCCAGACCATAACCAAGTTCGTTTGAAAACACCGTGACTGTTTAACCGACCCAAAGTACAAGACTCGACATCCCATTGGTGACCCGAGACTCCCCGTGTTATGTTTACGCTCCAAAACATACAATCACGCTAGTACACTTAACATACGTTAACACACAACAAGTTATAGCACATAGTTCACGTATCACCGAAATACATCCAAGTATATGTTACCAAGTTATTAGACATGTTACGGGGTTCCTAGCATGTTCCTAGGTGTCAAAACGGGTCTCGGAATGCTAAAATATACATACAGCAGCAGTACAGGCGATTAGGAAAAGTCAACTAGCAATTACGTTGGTCAACAGGCAATTATGAATGCTAATCGCCTACAGTGTAGGCGATTAGGGTCATGTGACATGCAAATTTTTGAGTTTGCATGCAATTAGGGTCATGTGACATGCATTTCAGAACTTATCAGGCGATTAGGGTCATGCAGCATGCAAAAACACAACATAGCAGGCGATTAGCCCCTAATTGCATGCACATCAGGCGATTAGGGTCATGCAGCATGCAAAAACACAACATAGCAGGCGATTAGCCCCTAATTGCATGCACATCAGGCGATTAGGGTCATGCAGCATGCAAAAACACAACATAGCAGGCGATTAGCCCCTAATTGCATGCACATCAGGCGATTAGCCCCTCATAGCAGGCGATTAGCTTGCTAATCGCCTAACCCTTAGGCGATTAGCCTTGCTAATCGCATGTTACCCAGTTTTTCCGGTTTTTCGCGCGTTTAACACTCCAAATCAAACCTAGAACGTGTAACAACCTCCAATATCGATCAAACAAGTATCCTAAACATGTTTACATCAAAATCCTTCGTTTAACCTCGTATAATCAGTCCTGCATGAAATCAAGAAATCCAAACACCATACACATAGCATGCAATCATCATACTAATATAACAATAACCCTAATAATCAATTACTGAGATTTCCTATCATCATCATATCAATATCAATACTGATCTATCATAATAACATAGCAAATCATCATCATGAATCATAAAAACCCTAGCTTTTTAATCATACACACTCCTAATACATGCATATTAGTTATAATCCGATTAACAACCCTTATTGACGATTTTCAGAAAGCTTTTTCGTTTAACAACAGGTCTGGACCCTTAGGGATTGATTAAAACGTTTATAAAGGGTTATGGATGAAAATCAAACCTTAGAATTATGAAAGTATGATGATTCAAGCTTGAAACCTTGAGTTTTGATCAAAAATCGCCTTCCAGAGGTTGTTTATGTGTTGGGGCGGTTTATGGGACGACTAGGGTTTGTATAATGAAGTTTAGGAGGTTAAGTATGGTATTTATAGTCATTTTTAGTCGTCACTTACGTTGCAGGCGATTAGCTTTCAGTTGCAGGCGATTAGGGCTGCTAATCGCCACCCCCTTAGGCGATTAGCCCCCTACTCGCCACCTTGAGGCAGCTACTCGCCACCTGGAGTGGCCTACTCACCATCTGGGGTGAGCTAATCGCCACCCTATAGGTGATTAGCTCACCCTAATCGCCTGTAGGGTCCCGTTCCAAGTATTTTGCGCGTTAAACCCCGTTTTAACACATGTTAACACATTTTCACATACCGACAAGTCACATAATGATTGTAAACACATAACACTTGTAATTATACACATTCACACTCGTTCACCAATTCCCGGGACTCGAGACTTGCATGTTCCCTATGCTTTGACGATTCTCCGAATCGTCACCCCTTGTACACTTGGTTAAGGACTGACATCTAACGATCCTCTAGGCAAACATCTAATGATTCCCTAGACTCATATAACAGTTCCCGAACCATAACCCGACTCAACTAACCCAGTTAAGTACAGAATACGCGTGACTCGCTAAGGTAGACTTTAATTTAGACGACGTTGTTAACTTGAATTTGCCGGGTGTCACATCATCCCCACGTTAAAAGAATTTTCGTCCCGATAATTATGTAAGTACCAAGAGTATGAACAAAAGAAACAGACAAAAATAGAAACCAAGAGAGAGAATTACCCGAGTTGTCACATCATCCCCACGTTAAAAGGAATCTCGCCCCGAGATTCATTCCGTTGCAGTGGTAACGTGTCTCGACTCGAATGCCTCTTTAGGAAAAAGATGAGGATACTTAGACTTCATCTGATCCTCGCGTTCCCAAGTGTATTCCGGTCCCCGGTTCGAGTTCCATCGAACCTTAACAATACGAATCTTACTGTGACGCAGACTGCGAATCTTGTAATCAAGGATTTCGACAGGTTCCTCCACTATCCGAAGACGATCATCAACCTTGATCTCTTCTAGTGGAACAATGAGAGACTCGTCAGTCAGACACTTCTTCAGGTTAGATACGTGGAAGACGTTATGTACGTTACCGAGCTCCGTCGGTAAATCAAGTCGATATGCCACCGGTCCGATCCGTTCCAGGATCGTAAATGGACCGACATACCGCGGGTTAAGTTTGCCACGCTTCCCAAAGCGTATGACGCCCTTCCACGGTGAAACCTTTAGAAGCACTTTGTCACCAACTTGAAACTCCAATGGCTTACGGCGATGATCAGCATAGCTCTTCTGTCGATCCCGTGCCGCTGCCAATCGATTACGAATCTGTACGATCTTCTCAGAAGTCTCGTACACCAGTTCTGGCCCAGTGAGCTGACTCTCGCCCACTTCGGCCCAACAGAGAGGAGACCTGCATTTCCGTCCGTACAATGCCTCGAACGGAGCTGCTTTGATGCTCGTATGATAACTGTTGTTGTAAGAGAATTCTACTAACGGTAAGTGAGCTTCCCAACCTTTGCCAAAATCGATCACACATGCCCGCAGCATGTCTTCTAGAGTTTGAATTGTACGCTCACTCTGACCGTCAGTTTGTGGATGGTAAGCCGTACTCATATCTAGTTGGGTACCCAAAGCCTTGTGTAAAGACTTCCAGAAGTGAGAAGTAAAATGAGAATCACGATCCGAAATAATAGAAACTGGTACCCCATGCTTAGAGACAACTTCTTTCAGATATAAACGAGCCAACCGATCCATGGTGTCGGTCTCCTTAATGGCAAGGAAGTGGGCTGATTTCGTCAAACGGTCGACAATCACCCATATCTTATCATTCCCGCTCGGTGACTTAGGTAGCTGTGTGACAAAGTCCATTGTAATCCGTTCCCATTTCCACTCTGGAATTTCGGGTTGTTGCAATAGACCCGACGGTTTCTGGTATTCCACCTTGACCTTAGCACAGGTCAAGCACTTACTCACGTATGAGGCTATATCCGCCCTCATGTTTGGCCACCAATAAAGCACCTTCAGATCTTGGTACATCTTATCCGAACCAGGATGAATAGAATACCGGGACTTATGAGCCTCATCAAGGACAAGCTCCCGTAGTCCCCCGAATAAAGGAACCCATATGCGTTCTGCGAAATAGTGCAGGCCATCAGGCCTTCGCTCTAGGTGCTTGTCGGCACCGTGCATAGTTTCAGCTTTAAGGTTTTCCTCCTTCAAAGCTTCCAATTGGGCAGAACGGAGTTGATCAGGCAGAGAGGAATGGATTGTGAGTTGCAACGCCCGAACGCGACGAGGGTTTGTCGATTCCTTCCTGCTCAAGGCGTCTGCCACAACATTCGCCTTGCCAGGATGGTACTTAATGGCACAGTCATAGTCGTTCAGGAGTTCAACCCAGCGGCGCTGTCGTATGTTCAGGTGCTGTTGGTCAAAAATGTGCTGGAGACTCTTGTGATCGGTGTAGATGGTGCATTTGGTACCGTACAAGTAATGCCTCCAAATTTTCAACGCGAACACCACCGCACCCAATTCCAAATCATGGGTAGTGTAGTTCCTCTCGTGCACTTTGAGTTGACGAGAAGCGTACGCAATCACCTTCTCGCGTTGCATCAACACGCAACCGAGACCATGAATAGAAGCATCACAGTAAACAACAAAATCCTCAGTGCCTTCAGGCAAGGACAAGATAGGAGCAGAGCAAAGCTTAGTCTTCAGTTTTTGGAATGCGGACTCCTGTGGTTCACCCCAGTCGAACTTTCTATCCTTCTGAGTAAGAGTGGTGAGGGGTTGAGCGACTTTCGAGAACTCCTTAATGAAACGACGATAATAACCCGCAAGGCCTAGGAATTGCCGCACCTCAGTTGGCGTCTTCGGTGCTTCCCAATCCTTGATCGCTTCGATCTTAGCTGGATCGACATGGATTCCCAGTTCATTGACCACATGCCCTAGGAATTGGACTTCGCGTAACCAGAAATCGCACTTCGAGAACTTGGCGTACAGTTGTTCTCGTCGTAAGAGTTCCAAAACTAACCGTAGATGTTCCCCATGTTCGGTCTCGTTCTTGGAATAGATCAGAATGTCATCAATAAACACGATGACGAACTTGTCAAGATACGGTTTACAAACGCGGTTCATCAAATCCATGAAAACCGCCGGTGCGTTAGTGAGACCAAAAGGCATGACCAAGAACTCGAAATGGCCATAACGTGTACGAAAGGCTGTCTTAGCAACATCAGCTTCCCTTACGCGCAACTGGTGATAACCGGACCTGAGATCAATCTTGGAATAATAGCTAGAACCCTGGAGTTGGTCAAATAGATCATCAATACGAGGAAGAGGATAACGATTCTTGATAGTCACCTTGTTCAATTCTCTATAATCCACACACAGTCGAAAACTGCCATCCTTCTTCTTAACAAACAAAATCGGGGCTCCCCAAGGGGAAGAACTAGGTCTGATGAAACCCTTATCCAAGAGTTCCTGTAACTGGTTAGACAATTCTTGCATCTCAGGAGGTGCAAGACGGTAGGGGGCCCGAGCAATAGGAGCAGCGCCAGGTACAAGATCAATACCGAACTCAACCTGACGATGGGGAGGAAGACCAGATAAATCATCAGGAAAGACATCAGAAAACTCGCGTACAACCGGAATATCGTCGATCTTCTTCTCGCTGGTAGTGGAAACAGATAAAAGTGCTAGAACAGCCGAATAACCCTTCCGAAGATACTTAAGGGCTTTCATGCTAGAGATGAGACTTAGCGGAGCACCGCTCTTGTCCCCGTACACAGAAAGAAATTCTCCATCAGGGAGAGGAATCCGGATGACCTTGTCGTAACAAACGATTTCAGCGCGATACAGCGACAACCAATCCATGCCTATAACCACGTCAAAACTACCCAAAGATACCGGCATAAGGTCGATAGGAAAAGACAAACCCGACAACTCTATGTGACATTCCCGAAGAACGCAAGTAGCTTCTATCTTCTTACCGTCAGCCAATTCTATAATATATTTAGCCTCTAAAGGAACAGGTACTACATCTAGCAAACGACTAACTTCCACAGATATGAAACTTTTATCGGCGCCAGAGTCAAATAAAACACTAACAGAGCGATCGTTGAGAAGAAACGTACCAGTGACTGTGTCAGGGTCCTGTCTTGCCTCTGCAGTCCCAATAACGAAGGCACGTGCGTTCCTGTTTCCGCCCCCGTTGTTACCATTTCCATTCCCATTACCATTCCCGTTCCCTCCCTGTTTCAGTTTTGGACACTCCTTCTTGTAATGCCCCGTTTCCCCACAGTGAAAACATCCCTGTTTACCCGCAGTCCCCTGAGTAGTAGAAGTCGGAGTAGTAGTTGGGGCCTGAGTCGATGGAAGAGTCGCCCTACAGTCTTTGGCAAAATGCCCCAACTTCTGGCAGCGATGGCAACGATTGTTGTCACAATTCCCATGATGATGGCGTCCACACTTATTGCATTTCGGTAACTTCCCTACATAACCACCACTTGGCTTAGAACCCGATGAAGACGAACCCCCACTATCAAACCTTTTCCCCTGTTGAGCTGGTGCTGGTGTAGAACTCTTCACATCATTATCCCACTTTCGTTTGTTGCTCTCTGGAGCCTTAGCAGTTGAACCTTTGGCAGGCAAGATACCCTCACTCACCTTCAAGTTAGTCATCCTATGAGCAGATCGGACCACCTCCGCGTAGGTAGGAAGATTCCCCGCAGCCACCAACCCTGCGATTTCTGGCACAAGACCCGAGATATAATGCTCAATCCTCCTATATTCCGGCACATGCAGATCAGGACAAAGTACAGCCAACTCATTTCGCCTCACAGTATACTTCTCAATTTCCGACCCAGACATTTTGAGGTTCCACACCTCGTGTTCCAGTTTTTGAATCTCCTCCCTGGGACAGTACTCCCTCTTCAGCAGTTGCACAAAGTTCTCCCAAGGCATAGCATAAGCCTCCCCTATACCCATAGTCTGGGTGATATCGTTCCACCAGGTCAACGCAACATCCTGGAGTAACCCAGCAGAATACTTGACTCGATCCTCAGGGAGACAGTTACACATCAGGAAAACAGACTCCACTTTCTCCAACCACCTGAGCAAACCTACTGCACCCTTAGTACCCGAGAACTCATGGGGCTTGCAGTCCCGAAACATTTTGTAGGTGCACATGGGTGGTGGTGGTGGATTAACATGACCACCTGTAAAGAAACACGTAAGAAAACCACGGGAAATGTAAACAAAGTTCACCTATGAGATAGAAGTGGTTAGGTCAACTTACCGCCATTTTGCCCTAGCTGGAAGGCAGCCTGCAGCAAGTTGTTCAAGTCATCCTGCGTGAGGTTCACACCCCCACGACCACCATTTCCACGCCCACCATTGCGACCACCTCCACGTCCTCCTCGTGCTCCAGACATGATTCTGGCAAAAAGGACGAGAAAATTTAGTTTCACAGCCAATGATAAACACTAGCGTTTACAAGATCAAAGCTAGATCCAACCCAGGACTATCCATTCGAACCCAGAGCTCACTAGGGCTTTCATGCATTTCGGTTTATGATTTTGTGTGCACCCAAAATGATAAACCGCTCTACATGGTCCTCCCAGTGTTCTCCTAGTTCAAAGTTCAAATCACCGGACATAGATTCTTAGCTATACACCGTAATACTACGGTAGTTCATGACAAGGGTTTCTATTGGGGTAGGAAGGGAGATGTCCGAGTCTTGGACCAATCTCAAGAGTATACGGTTAACCCCAATGTACCACACTGTCTAGTAAGCAAGTAACCCAGTAAAAGAGAATGGATGATGTAACACAGAAGGGTAAGATGATTTAGAGACACCCCGACAAGTCTATAAGTAACCCAGTATAAAGTTTAGTACCATGTGATCATCTAGTGTGTGCGACTCAGTTATAGACTAGACTCTACATGCAGTCCTAGTTCACTATAACCATTGGCTCTGATACCAATCTGTCACACCCTCAAAATCCACTTGCGGAGTTTTACCGCGAGGCGCATGACAAACCAGGATCCAAGTCAATGATCACAATAAACAATACTAAATGAATTTCAAAAACATAGTTTAAAAATCCCAAATATCAGCGGAAGCTAAATGTCGTTACATAAACAAAATAAAACCAAATGTTTAATGTTCAAAACCATGCAACTCTAACTAGACGCCGTGCAGACGCGTGCGCTCTAGTTCCACTTTGCTACCTTAGCGACCTGAGAAAACATGTAAGAGTTTACGTCAGCACAAAAATGCTGGTGAGTTTACAGGTTTGTAATCAAAGTTCCAAGTATAACCTGTCCATACTATAACAATTGTAAACCAAGTACGCTAGCTAGGCGCATGTACCATTACTACTACGATTGGAAAACCATTACTAACTCGCAAACCAGATGTTGTGCCCGAATAGTAAACCTGTTCCTGTTTGAGACAATATGCACCCGCCCGGCGCTCCATGCCGACGGGTGGGGTTGGTCACTCCCAATAGCGCTATTCACATTTCCCCGTTGTGCAAACCAGCACATTCATGGTTTCCCCCCGGGACTTCCAAAGATCGTATAGTAAACCGTTTGAAAACCCATAGTATGACAGTTGTTACCAAATAGTTGTTTAACACATGTTTTCTCCCCCGAAAGCGAAAACCAAGTAAAGTGGGGCCGTAAACTCACCTTAGGTTGCGTTAACTTCAGATAATAGAATAGTTCAACAAGCTATGCTAGTCCCGTAAAACAGCGACCTAACATATGACAGTTACAAGTACTTAGACTAATAACCCTTAGGTTAGTTAGTCCCTAGATGTCCAGACCATAACCAAGTTCGTTTGAAAACACCGTGACTGTTTAACCGACCCAAAGTACAAGACTCGACATCCCATTGGTGACCCGAGACTCCCCGTGTTATGTTTACGCTCCAAAACATACAATCACGCTAGTACACTTAACATACGTTAACACACAACAAGTTATAGCACATAGTTCACGTATCACCGAAATACATCCAAGTATATGTTACCAAGTTATTAGACATGTTACGGGGTTCCTAGCATGTTCCTAGGTGTCAAAACGGGTCTCGGAATGCTAAAATATACATACAGCAGCAGTACAGGCGATTAGGAAAAGTCAACTAGCAATTACGTTGGTCAACAGGCAATTATGAATGCTAATCGCCTACAGTGTAGGCGATTAGGGTCATGTGACATGCAAATTTTTGAGTTTGCATGCAATTAGGGTCATGTGACATGCATTTCAGAACTTATCAGGCGATTAGGGTCATGCAGCATGCAAAAACACAACATAGCAGGCGATTAGCCCCTAATTGCATGCACATCAGGCGATTAGGGTCATGCAGCATGCAAAAACACAACATAGCAGGCGATTAGCCCCTAATTGCATGCACATCAGGCGATTAGGGTCATGCAGCATGCAAAAACACAACATAGCAGGCGATTAGCCCCTAATTGCATGCACATCAGGCGATTAGCCCCTCATAGCAGGCGATTAGCTTGCTAATCGCCTAACCCTTAGGCGATTAGCCTTGCTAATCGCATGTTACCCAGTTTTTCCGGTTTTTCGCGCGTTTAACACTCCAAATCAAACCTAGAACGTGTAACAACCTCCAATATCGATCAAACAAGTATCCTAAACATGTTTACATCAAAATCCTTCGTTTAACCTCGTATAATCAGTCCTGCATGAAATCAAGAAATCCAAACACCATACACATAGCATGCAATCATCATACTAATATAACAATAACCCTAATAATCAATTACTGAGATTTCCTATCATCATCATATCAATATCAATACTGATCTATCATAATAACATAGCAAATCATCATCATGAATCATAAAAACCCTAGCTTTTTAATCATACACACTCCTAATACATGCATATTAGTTATAATCCGATTAACAACCCTTATTGACGATTTTCAGAAAGCTTTTTCGTTTAACAACAGGTCTGGACCCTTAGGGATTGATTAAAACGTTTATAAAGGGTTATGGATGAAAATCAAACCTTAGAATTATGAAAGTATGATGATTCAAGCTTGAAACCTTGAGTTTTGATCAAAAATCGCCTTCCAGAGGTTGTTTATGTGTTGGGGCGGTTTATGGGACGACTAGGGTTTGTATAATGAAGTTTAGGAGGTTAAGTATGGTATTTATAGTCATTTTTAGTCGTCACTTACGTTGCAGGCGATTAGCTTTCAGTTGCAGGCGATTAGGGCTGCTAATCGCCACCCCCTTAGGCGATTAGCCCCCTACTCGCCACCTTGAGGCAGCTACTCGCCACCTGGAGTGGCCTACTCACCATCTGGGGTGAGCTAATCGCCACCCTATAGGTGATTAGCTCACCCTAATCGCCTGTAGGGTCCCGTTCCAAGTATTTTGCGCGTTAAACCCCGTTTTAACACATGTTAACACATTTTCACATACCGACAAGTCACATAATGATTGTAAACACATAACACTTGTAATTATACACATTCACACTCGTTCACCAATTCCCGGGACTCGAGACTTGCATGTTCCCTATGCTTTGACGATTCTCCGAATCGTCACCCCTTGTACACTTGGTTAAGGACTGACATCTAACGATCCTCTAGGCCAACATCTAATGATTCCCTAGACTCATATAACAGTTCCCGAACCATAACCCGACTCAACTAACCCAGTTAAGTACAGAATACGCGTGACTCGCTAAGGTAGACTTTAATTTAGACGACGTTGTTAACTTAAATTTGCCGGGTGTCACACTATCTTTGCCACTCTCCCCCTTTTTGGCATCATCAGCTGTGAAGTCATCATCATGTTCATCCCTTAATATTGTTTTGGGGGCAGAGCCAGTGGTCTTCAGCAGATGTTCCTTAATGTCTTTGATATCTGCTTGGGTATCATTGAACCTAGCATCCACCATGTTTCTGATCATAGCCATGTAAGTTTCATGTGTTTGATCTGCTAGTTTTCGATGAGCTATGATAATTGTATTGACAGATTTCCATAGCTCACTAGCAATGTCTTGGGTGGAGGGTTGACTTTTGGTGAGGGTGACCAAAGTTTGCATCATAGTCTTGAGATCAGTCTTGATTTCATTCACGGAGGACTCAATGGGGTTAACCCTTTCCGTCAATTCATGGTATCTTAATCCATCACCTAAATGAATAGGATCATCTGAATTCCTACCAGAAGTGGTAGTTATATCTGGTTCAGTTTGAGGAGGTGGGGACTTCCAACTGGTATAGGAGTCACTATAGTGGCCTCAGCAGTTGTTGCCTCCAAGGAAGTCTTAGCTACGTAACCACTGTCCTATAGTGAGACAATGGTCTCTACAAAAGTAGTGGCTGCTTCACTTGGAAAACCTCCTTGAGTTACATGTAACTCAAAGGGTGTGGCCTCCTCTGTTCGTGGTCTAGCCACTTGACTTTTCTCAGGTCCAGTCACTTGTTGGAGTTTACTCTCAGTGATAGGTGATTGAG
Organism: Ambrosia artemisiifolia; assembly: GCA_032199755.1. Lineage (NCBI taxonomy): Eukaryota > Viridiplantae > Streptophyta > Magnoliopsida > Asterales > Asteraceae > Ambrosia > Ambrosia artemisiifolia. The sequence goes on from CM063513.1 coordinate 50,316,481, forward strand.
AGGAACTGGTATTAGCCTGAGTTTTGTCAATGGCTTCAAACAATGGTTGCATTGTGGGTGGAATAGGAGTGTCATTTGATGGTGAGGGTTGTGGGGTGAGAAGAGAAGCAGCCCTTGGAGAAGGACTTTTGAACATATGTTCAAGTGAATCATATGCTTCTTGATGTGTTTCCCCTTGGCTTACAACATGATCCTTTTGAGAGGATACATAAGGAGTTTGCATGGGTAGAAATATATCCATCTGTTGAGATGAAGTATCAACAGCGGTTGTTTGTTGCATTTGTGTTACAATAGGATTTTTCTCTGGTATCTCATCTTCCAGAGTCACCTTTTTTGTTTTCTTTTTGGTGAGCTTAGTGGATGGAAGTTTCTTTTTGGTGATTGTTGGTGTGGGTTTCACAGCACTGGATGTAGTGCCATGATCACCAGGAGCAGTGGGCTCAGCAACAGAGGTTTTGACAACAGTTGTTGTCTTAACACTCTTTGCTTATGTTTTGGAAACTTTTGTTTTTGATACTTTTTCTTGGGTGTTAGGACCCAGCATTCTTGTAAAAGTTTCTTGTGAAAGACTGTTCATTTGAAGAGCTTCCCCTTTTTTAAATTCCTTTTCAAGTAAAACCTTTTGTAGGAAAACACTTAAAAGTCTTGGGTATAAAAGAAAAGCATTGTTTGACCCAGACTTAACACCATTCACATTTGCTAATAAATCTAAAAACGGGCCCTGGGATAGATTATAATCAGTATTTGACAAAATTGCATATCCCAGGTACTGAACTTTGAATGAGATTTCATTAAAAGAGGTAGTTTTAGCAGAGAGACATATGAGTAAGGTATGAAAGAAAAATTTCATGTTTGGGGGAAAATATTTTTTGAAAATGGCTGCCCCAGTTATTTGTCCTTCATATCCCCTCTCTATGAACTCAGTGTGAAGTTCAGTCTTTGAAAAATAATCCTTACCTGCCAAGTCGTTCAGTAAGAAGGTTGTGGAAATGGATTAGGGGGTTATGGTGACATGTGTCTCACCAATTTTGGAGATAATGGCTGTTGGCTTTTTGTTTGTAAACATAGTTTCAGCATTTAACCAGAACTCTTGGAGAGTGTCAATATAGATTAAAGAATCAGCGGTGATAACAGGCAAGTATTTAGATTCGTTTAAAACGTCGATTATGTTCTTCACACATTTTGTTACATGTGGACCCAAAAATGATGTCATCCACATATATTTGAACAATAATTAGATCTTTCCCTTTCCATTTTAAAATAAAGTCTTATCAATTTTACCTCTAGTGAAACCAATGGAGAAGAGAAAGGTGGAAAGTGTTTCATACCAGGTCCTTGGTGCTTGTTTCAAGCCATACAAAGCTTTGTTAAGCTTGTAGACATGACCAGGATGGAATGTGTCTTCAAAACCAGGTGGTTGGCACATATAGACTTCCTCCTGAATTTTGTCATAAAGGAATGCACACTTAATGTCCATCTTATACACCATGATGTTGTGGTTGACAACAAAGGCTAAGAAAAGTCTGATAGCTTCCAACCTAGCTACAGGAGCAAAGGTTTCATCATAATCAATTCCTTCATCTTGTCTGAAGCCCTGAACCACAAGCCTGGCTTTATTCTTGACAACAATACCCATTTCATCAGTTTTGTTCTTGAAGACCCACTTTGTGCCAATTGGACATACATCCTTTGGCAGTGGCACAAGTTACCATACTTGTTGTCTTTTAAACTGTAGGAGCTCTTCTTGCATGGCTTCTACCTAACTGTTGTCTTTCAGTGCCTCTTGATACTTGACAGGTTGTGTGAGAGATAGAAAGCCTACAGAAAGACAGATGTTTGAGGATTGACTTCTTGTGAGCACCCCTTCATTGATGCTTCCAATGATCTGGTCTGGTGGATGAGCTCTAAGGAAATTAAATCTCCTTGATATGGTATGATGGCATTTTGAGGTGAGGGACAGTGGTTTGTGGTATCTGTTGTTGTAACATCTGTTTGCACTTCAGTAGTGCCAACAAATGTTTGAAATGGAGGTGGGGGAAGGGGACCAAGTGGTGTAAAGGTGGACTGACTTTTGTTAACTGAAGTTGGACTTTTGTCAACAGATAATTGAACAGTGGTTGAGCTGGATGAAGCAGTGGTTTGAGGGAAAGACTGGTCAATAGTGGTTGACACAGCTGTAGCAGAGTTTTGATAGATGTTTTGAACATCTGCTTCCCATGATGCAGAATAGACTTTGTAGTGAGATGGAATCACAATGTCAAATCTGTAGTCTTGTTGTGGAGACTGTGGTGTACCTGCATTGTTAGTTTTAGTAATAATATCTTCAAATTTCAATTTATCTAAATCAAACAAGTCAGCAGGATTTGCTGGGATTTTTAAGGATAAAAGTTGATTAACCCTTATATTCAGTGTTTCTTCTATTTTCCTAGTCCTTGTGTTAAACACTTTGTAGGCATTAGCAGTAGAATAATATCCCAAAAAATATCCACAATCTACTTTTGTTGCAAATTTTGAAATGGAATCTTTGGGATTTAGGCAGCCAAAGATTTTGAAAAACGAGATCAGTGGTTTGATTTTGAACAAAATTTCATAAGCAGTCTTTTGATGTCTGGGGTTAATCAAAACTCTGTTCTGAACATACAAGCAGTGTTTACAGCTTCTGCCCAAAAGGACAGTGGTAAACCAGAATCTGCTAACATAGTTCTTGCAGCCTCGATGAGGGTTCTGTTTTTCCTTTAAACCACCCCATTTTGTTCTGGTGTTCTTGGAATGCTGAACTACCTCACAATTCCTTTTGACACACAGAAGTCATCCAACTCCATATTTTTGAACTCTGTTCCATTGTCACTTCTAAAGATTTTTACTGGCAAGTCATATTGCTTTTCAACTTTGGTGACAAAGTCCTTCAAGATACCTGCAGTCTCATCATTAGAGTGTAAAAAGAAAGTCCATGTAAACCTAGAAAAATCAACTATAACAAGACAAAATTTCTTTTTCCTTAGACTGATGATTTTAACTACGCAAACAAGTCCATGTGCAACAATTGAAGACATTGACTAGTTTTGGACTCATCAATGGATTTGTAAGAGCTTTTATGTTGTTTACCTTTTAAACAGGAAACACAATGCTCATCACATTTGAATTCTTTTGATGGAAGGCCTCTCACAAGGATTTGTTTTAAGAGTGAGTTGATAGTTTGAAGGTTGGTATGACCCAATCTCCTATGCCACAATTCTGCCTCTTTAGATGAAGCAGCAGAAAATAAACAGACATTTTCCATAGGGTTATCCTTCAATATATCAACTATATACACATTACCACTTCTATGAGCAACAAGTTGTGCTTTGCTCTCAGCTATGATGGTATCAATCTTTTTAACCACTAATGGCCCAATAATCTTACAAGTTTTCTTAGTGAAGAATGACCCATAGCCTTTGTCAGTCATTTGTGAAACACTAAGAAGATTAAATTTAAAATTATCAATAAGATTTACATTTCCAAACTTGAGTCTCCCAGCCTGAACAGTCCCTGAACCCAACACCCTACCTTTAGAATCATTACCAAAAGATATATCACCTCCTCCATGAGCAAGAAAGTCCAAAAGTAGGGCTCTACATCCTGTCATGTGCTTGGAGCCTCCACTTTCTATATACCATAAACTATCTAAGCAAGCAGAAGCTCCCTGCACATCAGTAAAGAGTTAGTTTTGGTGAGTGTCCAAAGCCAAGTTGGCTTTGGATGGGTTCTCAGACCTTACATGCTCAAGTTCAGGAGAATGATCAGTAGTTGGAACAAGTTTTTGAACCAAGCTCAACAACTGTTGTTGACCATTTGCCAGTGTGTGTATGTCAACACTTGGTGCAACAGATGTTTGACCATTTCCTATCAGATGATAGTAACCATGAGGATGCCTGTTCACTTTCTAGTGGCTGAACACCTCATGGGCATATGGTAGGCTTCGTAGACCTATTACTACTTGCCTTAGTGATACAAACATAACGAACTACTTGCTAGTGGCTGAACACCTCATGGGCATATGGTCTTAGTACCGTAATATCGTTTGATAGGATTGCCAAAATCAAAGGTTTCGGGTCGTTATGTTATTAGTTATCCGGGGTAACATGACTGATCTTTTGTCGTATTGATTTACGGACTTAGATTCAGTCAGCGTATCTGCAAAAGAGCACATATGCCAAATCCTAAGTTACCGAATGAGGAACTTAAATGTATGACAATGATCAAAGATCATTTAATGCATCGTATCATATCTATGATGAAAATGATGATTGATATCAGCCTCAACCTGGTAAGAGTGCATATGTTACTTTGTAGCATTGATTTGCTGACCTGTACACCTTTGTGCCTCATACCTTGTAAATTACGGATAACTATGGCATAATCACGCGTTACGATGAAGCTTTGTGCAAATTCCTTGATACGGGAGTATGATGTGTGTGGGGGCTACCATAAGCTTGTTAGTTTTTAATACATCTAACGCGTATCATTGTAAAGTATTGCATAACGGTTTGCATGTGAGCTTATGTGGACAACAATATCAGTAATTGCCGAGTCTCACATTGTCTTTAATGTTTAATTGTTAAGAACAATGGTGTGTTATATCTCTCGCAAATTGATATGATCCTCTTACCAGAAAATCACAAAAAGATTGTCTATTTATATTTGTTTATTGCTTTCTGTTTGATTTTCTTCATATATGCAAAACTCAAAAAGATTTTTGGTGTGTCTTAATATAAATTTCAGAAAATTCAAAAGTTTTTACATTTCTGTGTTATTTTCGATAATCGATGTTGGAAAACGATCATTTTCTGGAAGTTTGACAAACCAATCTGAGTTTTGTATCTTTAAAATCAAATTTTTGAAAGGTTGCCAGTTTAAGGGTTTGAAATTGCCAAAACGTGGATCGAATTGGACATTTTGGTGGAAATCAGTTTTACAAAATTTCCATTCGCCGTTTCATTAGGTTGAATGAACATTTTGAATTTGATTCGTGCCTATTGGTAAGTCGAATGAATATTGGTTTCTTTTAAAATTCCATTCGAATCATACCATTTCATTCGTGTTCACTATTCCAAAAACGATTTCTCTCTAAGGCTGAGTTTTTGCCCTCGAATTTTAGACCTTGTAATCATCTTCCTGGTACTATAAGGTATATTAATCTTGATTTTGGCAGGTTTTTATCCATTAATTAGGCTGTAAATTGGGTTTTTGTATTCAAAACGCTAACTAATGAGTTGCACCAATTAGACTGGGTTTGAACATGATTTCTTGATTCCATACCACTCATCGATTTTTTAGGGGGAGATTTGATCAAAAACTAGGCTTAAACATGAACTGATTATCATTTCGATTCTTAAAACCCTAGTTTTTATTAGAAAACAATCGATTAGGTGATTAAAATGAAAATTGATAGTTAATTAGGCTTATTCGAACATATTAGATGACAATCAAATCAAAATCATGGATTAAAATGGTTGAAACAGGGAATTGAATTTTTGAATTTAAATCACTGTTCATTCGAACCCTTCGTTGGGTCAAATGAAGTTTCATAGGGTCGAATGAATTGTTTTGTGTTTCATTCAAACCTAATGAAACTGGGTCGAACCAACTGGTTAAAATGACAACTTTTTGAATTTTATCATTTTTTGAATCCGAACTTATATGTTTTGTGTGTTTCTTTTTTGAACAGATAAAATGGCAAAACAAAAAGAACTGAGATTCGAAAGAAGCATAATTTTTGTGCTTATATAGGTGATGGGGGTGAAAAGTATGAAGAATTTCAGGGGATCGTTGATTACTTGAGAAGATCTAGGTTTGTTTATGCTATCGCTCAGCCCCACACTATCAACAAAGATCATCAAGAAGATTTTTGGAGGAATGCAACTCTTGATTTCTTTTATGGCAAGACGGTGATTCACGGCTATGTTCAAGAAAAAGAGATACTTATTGGAGAAGAATGCTTCTGAAGAGTCTTACGGTTGACTGACAAGGAGAAAGATCCGATAAAACTACCATGGTCGGTGCAGAGAGGGTGCTTTCTTAGGATGAAATATTTTGAAAACATCACTGAATGTCAACTCAACAAGGCGAATGTTTCTCCGCAGTTCAAGTATCTGCTACATGTTCTGATCCATGTGTTTTCTCCTATCAGAGGAGGATTTGATGTTTTGAGGCATACATTAAGTTCTTTAGCTGTTGCTCTATCCTGAACAAAGATTATAACATTTTAGGGATGTTTCCATTTTATTGTCTTATCTTGCCTATATAGGCTCTTTATTTTGTAATGATCAGTACCCAATTTTCACAATGTAGTCTTTAATTCTTTCTTTCTCTCCATGAGTTTCATATATACATCACATACATTGTGAGTGTTTTACCTTCCTCATAGGTGCGACTCTCCATGGAGTCGGTAATGGGTTTCGAGGGTGGCTGAACAGGTTTTTTTCTTTGGAGTTTGATTTTTATTTGGGTTTAGTTTTGGGAAATTTTGGGAAGTAATGGGTTTTTGGTGGTCAGTCGGAACATTATGGGTTCATTGCGTTTTTTTACTATCTTGTTGTTCACGGTGGTGGGTATTGGTGGTTGTAGGGATTCACGGTGGTGGTTGTGGTGTTTGGTGGCGGTTGTAGATTTGCCGATGGGGACACCACAGGTTGGGGTGATGGTGGTTCCTAGGTTTGGGTAGCAGCAGAAGGTTTGTAGATAATGAGCAAATTGTTCCAAGAATCAGAACACTGCTCTGATACCATGTAAAAATTCTAGCGGAAGCGATTTTGGTATTTGGTTTGCGGAAGCGGTTTTGTACTGGGTTTGGTTTGTTTGTTTGGCCTTGCGGCCGGTTTGGTTTCTAGCCAACGACTCTCAAAATGGCTAGGTGGTTTGGTTCAAGAGATAAAGAGAAGTGATGTAAAAGAAGTATTTTATTGATAATCTTTTGGTGCATTACAATTGAACAAGATGCCACAATTTATAGGAGATACAATTCTAGGAGAAAAGGAAATGACTAAAATTTGGGTACAAGACAAAGAGCTAGTCTTGGGGCATGATGCAAGGAAGACTTTGACCACAATTACTACTTTGACTATTTGACTAGTCAATGGTCTAATCTCCAATATAGGGTAAATAATCTCATAATTTGAAAGTTCATACAATAAATAAAAAATTTAGCTGTAAGTTCTTTTAAGCTCTCATTTCCCACAAAACTAAAATTCTCAAATCCCTTTCTTAGCTCGTCAGTCCTGAGCTTCCTTGTCTTTTCATTCCCATCATTTCTGCTTTTCAAGGCATCCCAAAGCTGCTTTGATGTAGTACATTGTCCAAACTGATGAAGCAAATCAGTTGTTAAACCTTGGGACATTTGGAAATAAGCCTTCTTCTCTGCAGCATACTTCTTTTCGTCATCTTTAAGATCATCAAGTGCAACAGGTGTATTGGATTTCTCAATCATCAGCTGCACATATCCCTTTTGAATCATTTGCTACGCTTCACCACCATCTAATCCTTCAAGATGAATATTAAACCGTTTCTGCCATGATGGATATTCAATCATATCTAACATCTTTAGTGGTCTATTCTCATTTCCAGTTGAGAGATCATTCACCAAAGTAGTTATGGCATTGGTTTTTTGGCTTTGGACAGCTGCGGCTGCTACTACTCCCCGGTAATCTGGCATGGGTTGAGTAGGAGTTCTCACAACGGGTTGAGTTGGTCCCGAGACCCAGTAATTAGTCATTGGTTGTGGTTGTGTTTTACCCCTTTTAGCTGCTACAGTCCAAGGATTCATCAGTTATGGTTGTTGCGGTGTCATGTTAGGTCTGGTGTTCATTGGTCATCCCAAAATGTTATCCATAATGTGCACGTTCTAACACTTAGAAAATTTCTGCAATGGACAAAATTGGTTCGGAATATCGAATGGTCGAACGAAAAAAACTCCTCTGGTTCGACTCACAAATAAACCCGAATTAAAAATATAGCAACTGGTTCGACCTAACAGTGAGTACGAAGAATGAAATTCTAAGGACCTGAATGAAAAATGCAATGGACAAAATTGGTTCGGAATATCGAATGGTCGAACGAAAATAAATCCTCTGGTTCGACCCACAAATAAACCCGAATAAAAAATATAGCAACTGGTTCGACCTAACAGTGAGTACGAAGAATGAAATTCTAAGGACCTGAATGAAAAACTCGAAAGGTCGAATGTACTGATCTCAGACTGGTTCGACCAAAATCTAGCGTGAATGAATGTCTAAAGAACTGATTCGACCTCACACAGAAACTGATTCGACCCAAAGAGAGTTCATGATCAAATTTTCACAATAAACACACGATTTGATCTGAATTTTGGAAATGTTGTTCATCTTGATGTTAATGATTAGGTTTTGGTTCGGATCTCTAGATAATCAACTTTTGTGAAAGAATTTTCAAAAACATACGTAAAAACACCTTCAAATCAATCAAAAACCATGTTTATAATCATTGAGAATTTATGAAGAATCATTTTAACCTCTTAAAAGTGAAACGTGTTTAGAGAATGAAGAAATTAACTATAACCCGTTTCTTAACATATCTTATGTTGTCAATCAAGTTAGCAAATGTGCTCCAACAATGTTTCACTTTAGAGAGGTTAAAAGGATTGTTTGCTACATCAAAATATTTAGGCATTTATTCTCAATTTTTTCAAATCGTCTACTAGAGTTTAAGCACATATCAACCATGATAAAATGTAAATTATCAAAAGGACATAAAGGACTTCAAATATTTGCGTACTTTTTATATCGTTGAAAGTAAAACAATTATTTGATCACTCGTACATGTCTTTTTTATATATTTCCTTTAATTTCATGAAGTATTAGATCAGGATTCATTTCTTTCCCTATTGTCATAGTGGTAATGGTAATGGTAATGGTAATGGTAATGGTAATAGTAATGGTAATGGTAATGGTAATGGTAATGGTAATGGTAATTGTAATGGTAATGAAGGTGGGTGTAGTAGTAATAATAATAGTGATAGTAATATTAGTAGTGGTGGTGGTATAATGTAATTTTATGATTAAAAAAAATACAAGTGTTAGTAGGGATGAGCATTTTGGTATTGAATACTGAAAATACCGATACCGAATTGATCCTGATACTGCAAATACCGATACCACTTTATTTTCGGTACCAAGTTATGCCGAAAATCGATATCGGTATTTTCAGTGTGGTATCGGTTTGGTAGCGATATTTTACCTTAAAATACTGACCATACCGTATATTATCGGTACAAAATTTTGGCAAAAATTGGTATTGTATTTTCGGTATCAAAATCGGTTCGGTACCAAGCTCATCCCTAGGTGTCAGGTACTTAAACAATGACATCAAATTCCTATAATTATATATTTCTATTATTGCATTAACAAACAAGCACATGTGTTAGTTACTTAAACAATGAACCTATATGTTCATATGAGTTTTTAGATGTGTCAAAAGGAAATAAAATTTGCACACACATTTTTTTTGTTGGTCTTTACATGTGATTGTTTCATTGTGCATTATAAGTTCTTCATAAGTTATTTCTAGTGGTATATCTTTTCCATTTTTACCATGTATTCTTTCCACGATCTCTGTGATATTGGCAGTTTAAATTATTATTATTATTTTATTTATTTATATATTTATTTTTATCTTTTTATTATGTATTTATTTACTTTTTTGAGCTGATTGTCTCCTTGGAAGCAACATCTTTATTCTCATGGATAGAGGTAAGGTCTGCCTACATCCTACCCTCCTTACACCCTACCAATAGTTCACTATTTATACGATTTAACTGGGTATGATTGTTATTGTTGTATATGTTTTTATTATTCCCTTAACAAACAAGCACATGAATAAAAAATTTCTTTACATTTGGCCGATGGTAAGCTTTTTTTCTACATTATTGTCTTTTAAGTTTTTCGTTTTGTATATAGTTTGTTTATAATCTCATGTGTGATTCTCATTATGTGTCAATAAAGTATTAAGATTTTTAGTTTTCTTTATATAATTTTTACTATTTTAATGGTTTTTAGTGATGTATTATTAGAACTTTTATTTGTCTATTATTTTTAGTAATACTTTATTATTTCTTTTATATTAGACTACTTATTGCTATGATTTACATTTCATATATTAAATACTAGGTTAGAGACCCGTGAACTTCACGGGTGAAGAAATTTTTAAATAAAACATATTATCGACTAAATAAAATTAAACAATTTTTATAAGGGCAGTGTTAAACTAAAAGTTTAAAACATAACATGAAAGAAAATATAACATGACAAATTAATATTCTGTTAAAGATTTTAATTTTAATTTTGTTGCGCTCGTGAATAATGTAAGTTGAAAACAAAAATCGATGCAAATATTTCTCGTAATAAAAAATTTCTTCCACCAAACAAAATAATAGGATAATTTCCAAAAGAAAACATAAGTCAAAATATAATGTTCACAGAACTTAATAATAGTGCATGACAAAAGGAATTAAATCAAGTACGGAAAAAAAATGAATTATGAATATGTTCATAACATCCATTGCAGCATGGTAATTTCCTAGCATTTTGACATCAAACGTTGCAAGCAAAACACATATCGACATCATCTTCTTCAAAGTATTTACCATTCATCATGATTACGTGATGCTATCCTTTATTATGCATGCCAAAGGTTTTTAAAACAGAAACCGTAGGCGAGACCTCCAAAATTTTCACATTTGGAAACACGGGTATTAGGGTTGAAGCAAATCTTGTTTGGGTTTTCAGAAAACTTATACTTGGCTTAATTGTATACAATACCCAGACTGCTGATTGTTAAACATGCATTTTCTTCACAAAAATTTTCAAACCTGAAGAACCATCTTTTGAATACATTTGCTTGGATCTTATTACCATGTAAAAGATAAAGAAATGTTATCATTTTTTTTAGTAAGAAGTGAAATTTTGTGAACATAATTTATAAATAAAAAAAAAACATATAACAAAAGTTTTTTCTTACACGCTCATCAATTAGGATCATCTCGATCGAATAATCTTCATTAGGTGTCCTGCGATCAGGTTGTCACCAAACTCTTATAATTCTAACGCACAAAACCACGTTATCCCTCATTACGTCAAGCTCGCGATTGCTGCTTGTTCCATTGATCTAAATTTTAAAAAACAATAAGAATGTGTTAAGGTTACAACAATGTTTGAACAATGTGTAAAAAAAGAAGAAAAAAGAATGAAGTGCAACTTACAGTTTGTTGCTAAATGCAATTGGAGTAAGATTGTTGTGTGGAACCTTTACACAACTATATGATATTTATAGGACAAAGTTTTGAAAATAAAATAGGCAAGTGGTTTAAAGAAAAAAACGAATGTTTAAATGTTTAAATTATGATATGAAAAAAACTGAACATTAAATATAGGGTTGACTGCAATTAAGTACATATTAAAAAAAATGAATGTTTAAATGTTTAAATTCTGATTAATACTTTACATCACTGCAGTAACCTTCTGCTAAAACAATGCCACGATCAACATACCAGAATTATGTTCTAGATTTGCTATTGTTTACTTAGGATCGTTAAAAGATATAAGTTTTCTTGAAACTGTCTATTATCTCTCTACAAGTCAACCAGGCAGACAGGTCCTAATCGTGTTATGTATTATCTTTAGAAAGATCAAACAAATACACGGGTCATAATGTTATGTATCACACATCAAAGGAGTCAAACAAGTGATTTTAGAAGAAAAAAACAAGGGTAAGTTAATACATATAGTTCCAAAACTTTAAATTTATAAATTATTCTAAACTTCAAAAGTATGTAGATTAATAAATTGAAACAATCATAGTCAGCGTCTCAGACACTTCATTTTCACCTTAATTCATGATAAATAAAATAAAATCAGTTACTCGCGCAACAACTCTATAAATCAGACGAGTAAAGGGTTCAGCTCGGATGATGTATATTTCAAACAGGTAAAATAAATAAAACACGTAGAATAATCAGACTGTTACGGTTACCAAGATTATCTCATTTAGTCAACCTAGCCAAAGCTATAATGTTGTTTCGGCCCGTTACACAACCTGCCTGATTTGCACTGTTGCACATTTATCAGCTTTAAATAGATGTCTAAAATTTACATGAGAATATAGCACACTAAAGCACTAGGCTCAGAAAGAAACATAATGTTGTATTTTGAATAATTTGGTTCGACTAAAAGATTCATTGTACATGAAATGTGACAACGTGATGAGATATGACAATTGAGATAAATGGGGAATGACTGGCATACCGTGTTCTGGCCAAGAGGATCCCGCAGAGCTAGCTGGTCGAAAGTCAAACACTATCCACCAACCTTCTCAATTCGTGCCCAAACCGTCTCAGTAAACCTTAAAGCAGTGACCTTGAGACAAGGGATTTCATGAACCCTAACATCATCTGTTACCGTCCCAACAACCACAGCAATTTTATCGTCCTGATAAAACAACATTAATCATCAAAACTACAAATAAAAAAATAACAAAAATTAACTTCCTTGATTTAGAGATTTGCATATTACAGCTTCAATGTCTGTCAAAGCGTCAATCAACATATCAATCACACATGAAGACCAAAAACCTTCACACTTTAAAGGTGTTCTAATTTAAGATTTAAAATGAGTCATACGACTTACATAATCATTAATCAGAAACAAATAATTAGTTAGATTAAAGTTAAAGAATAAAAACAAGTAAATAAGTTCAAGATTAATCTCAACAATATACTCTTTTAAGCTGTTATGTAAATAGTTCTATAAATTAGATTGTTTTGACCCTAAATCATATGAAAATCAGAATCATAATTCCTTTTTCCCAAACACTCCAAACAAAATAACAATGTAAATCAGTAAATCACACAACCAAACAGCTCCTGATGGTCAACATAAGGTTTATAATTAATACAACAATTTACTCGCACTAAGGGGGCCATCTATTCGGTTTTAAACCAATTAAACCAAAAATAGAGTCAAAACTATTTAAAACTAAACCAATTTACATATTCGGTTTCGGTGGAAGCCAAATTCGGTTTAAAAACCAAAAATCAAATCATCGTTATTAAAGTTAAATGATTTAACCTAATCCAATTACAACTTTAGCCATGCCTTATTTAGGCTATTACCCAACCCAATAAAAATTCACTATCTAATTGGACTCCATAGCTGATCATACTTGTTAGCCTCATACCTATTTAAGTCAAGAATCAAGAAAACCAATTGAACACGATTTAACACAATTGAACATAATTTGAACACAATTGAACACGATTTAAGAAAAACTTGTACTCCTTTTTAACACAATTGAACACGATTTAAGAATCCCAATCATAAACTTTGTAAACAAAACTGAAAAACCTCACTTGAAGACGACTGGAGAACCTAACTAATAACTCGAATCAATTAAAATCACAATTCATTTGAAAACTCAAATCAATTTACACACACCATACTAATTCCCCCAAATCAATATGAAGCTCATAGAGAGAACAAATCAAACGCACAATCGCATCAAATAACACCATATTTAATCATCAATATAAATGTTTAAATGCTTTCAAATAATGAATAGGGCGCTAATAATATCATATTTAATCATCAAAACAAAGGGATGAGTCAAAATTAAACCAACGATTGAAGAGGAAGTCCATTAGAGAAGGTACCTGTTAAAATCAAATGAACAGGAAACCGATTGAGTAGGGAGCGACTGGAGATGGATTCAGGGCATGTTTGGCTCTCCTTTTACAAGCCTCCTTATGACTTATAACTTAATCATTAAGTTATAAGTTGAATCAAAAGTGTTTGGATGGATGGAATGAAAAGCAACTTATGAGAATTTTAGGCTTTAAAAAGGAGATTTTGGAGGATAAGTCATAAGTAACAAATTGTTACTTATGAGATTAAGTTACTTTTCATGTTTGAGAAGTTATAAGTAGAAATAAAAAAGGAGAGCCAAACATGCCCTCAGATTCCTAATAGAGAAAATGGAATTAGGGTTATGAGGGAATCGAAGCTTCTTGGAAAAGGGAGAGGGAAATTGGAATTAGGGCTATGAAGGAATTATGTGAGAGAGCTCAGAGCTGTGTGTTAAGTTGAAAATGGTGAATAAGGGTTAAAGAAAAGTAATAGGAGTTGTTTATATACCCGGGTCAGCATATTTCATGTAGACGGGTCGGAATGGGTGAGCCGCACGCGAGAAAAAGAAAGGCAATGTGTAGTATGAGTTGGAGCCTAGGTGGACACCCTAGTAAAGGGACAAGTAGAGCCCTAGTTACTCTTTTATTAGTGTAGGTAGATTTCATGTGTTATGTAAGAGAGAGAAAATGGTAAATGAATGCTTGTTTATGCTTTAATAGTTGTACCAAATGCATGAAATTTTTTAAGTGTCTTAAAAATAGTTTTAAATTACATTGTTGCCCATCAAAAATGTTATATAGTAAACTGAAAACCCACTCGAGTTAAGAAAACTATGAAAACCCTTGTAAAAACCATCTAAAATTTTTTAATTTTTTTTTGAAAAAAATACACAAGGTAACATACATGTATTAAAACGTTTTGGCAAAAAAAAAAAAAAGCGCCGATAGAATATTTTTAAAAAAATAAACAAAGTTTGTGCTATTACATATGTAACAGCTCTGTTACATATGTAACATCAGTTGTTACATATGTAACAGTGCAAATTTTGTTTATTTTTTTTTAAAATATCCAATCGGCGCTTTTTTTATTTTTTTTGTTCCAAAACGCTTTAATACATGTATGTTACCTTGTGTATTTTTTTCAAAAAAAAATAAAAAATTTTAGATGGTTTTTACAAGGGTTTTCATAGTTTTCTTAACTCGAGTGGGTTTTCAATTTATCATTCCCCTATATATATATATTTGAGTTTAATTTTATGGGGGAAAATCTAGGTTTAACATTACACCCCCTTTGTCCAACACTTGTAGCCCAGTTGGTTAAGGGCCTAAGTTTCCTATGGGAGGCTTGGGTTCAATTCCCACTAGCTACATTTGGAGGACATTAATGAGAAATGAGGGATGACTCCTAACATATGGTCAGGAGTTCGAGTCCTGATCTCGCCCGGGTTTTACCGATTCTTCACAACGGGTATTCGGACGGGTGGGGGATCGGGTTTTCCCCGGTTCGGGAACCTCGTGGGCAAGCCTGGCTACCCTGGCCAGCCCCTTGCATAGTCCTGGGGGGTACTTAGGTTCGCCAGTTTACGAATCCCATAAGTAATCGAGTAGAAACGTTTCGTTGGGCGTTAAAAAAAAAAAACAAAAACATTACACCCCCCTTTAAATACAATGGTAAACAAAGTGACATTATTTATTATAATTAAACTAAATAATACTACAGGTTTCTATATTAAAGAACGTTAGACCAAATCTAACAACAAACGTTTTTGGATTAAGAAAGTGTGAATATGTTAAAAACAAAATTTGACCTCACAAAAGAATGATATAGTAAAACCAATGTTTTAAAACCGGTTTTCTAATTATACCGGATTTAGCTAAAAAAAATGGTTCACCCGGTTGAACCGTGTTGTATCGGGCGGTTCAACCGGGTTGATTAGTTAGCTATATAATTTCATAAATTACAACATTAACACAAAAAAAAATCTAAAAGCACATAATTACATACTAAAATACTATAAAAAAGTTAATCAATAATTAAAAAATAATCCCAAAGATAATCTAAAGTTTTTAATTTTTAAAAGTTATTACTTAATAAAAATATCTAAAAATAACCCAAAACCTAACCTAACATATGCCGGTACCGGTATAGCGGTTCAAACCAGTATACTGGATTTTACCAGCGCTATAAAATCGATACCGTTTCGCATATTTACTGGAGTGTTTCGTACCGGATTTCCATCCGAAAATGGTAATACCGGTATAACTGGCCGGTATTTACCTGTTTTTAAAACATTGAGTAAAACATTAGTTATATGAATGCTTGAAACAAAATGATATATTGATAGTGGTGTATCGATAATGATACATCGATCTTTTAGACTGGTCTTTTTATAAAGCCACGTCTCTAGCCTCTTTAGCAGCCAGCCTTGTCAACCACCACATCCATCTAGCCTCTTTAGCAGCGAGGCTTGTCAACCAGCACATCCACCACTTAGTGGCTGGCTTAGTGTCAGCACTCAGGTCACCGTCATTTCATTTCTCAAGACCACCAACGCCGTTGGTGGAACTTGAACTACACTTTCGGTGAGATCTGTGGGACCCAGACTCAATACATATTAAATTTTCGGAAAAAAATATACTACGAAAAAAATTGAGAGGGTGGGGACAGGGCCCACACTGGCCCAT
The DNA here is from genome assembly GCA_032199755.1 of Ambrosia artemisiifolia. NCBI lineage: Eukaryota > Viridiplantae > Streptophyta > Magnoliopsida > Asterales > Asteraceae > Ambrosia > Ambrosia artemisiifolia. Next base: position 50,332,853 of record CM063513.1, read on the forward strand.
GAAAAGCTTCGCCCCGGACCAACGCTGCATTATTCTTATTGTATAAACAATATTAGTTTACGTAAGATCCAAAAATGCTATCAGCCCTAAAATATTATTTGTTAATTAATAGTTTGTTTTATAACAAACTTCAGATGTTATATCTCACATTCTATGCACGAAGGGCCTTCTTAAAGGGATGTTATCTTTTCTATCATCTTGAAATTTCGATAGTTAAAGAGCATCTTTGCATGTTAGGCCTTAAAAGCTTGAGTCAAAAGGCTTATTAGGCCCAAAATTTAGAGCCCGCGTTTCAAAAACCCTCTTTGATTTCTTTCTCACATAATCCACACGCAATTATGCCATTTCTATTTGCATCATATGTATTCTAAACTTGGTCTGGGGGTAGTATTACTTGACAATCCCATTTATTGTCGTTGAGATTTGTTTTTAAAACAACTAATTTCATTATTGCAAACCTATAGGTCCTTAGTAGTGTTGACAAAGAAGAAAAATCAGGCATTATGTTGCTTCTGTGTTAAAAAGCAATAAATAGAGATGTTTCAAAGGTAGGGATGATTAAAGAGGTTAGGGTGGAGCGGCGTCCCTCTAGGTAGAGCTCGAGGGTTGATACCTGCTTAGGGTACACTGTCACAACCCCATGGATAGAGCTTGCGAGTTTAATTGTCTGGGTAGAGCAAGCGCATGACACCCCCTTTTTGGCCGTTGGGAACGGTCAACATGACCATTAGAAGCATTAAAAAAATAAATAGTTTAGAAACAATATAAAATAACCAACCTTTCACCATTCTAATTCAATCAAATTGTCTACCATTCACAAACCTTTTACACCCTAATTTTAGCAATTAACTAATTTGAGCATGGCTAATTTCACAAATGATAATCTCGGCTTGTTCATTCCGCCCAACAATTCTTTTAGTGATATTTTCACAAACGATAGTAGCATTACATTTTTCAAGGATCTCATCGACCAAGCCAAAGACAAAAAAAAAAAAAAAGACACCATCAACATGTACTAAAAGAATTTTGCCACATGATCGCAAAAAGGATGACGAAGTTCTTGTGAAAGATAATTTTGTGAAGGAGCCAAAATACAATGACGTATTCCATCAGTGGTTCCTATGTTGAACGCTTGTTTAAAAAATTGTTGGTGACGTAAAAGCACAATATGAATGGTTTCAAGAGGGTGTAGACAGTAGAATGAAAAGAGTTTTACGCCGTTACAAAAAAAAAAAAAAAAATTGTTAAACTCAGGACTGGTAATACTCCTGATGAAAACGATGAGTATTTATATATGTCTACGAGGACTTAGGGGGAATGCCTACAATTTTTATGCAACGCTGTAATTTACTTATATGGGGTAAGTTATTGCGTAAACTGACAAGCTACGATGTTGAGGTTTTTGTACAAACACATGCTGAAAAGCATTACATTCTTGGGATGATGGGTAGCATCGACTGTACACATCTAATTTGGAGATTGTGTCTCACAGCATTGCAAGGCCAATTTAGGAAAGGTGATTAAACATACCCGGCGGTCTTGCTCGAAGCGGTTGTGTATGATTTTAACATACGTCTTGTGGTCTGCCTGGGTCAAACAATGACATCAAAATTCTTGATCAATCACCAATATGGGCCTTTATAACATGATCGATTTAATCTGGTTATCAAAATGAGTCAAACCATTTCAAACAAATTGATGGGTTGTAGTAAATCTGTGAACACTCACTCGGCCCGTAAACATGGTGTAATAAAGTTGTAAACAGTTTGAACAATTTGACAGGTTTAACACATAAAATGTAATGTTTTAAAACTTTATAGTCCTAATATAAAACGGTTTGATGAATTGAGTTTTTTAATCTATTACGATCCAAACAGAACACAAGTTGGCCATTTCAATGCAAAACAGCCTTTGTTTTGTTCGAAGATCTATATTAATCTAACTTGAAATATGATCATTTAGATGTAAGGTAAAGTTTTTTCTTTGCACCTCTGTTCGTACTATTGTAGGAGCCATATTTTGTATTTCACTCTATGCTCAAGGCTTGTTCAATAAGCAAGCTAAGCCAATTTTAACTTGGGCTCGAGCACACAAGTCAAAACTATACGAGCCAACTCGTATCAACTCGTTTTCTTCCATCAAGTTGAAGATTAAGCTCATACCCGGGTCATATACAACTCACATGTACGCTATAGCGTTTGGATTTGGTCCTGTCTTAAAACACATTCTGATCACTTGTTTGAGAGTTAGAATTATAATAACTTTCCCTCGATCCGTAAACACCCCTTAATACCTTTGTTGTTATGTTTTCCAAAGCGCGATAATTAGAATATATTAGTTTACCAATTGATTTGAACAGTAATGTGTGGCGTCTTTGTAGATTTATTGGTTCTCAGGGTTATTTTGGTCTTTTGAGGGGGTACACATGTCTACCCACCAGGCCATCATACATACCGCTTTTTGCTTGGGGCACCCAAACCCAAGACCAACGTTTTCTTAATTGGGATCGCCGTTTTGTATTTAACGGCCCCATATGCATGTATATGAGAAGGGTAGGATGATTCTATGAACTACAAAAAAAGGTGTAAACAACCTTAAAAAGATCTTGTTAAATTTCATTTTGGGGTATGAATTTGGTTAGTTGAGGGAGAATCATTATGAAAAAAGACACAAATGGCTGAAATATCGTCGGTCGCGATCCCTTTTCTCTTGCGTTTCCATGCTCGGATCGCATGATCCACCAACCTTTTAGCCGATTTGGACTTGTCTTCTGTTGATGACACAATTTCCACTGCTTCTTCATTTGAAATAACATCCCACACCTAAAAGTACAATCACATTAACATTAACTTATCAGAACCTATGCAGCATATCATTTTTTCTTTTGTTTGAATTTGAACTTACCCCATCAGAAGCAAGAACCATAAACCGGTCTCGAATGGTTATATGTCGTTGTATGACTTGAGGAACGGAAATAAGGCCAAAGTTTTTGATGCAGTAATCGCCAAAGGCACGTGACATAGCCAAGCCAGGTGATTCCTCATTTGGCAGCCATACACGGTGCACACCGGGCTCATCCTCTAAGCAGAAAACGCGACCATTGCACTCAACTATCCTTTCGGCCTCCTCTGTTCACCAATAGGTTTAGTCAAGGTTAATGAACAACACTACACTCTGGTCAAATCCGTAAGAAAAATACTTAAAAAGGGAAATGGATCACTCGGGTCATACAAGTTGAAATTCATAGTCTTTTCTAATATGTTGTATAAAAAAATTTATGTGACCAACAATGTGTTTGGAAGCCAACACGATTCATACTAAAGTGACGTGTTACCCAAACTGTTTGATCCGTCAATCTTGACACCCCAAACACACATATATATGATCAGAGAGCTACTCACGAGGTAGATTAGGCTTAAAATCAACTGTAAGTTGTACGGGCACCAAGCCGCCATCATCAGTAAGTGTAGCGAGTACTGCTCGGGAATCTCCAACATTTGCTACAGCAAGATGATCACCCTGGAAAATGACAATGTTACATATAAAGGTCTAAGGATGTCATTCCTGACACGACATGGATAGTAATCGAGTTATGTGTTGTCATATCCAACCCAGTCGTGTTCGTATTGACCAGTTGAACCTATTTAATTAAACAGGTGGACCTGCCAACCTATTTAACTAAACGGATCAACCTGTCAAGCCGTTTAACACGTTTACAACTTGATTTCAACAGAGCAACCCATTTGACATGTTTTGATAAATAGGTTATACGTGCAGTGTTCGGGCTACATGATTATACGTGTGTCCAGGACTTACATTGACGTCGTTTAACACAAATAAGTATATGGGTCCTGACCAGATTCAACGACTCAACCAACCACCAACCCGGCATAGTTACCACTCCTGAAATCTCTATGTTTGAGTTCATAAAAACTTAGAAAAAAAAACCTTTAATTACCTGTCTGATGGCGGTTATAGCTGTGGTTCCACTGTAAACCGAATCGATTTTACGGCATTGCTCTAGATCTTGATCTACATCAGCACAAGTCTTTACAAAAGAATCCTGCCATAGATTGAATCTATCAATCTCTTTATCAATCTGATCAACTGAACCTTCTACTAGCATTTCTTGCCAGTTGCATAGCAATGACGCCGGCATCAAGTTGCACACCCGCTTGGCGACGAAATGCCCCCATGGACCATGACCATCAAACACTCCACAAAACATCATGTCCTCTTGACACCCAAATTCCTACAAAAAAAAAGATACCATTCTAATCACCAAGTGTATAGAAAAATACGTTACTTTTTTTAAGAAAAAAATGGGTTATTTTTATAAGGTTTGATGACAAACCGATCATTTTTAAATTCAATTATGGATTAGTA